>VXAZ01010494.1:0-349153 GCA_013399875.1 Gymnorhina tibicen | reverse complement strand
ATATATATATATATATACATTCATACATGCATGACTCATGAACCCTGAGTCAAATTTGTCTGCATTTCCTTCATACTGGTTTTTGGCTCTTTGGTCACAATTTACCTCTCTGCTATGTAGCACTCGACACTACTACTTGACACCCACTGCTACTACTCAACACCTGTTGTGAACAAGTGTTTCCAACATATTTCATGAAGGTTGGTTCTATTTTTTTACATGAAACCTTTCTGTGAAGAAAGATACACCACTGGCTGCGTTTCTGACTATGTTTTCATCTCTGCGAGAACCATGACCATGTTGTAAAACGGTCTAACTCCAGTTGCAAATCCCTTCCTATGTTCTAGACAAATGGATATGCCTCTAGGGACATTTGATTATTTTCCATCCTGCTATGCAGCAAAGAAATGAAAGGAGGAAATGAAAACAATATTTCGTACTCCTGTTTAACACTCCTGTTAATTTCTGCTTGGGTTATTAAATGTAAAACTGGGAACACGAAGCACAGCTTCGACCACACTAGCACATCATCCCACTGCCTGGTTACCTTTTAGCAGCACAGTAGTTTCCCACAGAGACAGGTAAGGCTAACTCCTGAAATGAAAAATGAAGAGTGGGCAGGAGCGAATTATTTAACGTCCAGTTCTTCCCCCCCAGTCTCCAAACACAGGGTAGTGTGACCTCCTGGGACGTTTAACTTTTGCTCAGCTTTATATGAAAGGCCAGGTAGAAGCAGGTCTGCCTTACTACTGGGGACAGTGGCGGCGTGCAGAGCCGCTCCCAGCTCCTCTGCAGCCTACACAGGCACTGAATTTGGTCCTTCACTTTGAGACACATAAGGCACCTACTGTCTTTCATGTCATCCACGCAGTGAGCTGTGCCTACAATTTCATGTGTCCCCTTCCCCTCCTGCTCTTACCGCTGGTAAAGCTCTTGTTAAGGAGTGTAAAGAGGCATTTTCTGTGCCAGTGACGAAAATTCTTTCAGTCAGTAGCTGCAGAATCAGGCACTGTTTTCAGTGGTGTCGATGATTAAAAGGCTCTTTTTCTGCTGCCTTCTTTTAAAGATAGTGTACATCCTGACAGGAAATCTGGACAAATAAAACCAAAATGTATACTTTCAAAAACATCAATCCCAAATGGAAAACTGCAGTGCATGCTTAAGCTATGGATTAAAGGCATGCATAGACTCAAACAGTTGGTCACGCAGAGTGAACCCCATTCCTACATATGCAGCAGGCTTTAACAATAGCCCATTTAATAGTAAATAATAAATAAATAAATAAATGTCCCTGGAACAAGCTATTAAACTGAGATCTACTAGCTCAATTCCAGTCAAAAGCAAGTTGTTTTGGCACATTCACAGATCTTATCAAACACCTTTTCCTATGCTGATGTCACATTTGTAGTGTTTTTTCTCTTTTATTTGTGAGTTTGGTGGCATTCTTCTTACAGCGAGTGCTGACCTCCAAGCACAATAGATATGAACTCCCTGGAACAATTTACTGTAATCATCATGCTTGGGTAAACATAGTTGATGATGCTGCACAGAGGAGTTTTCAAATAATGCATATTAAATGGTAGGAATACTTCACTACTGGAAAATGAAGTATGGGGGTGTTTTTTTCTTAAATAAATATTTATATATTTATAGTTTTATTCCTGCCTTTTTTTTTTTTTTTTTTTTTTTTTATCAATTTTTAGTTTNTTTTTTTTTTTTTTTTTGGTTATAGCAAATTGTAGCATATTTACAATATATGTTTCAATTTTAGCTGGAGTAAGAAGCTGTTTAGATTATGGAAATTGTATATTATGGCTGCTATTATTCTCATAGTTTTTAAATATTGAAATCTATTATTCAACTGGGGATAAAAGTACACAGTAATGAAACAACAACCAAAGTATGCTGATATGCCATAGCCCATATCAAAAACAGCAGCTATCTGTCAGCATTCAAGGTATCCACAAAATAAATTCACAACTCCTCCTTCTTTTGACAGTATCACATGTACTCTTAATGTAGCAGTGCCTTGGTAACAGTATCAGTAAACTCATGTAAGGTCAAGATTTCCTAGGTAATTATCAAAAATACCAAATTTGAATATATATATAGTAAAACTGGGACAAATGGGAAAAATAACTAAGGGTTGGTTTATTATCTAGAGGAAGACCAGAGAAGAAAGGGAAGGATCAAGAAGGATGGGGGAACATGCTTGGGAAAATATTGACAAGGAGCATAAAGGGGCTTGCATGTGTGAGCAGGTAGTTGGTCAATAAGTATTTTTCACTTTAATAAAGCTGACTGAAGCATTCCCAGTTGGCATTATGAATCAGCAGTAGTTTGTGAAGACCCATGTGATTGCCTGGATTATCATTTGTATTGTGATCTGTCACTGTTTTGAAATATTATATAATATTGGGCAAATACTTAGAGTGAATCCTTAGTGTCAGATTAGATGGTTTCATCCTACCAGAATCAGTAAGCTTCCTTGTTTTGTGGTTATCCTTGAAAGGCCCATGCCAAATTCCTGGTTCTGTTTTATATTATCTTGATGAGGTGTGGGAGTCCAGAGTGCGGGGAATATTTCTCTGCCTGTTTTAAGGAGTTTTACCCCCCTGGACAGCACTGGTTTTGACCTTCGTCCATGGAGAAAGCTGCCAACTCTCTGGGAAGAACTTGAACGCACTGCGGTGTGAACTAGGTGATAGAATGTTATGTAAGGTAGCACAGGGTGAAAATATAAAGGTGTTGGGTTTGTTAAAGTAGCAAATAGGTAAAAAGCAAAAAACTCCAAAATGGAGGATTGTTGTTGTTTTATAACCTCCTTCTTGTTCTTCATGCTACTCCATTTAATGCGGCAAAATTGCTTAAAGTGATTGGATAGAAAATTCCGCAGTTCCTGTGGATGTTTTAAAAACATTTGTTGAATATTGGTAGAAAAGTGAAAATATCTGTCGTTTCAAACACTGATTGGATTGTTTAGCTTTAAAAACGCCGTGTTATCTTGATTTCGGCGGCATTCTGCGCATTTTCCTCAGCATTCACATCCCTCTGCTGTACTCTTAACTTTTCTGATAAGACTTAATAAACTATCTGAGAGCAGAGAAGGCTGAATGTCCATTAATTAACAAAAATCCAGGCAAGGACTCAGAAGTCCTCCCCCAGCAGGGGAGGAATGATTTAAGGCACAGCAAGATCAACAGGTGGAATTCAAAACAGAATCCCACAATGAGGAGGTTATAACTTGCAAGTGAAGACATGTAAATATAAGGGCCTCCAATATGACTATGCTCCCATTATAGGTCGT
The DNA here is from genome assembly GCA_013399875.1 of Gymnorhina tibicen. Lineage (NCBI taxonomy): Eukaryota > Metazoa > Chordata > Aves > Passeriformes > Artamidae > Gymnorhina > Gymnorhina tibicen. The sequence goes on along the minus strand of VXAZ01010494.1, from coordinate 345,846 downwards.
GGAGAACTGGCCAGTGTTTTCTGACCAAATACCAGTGTCTGCTTTGCAGGACATGTTGAATACTCTCTGAATGCCATCGCGTGCCTCAATTAGGATTTTACTGTGAGAACTTAGAAAAATCACATACTTGGAGATGTTTAAGGGCTCAATTCAAGTTCCTAAATATAGGCATTTAGTGCTAGTTCAGAACCTCAATGACCTGCACGCTGTGATGTTAGATCTGCCTCAGGATTTGGATGAGACTTACAGCAGTAAGGGGTTGCATGAAACTCATTCATAAAGCATCTTGAGTGTCACCAGATGCCAGTACATGGGTACATGTGCTCAAGCATCATCTTCAAGCTGAATCTTCTCCCTGGTTTAGGAGTCACCTTCAGGGAACTGCTAGGGGCTAAATCCCCAAAGGGGTGTTAGTGCATGGGTGTTGAGTTTCATTCCATATTCCCTTCAGATGTCTGGCTGTTGGAGAAAGATTCATGGGCTGAGGCAAGTTCTGTGCCTCTCAGAGGTTAGGGATTGACAGACATTCCCTCTTTCCCCAGATCAGTATCTATCCTTCCTGCAGGACTGACTGCTGTCCACACACCAGTCAAGGACACAGTCCTTCTGTTTGCTTAGGAACATGTGTATTCTATTCTATTTGGCCTCCTCCTTCTTCCCCCTTGGAGATGAGGACATATCTTTCATCCTGCTGTGGTGCTTGGCAGAACAGGGTTTGGGCACTTGTGAGATAGCTGGGAGAGAAAGCAGGTAGGCTGATTTAGACAGAAATAGGAAGATGGAGAGAAAGGCAGGCTTTTTGCACTGTGCAATTTGGGGATTGATTGTGTAAATGTTATATATGGGGAAGGTGGGCTACCCTGTATGAGAGTGGGAAACTGAGATGTCATCAATGAGATGACAGAAATGTGCTGGGGAAAAAGGAAAGATGGGATACTTTAATGGAAAAGGAGGAAGAAATGGGGTCTTCTTGGACTTGGAGCAGAGAAGCATAAAGTTATCTACTTATAGTAGAGGTGAACAAAGATGTAGCAGGTCCTAAGAACAGATCTGGCAACCATGGCTGCCAAGGCTTAACTGTCTTGTCTAGATCATCTCTCAAGGTACAGACAATTACACTTCTGGAAACAGCTGAAAAAGGAAATGGCTGCTTTTTGTAAAGTAGCTGAAGCTCTCACATAGGCACTTACGGGACACCCAGGTCCTCTCTCTGTTGCTTTTGCAAAGTTCGCTGCCTCTTTTTCATAGCCAGAGTTTGCCTGAAGGTCCTGAGACCCATTAAGTTTCACGTGTGGTTTTGTGGGTTCTACTCCAGTGTTTTTCTGCTGTACAGTTTTCTATCTGCTCAGGAAAGATACCAGTGCTAATCTGCCCACACAGGGATTTTTGGAGATGAGTACTCTACAGACAGCTCAGTAACAGTATTTCAGAAAAAAGTAGCCTGTGCAGCACTTAGTGTAGTTTGTGGCAACTCCAAGCTCTGTTTAGATAAAAGGCTTTGTGAAAAGGAAGATTATTATCAAGATGGTACACCCATATCTAGTATAATTACATCTGAAAGTAGTAATACTCTTGTTGAAACATCTCCCATTTAGCTAAATTATTATTAATAGGAGACAGGGAGGCTTAATAAGTAGGATTAGCACACATGAGTGGCTACACTAATGAACTGTTAGCATAAATGAAGTACTTTGAACTTTCATCATTTGGAACAAATAAGCTTGTTCATCTCCTGAGCGATTTTTGAATATACCAAATATACCCTTCAATCTTTGAAGTGCAAGATAGCTACTTTTACAGGGGAGGGTGGAGAGAAGGGTAGAGGTTTGTATGTGTACGTGTGTGTATGTGTGTGCAGTGCAGCAAGCTCCCACACTATTTATTTGTTTTTGAATTTTGTAATCTCAAACTAGATGTCAGACTCCAGAAACAGTCAAGAATATGGAAAAAAATTAAAATATGTGGACAAAATTGCACATTTCTTCCCCTGTGACCAATGTCACCAGAGTGGTGTGAGCTGCCTTTGCACTCCAGTTCACCCTGAGGGATGCTGAGCTGGGCAATCAGTCTTGAGAAGGCTTCCCCTATTTTCTAACTGTCCTGACGTTGGAAGTAGCCTTAAAGGACTTGCTGTGTGTAACAGTGTAAAAAATTCCATAACTAGAATAGGTATGAATGTGAAAAACAGGTCCCTTTTCCATACTTTTAGAGTACATGCTGAAAGCTTCCAATTAAACCAAAGACTGGAGTAAAATCCATGGTTTACTCTGTAAACTGTTCAAATCAACTGGAAAGGCACAATTTACATTGTGCAGATATCAGAACTCAGACTATCAGAAAACGGGGTCACACCTCCAATATTTTTTATTAAGATGTAGTTAAGTCTCACCACCAATTTATGATATGGACAAGCATATTTGTCATAAAATTAATGACTTTCTGTAACTCAGATCTTGAGGGGCTGGATTAAGTCTAGTTGACACAGGTAACAAAGGTGCAGCAGCTATAAAACACCTTGGCTTTTTACTGAAATAACAGCTTCATATTTTCTTGGTATACACTGTAAGAAAATGACTGAATTTGAAATATTTTGAGTTCAGTTTCTTTGTACTCAGAGCATTAAATAATGGAGGGTTTTCATCTCATAGCTGTTTTGTCCTCCCCACTTTTCTAGGGCATACATGACTGCTGTACTAGTCAGCTGGCTGTGAAGCACTACACTAACATAAACTGTGATGTTTTAAAATGCAACACTACTACACCTGGACTTTGTAATATTGGCCAGTTCAAATTCAAAACATAATTTTATTCATATTTTTAGTATAGCACTGTGCCTGCCCTACCTTAGGACCTGCTATAAATTATTCTGGGAGGCACAAAAATTACTCTTCCTCAGTACAGATGGATTTTTCTGAACTGTACTGTGCAAAATTAAAAAGCCTGGGTTCAAATGCCATTGCCGCTATACCTCTCTTTCACAAATGCTAGATGGCTGTTGTAAAACCCAGCAAGCCTTCTGACAAGGGCTTTATAGTGCTTTCTCTAGGTCAAGCCTGGAATAAGAAGGCCTCTGAAAATACAGATGACCTTTCTCTTCCTAATATTTCCTACATTATCTACATAATCCCCATATAGCCATTTCCTTGTGAGGAATGTTCTCACAGGGTTCAGGTGGGACGATGACAAGGGCAGGAGCCGTGTGGATAAGACAGTCCTTGTCTGGTCCCAGGGTATACCTGTAAAAATGCACCACAAGTTTTAGTTTTGGGATTGACAATGCTGTTGCACTACACCTCTCCACTCCAAAACTTTCTTCATTTCCTTTCAAATAATATTGAGTCTTTACAGAGGGACAATTCAGGCTCAGATTGTATTTATAGGTCTTTTATGGAGTGCAATGAGGATGAAAGCCTGGCCTCTAGTAGAGTCAGTGGTACAGCTCCCATGTTTCCAAGAGTTCATGGTTTAATCTAATCCCCTGTACTTTGTAAAATACATTTGTGTGCTACAGGTTAAATTTCTTTAGTACTTGGAGACTCCTGTTGAGCTTTGAAATTGTTAGTAGAATAGGTGCTGCCCTTATGCTTTTAAATGCTGTCACTTCCTTCTGCCTTTGGAGTCCAAGTGGGAAACAAATGTTTTTGAAAGGCAAATAGTAAATGCAGAGAAATAATACATAGTGAGATACGTTGGTTTTTTTTAACAGTGACAAGCAAGAAAGATTAGGAAAAACACTGGTGGAATGATTAAAACATATTATCAAACATAACCTAACCCACATCTCCCCTGAAATGGGACTGTTTTACTGTTTTTTTCCTCCTCTATTTCTTAAATCCCGTAGACAAACAATTCTATAAAATTTGTTTGGTTTTTTGTTTGTGTTTTTTTGTTTGTTTGTGGGGTTTTTTGTTTGCTTGGGTTTTTTTTAATCTAAAGCCATGCCTCTTTTATTGTGTCTTTAGCTGCATTTGGATTCTATCTAAAAACAACTGGCAGTGTATGTTGACCTTCCAAAACATTTATGGAAATCCTCAAAGTAAAAAATAGTCTTGAATTGGGTTCAGGTAGTAAAACATGGGATTACTGAAAGAGATGAGGTCCCTGAAAGTTTATCCTGAAATGTTTGACTACCCCAGTACACATTCAGGCTTTGCTGTCTAATTTGTCTCGCATACATAATAGCTTCAAGGATATTAAGAATAAGGATATTCTCTCAAAAAAGGAGCTCTTGAATCAGCATGTTCCCTCTCACTGCCTGAGTAGCTTTAAAAAACATATCTGCATCATTTAATTCTAAAATCCTCAGAACTTTAGGAAAGAACTAATTCTTAGTGAGTAAAGGAAAGGCGTCTGTAATTTATTTTTATGTCAAGGAACAGATTTTTTTCTCCTAGTGCAAATTTATTAAAGGCAGTTTCCATCCAAGAATATCCAGTTGTTGGTAATACTTGCCCTGTTTCTCTATACATGAAAGAAATATTTCAGGATACCTGTGAAATCTGTGCACATTTCAGAAACTGATTCCAAATTGCAATGAGTTTTAGAAAGATTGGTTCAGTTTTTGAACAATAAAATACAACAGATGGTGATTCTTTTTTTTGAAAATCTTAGAGTAGAAGTTATATTCTATAAATTGAATAGAGTTTCACTCCTGTGTACACAAATGCATAGTAAAAAACCTCCCATGCAGGTACTTTATTCGATTTTCTTTTAGCTGGGTAATCTGAATAGAATTAGTATTAGTGAGATGCTTCAACTGAAAGTTGACAAATGTGTATTTTTTAAGCCTACTGTCTCACTAAAGGCCAAACTGTGCAACTCTTTCTCATGCTAATGAGGAGTTGAAGTCAATGGGATTTGACATGTAAGTGCTCAACAACTTCATAATCTTGCCCTAAATGCTTTTGCTTTGATAGATCTCTGTCTCGTTGTCTTGCTGTCTCTCTGTCTTTTGAAAACAGGTTATCTATAAAACTTTTTCTGGTGATATGTTGTGAAAAGAGAGCTCAGTAGGCTTCCTGCCGCTTTTTGAAAACCTGTTAACAGTACATATTAATTGCTGTTTTCTCCCAGCTTCATTATAAATATCATTTTATGCTGATATTCAAGCTCCATCTGACAATACCAAGCACCATAGTATCAAGATATCTACAGCATCCATCAGCATGACTGACACATATTAGAAAATTGTGCTTTTTATCAACGAGGTTTCTGTATCTGAAGACACTCTCAGTGCAGTGTAAAGCCAAATAAAATGCAAACAATACAGTGTAGTCTGCTAAATCCCTGAAAAACTAGTGCTTCAACATCTCTTTTGTGTGTTTTTTCAACAAAGAGACAAGGTCTTAGATCTCCTTAAGGAGGATAAAAGTTTTAGTGGCCAAAGAGGGTCCTTAAAAGAAGACAGGATCATTCTGGCCCTGGACCAAATGTTTCTCCTGCAGTGATATCTTATCTATGGGTACCTGAGATAATAACAACTCAAAAAATGAAACTGAGTAAAATTCACACAATTAAATAGCTTGACACTTATTTACTAGATGAGACTCTTTCCTCTGGGCACAGGGAACCAAGCCTGACTCTGTTTCCTAAAGGCCAGTTCAGTATAACACACAGGACTACGACAGTGAAAAATGAAAGCAATTTCACTGATGCAGCCTGGTGCTAATACATATGCATCCCTGCTTACCACGCTGCTCGTGGGCTCATGTTCAGCTAGCAGTGCTGCACCTGTGCACGAGGAGCCTACAGTGGATGTGTTTTATAAACCAAATTATCAGTGAAAAGGCAATCTTTAATTTTACAGGCTACAAATGAAATGTGTCTGTGTTGTGTGCTCTGCACAGAATGCTTAATGCAGGGCTGAATGGTATTTTTGATATCAGGAAAAGATTTTTCACCTCAGTGAGATTCAATCTAACCTGCAAATGAACTCTGTATTCTTGGCCTCTCTGTTTCTCCCTTTGATTTATGCACATAAGAATCAGAAAACCAGCCATGGCTGACCTTGGACCAGGGCCACTGTGGTGCTGTCACTGTCAGTCCTCTACCACTCTCTTCATACTATGGAGCAGCAGAAGGGACTCCCACAGCAGAACAGAGCAGAGCATCTCCAGATGTGGTAATTTGTATTTGCTTCAGTGATGGTCTGCTCTTCACTGAAAAGCAAGGGTGCAGTTAACACCCCTATCTCCAGCCATGGTAATCTCTCTGTCCTGCTGAAAGATGTATGGTCAAGCCCTGGGGACACAGAGCCCATACAGCAAATATCTGAGCATATTGCATCTGCCAGAGGATGAAGAAAGACGTGAGCCGGGCAGCAGCTGATGCTCAGCAGAGTTTCCAGGCTGATGCCATTCCCATGCTACACGTCTGCTGCAGGCTGTAGCTGCCTGGGATGGAAGGGTCACAAAGAAATGAGATTTAATTATTGGTAAAGTAACTGTCTGGGCTCTGTCTCACCAGTGGCTAAGCTGTGCTTATTCCAAACCAGTTTACTGTCCAGCCCTCTCCCAGTCATTCTTGTGTTGTGCTGCATATATACAGACACTGACACACCAGCTACAAAAAGGCCATGCATTTAATAGGCTGAAATGAAGATATGGGTGAAAAGCCTTTAGAGAAATGAGAAAAAATACTGTGATCCATGATGATTTCTTCTTTTAAAAGACACTTTCTGCCAGTTCACACACAAAAGACTAAATCATGCTAATTTTTTTCTCAAAATAAACAAGAAATTACCTCTATTAACTCTGCAGCAGGTGCTTTTTTGTGTATTTGTGACTGCAGTTTTAAAGCTCCCTCACTTCACTAAATTTGTCAAAGTTTAGCCTTACTGGCTCACCAGTCAGGGCAAGACACATGCAGGTGAAACCCACCTGCACAGCAGAGCATACTCTAATTCTGTGTTCCATGCCCTATCCCAAGAAGTCCAATCATCCTTATCCTTTTCCCTTGGGGAGCATCAGAAGATTTCTGCTGGACTGCAAGGCAACATATCTGTATTCTACATTTGAATTTCAAATAAGAAGCTGATTAATTACTTTAATAACATATTAATATACACTGAAGTAGCTTCAGGATGCTACTACTGAAATAAGTGGATTTGCTCTACATAAACACTACCTGAGCTGGCTGCATGATTTTATTTAAAGAGGGTCACATGTGGAAAAGCCAGGGTAATTTCCAAACACTCATAAGAGTCCAATGCCATTCTCAGATACCGTATAGTCTGTGCAAACAGTTGATATGAAAACAATAAATTTAAGGAAAAAAGAGCTATTTTTGTTTAGAAACAGCATAAATCTAAGGGGCTTCAAATCAGTAATATTTCAGAAGGTAGAGAATAATATGCATGTCTAGTTCCTATTTGTCCTCTGAGGATGCAGAGAGTGGAAGACAGGTCTCCCTATCGAAGCTCTCCCTATTCTGTCGAAGCCATAGAGCACAGTCAGTAGCAAGGCACTGGCCTTTGTCATGGGATACCAAATCCACACAGTCTACTCTGCATCCTAGACCTATATCTTCTACTTCTGTTAGAAAGACCCACCCACCAGGCTGCTCTTCTGGACAGAGCTGAGATAGAACCTCTCAGCTGCAGAGGGAAAACTGAAGGCTTCTTTCCAAGGATGAAGTGCTAGTCTGCTTCTCCTCAGTAAACAGCACAGTAAATAGGTTTGCTGCTCCTGCAGGGAAGGACCATTGAGGACAGGAGATGCCAACTGCTGCCTCTTCTTCCCCAGCCACTGCCCTGGCCCAGTATAACCCAGCTAGTTCCTGAGAAGCAGAAGCAAACCTGTTTTCTGAGAGATGGAAAAGAAGCAGCAGAGTTCTGTTCATGTGCTACCCTTTGTAATTATCTGTTGCAGAAACCTGTTTATATGTCCTTTTCCGGAGTTCACGACAAGGTGAAATGTTCTTTGTTTTGACCAAAAACTCCATTTTGAAACTTGGAAATCTTTCCAAAGTGTGTGCATAACACGAAAAGGTATTGTTGGACTGACAACCTTTGGTTTTGCTTTGGAAAAGAAATGTCAGAAAAAACTCCTATGCAGCACTGATACTTACCTTTATAAGAAAACAAAGCCAAACAAACAAAAGCACTCTTCTACTCTATGGGCTTTACTGAAATTTTGATTGATATGTATCAAGAGATTTGAAGATCTGAAATATGACAACCTGCATGTCCTGAGCACTGAATAATATCTCTAATTATTGAATATTTGACTCCTCCTGTAGTTAGGATCAATGGTAATTTTCTCGATAGCTCAATAGAAAATATCAGTTAAAAGCAGAGCCAAATCATAAATATTTTGATTAGAAGATTATAAAAATAAAACTTGCCTCATCAGTTCAACAGCTACAGATCGTCATTTATATTTCATAGCCTCTAACAAAATGCTACAGACTTTTGACTTGTGTTTGTAGAAATGAGAATAATTGCAAAAAAATTTATGTGAGTCATTACAGAAATAGTACCAGTCTAAGGGATTTCTCCCAGAATGTGAACTTTGGTGGCATACCATATTTATTTATTAATTTAGCAAATTAACATTTGCATAAAGCTCAGGTAGAGCTATTCCAATGAATTATGTTGCACAATAACTTCAGACATCTCTACTAATCCTACAGAACATCAAAAGCAATGCTGGCTGCTATTCAACACTGGGTTCAGTGCCATGACAACAGATGGAATTCATGGCTGAGGAGTAAAAAAACAGACTTTCATCCCCCGTCAGTTTTTGTAAGAATCCCTAAAGAGAAAATTATGCAAACTAGTAGAAACTGAATGTAGAACAGAAATGCCTGTGACCGTGTGCTATCTGCATTTACACAAACCCACTTATTTGTGAAACAGAATGTAAGTGGTAAAAGTAGATATGGAAATCTTATTTAAATTCTTGCAAAGGGCAAAGAGGAGGAGGAGGAGGAGGGAGGATGGGCTGGATTTCTCTTACTCTGAGTTCGTGGAGAGTAGACTGAAATTCATAATATTATGGTCACAGGCAGATGACATGAGAATGATTCTTTTATGTTGTTAAATGAATGTTCCTATGTTTTGTGAAGACAAAATTTTGAGACATTTTATCTAAACATGTATGTTTTGCAGTAGAATTTTATTTGGCAATATTTTGATATCTGTAGATTGAATATTTTGGACATTACTGTCCTGTAGTTAAAAAACTATAAATGAAAACCTAAAAGTTAAAAGTACTTGTTGGTTTATATTATCCATTAACAAGAAACCTGTTGAGATGGATAGGAATTGCAAATGTAAAGGACAAGAGATCTTGGACTAACTTTTGTTTCTGGTTGTTTTTTTTTTTTTAATGTAGTTAACATCCCACAGATATGGTGATGAGTCAGATGTGTCTACTATGCAACTACTAAAGACCACTGCTGCTTCAAAAGACCAGGCAGTCATGCTTACCAAGTTTAGAAGACGAAATAACCATACTGATGCACAAAAAGGTCAAGTAACAATAGGCTCAGTGTTGCAGGTAGAAATTAGAATTCTGGGAACTGAGATGCAAGTAATAGAAGCAAATGTAGTCTTAAGACTGGATGCAGCAATGCATTGTTCAAAAGATATCTTATCCATTTGCTAAGGTGTTTGCATGATCGGATAATACATGTGCAGCAGAATATAAAATAGAAATGACAACTCTTTAAAGGTGCCCTCTGGCTACCTATCCCTGTGTCTAATAGAAGCACAGTGTTCCAGAAATAGATTTTCAGAATTGTCTTCACATTTTTCTAGGCAGTAAAAATGTGCTGTCCGTCAGAACCATCTGTAGTACAGAGCAGAAGCATGAGCGATTTTTTTTCTGCAAAACTCACCATATGGTTCTGCATTCATTTTATTTTGGAATGCTTGTTTAGTACCCTGGTGATTGGGTGCTGCAGGAAAAAAAGGGACATTTTAACATTTCCTCGCCTAGCTACAAGGTCTGTAGCAAACTTGCAGTGGTTTGCCATTGAAAGAACACATAAGGAGCAAAAAGCTTGACTAAATATTATTCCTATATGGTTGACCTTTGAAGAAGTTTTACTCAAGGTCTTCTTGTTTTGTGGCCTTTGCTATGTCACTGAGAAATTTATTTTATTTCTTTTTTTTACATATGGTGAAAAGAGACAGCATTTGATAATAGCTGCAAAATTGTTTATTTTATTTTTTGACTTGTTCTCTAATTTATTGCAGTAGTTATGATTCTGAAGTACCACAGTAATTTTTTTCCTGGAATACTTGATGTTTGTGTCTGGTTCTTTGGTCTGACTTACGATAAAGAACAAGCACAGATATGAAGGACTTCTCAAGCAGTGTGATTAGATGCTCAACTGTGCACAGTTGCATTCAAGGGCATTCAGTTGCAGATTTTAGATTTGAGGGGCGTTTCAAAAATATGGTCAAGGGTATAAAGTATGTGTCAGCCTTGTTTTTGATTCCCAGATCCTATACTACAAAAGCATTTATTTGGCCTTTAGTAAGACTGCTCCTTCACCTGATGTTTTACATAAAATTTAATGTATGACTAAGTCAGCCTTGTTAAAGCTGACCCTCAGCCGAGTGGAGACAGAAATTAATCATGATAGACTAGTAGACAGAGTTATGTCTTTTTAAGGCTAAGGAGGATTTTAATATGCTCATTAAAAAAGAAATTCACTAACAAAGTTAACATTGTCATACAATAGAAAAATTCCTAATTTTGTTATACACAATGGGGCGCCCAATTTAGGAAGGGTCAGTGAGTTTCAGAGGTCCCTTTCCTCCTTTCTGGAGCGAATACATTCTTTGGAAACCTACCTTTTGAGGAGAGGGTGGAAGGCAGCAAGACCTTTTGAGATGACAATGAGATCAAAAAAGAAGGAGTGATTATTCAAATCCCTCACAGAAATAAAAGCCTGAAGTAAGAAGAACTGAACCCAAAAAGGACCAGGCAGGGCGGGTAGCGGGCAAAGGGGAATGAGAAGCAGAAACTGAATGCAGAGGGCAAGTCCTGAATGGGAAGCAGTGAAAGAATTAGGAGTTGAAAAGGGAAGGAGGAGGGGAAATTAGGGCTGAAGAAGAGAAGAAAGCAGTGAGAGGCACATCATGGTGAATGAAGCAGAGATGGAAAGTTTATTTTTCTCAGCCTGTAGCAGTTCTTTTGAATACTTTATATGATGGGTCTATTTTGCTAAATCACAGCTTAATTGTATTGCTTGTCCTGAAGTTAGATTTATCAAATATTCCATTTTTTGCATCTGTTGTCAGAATGGGCCACACTGGTGAGTGGCAGGTACTGTAAAGTTTCAGAAGGCCATGAGACAGCACATCCAGTCCTCCACGTGGTTGCTTAGATACACTAATGAATTGTATTAGGAATTTTTCACCTCACATTTGCACTCCCCTATGCTTCAACTATTGCATTTCAGATAATAACATGAGCAGACTCCAGGCATGCAAAAATAAATTCTTCTTTTTATGAAGAAAACTACTTACAGCACAGCTGCAACAACAGCAAGCATTAGATCAAGTAGTTTTTCTCATAATTTTTCTAAAATTTTTCTTCCATAATTAACATCCCAATTAATTTAACTTTAAATGAACTTCAAACTCTTAAAAAAAATCATTGCACTTATTTGGTAAAGAAAAACCTAGATTTATCCTATCATAATTTTCTTCTGGTTTTGAGAATAATAGTCCAGCTGCAAGTGCAGTTTCCCTTTGAGTACTGGCATGTAATAAGATGGAAATCAGTGTCATCTCCAGGCATGGGCTGTAGCTTTGAGCGTCAGCACCCAGAAGCCTTGTGGAGAGTTACCTCCTTTTGTGTCATTTAGCCCATTGCATAATTTGGCTCTGGTTGAGTCTCTTTATGGCTGCTTAAAGATCTGGGAGAACTTGATGGGTCCTAGACATAAATTGAGTCTAACCTCTGCTGAGAAAGAAAAGAAGGCAAAGGAGATGTCAAAGAGGGAGAGGGAGAGGGAGAGGGAGAGGGAGAGGGAGAGGGAGAGGGAGAGGAGGAGGATGACGAGGAAGATGGTGAGGATAATAATGCAAACAAGGAAGAGGAAAAGAAAGAGAGAGAGAGGGAAAGAGAAAGAGAGGAAGAGAGAAGGAGCTGGTTATTTGTTCCAACGAAGGTTAGCTACGAAAAGTAACAGGAAAGATGATGGATTGCCTAGCAGCGAAAAACCTGTTTTACAAATACTTAAATGTTTATGTTTTATTTCATCCCATGAATTTAAGAAAATTGATTTAAGAAATAAAGAAAATGTACAAATCTTGATGTGTTCTTATTTTTTTCTTTATGAAGAACCACCAATGCATGACACCACACTTTGACAAATTAGACATAGAAGTTAAATACATTGAGTAATATAACTGTGGAAATAACGAGAAAAAGTGAAGTGTCTGATTAAGTACAGACTCTGGAAGAATAAAATAATTTGAACTTCCTGTTACAATCTCTAATAGGAAAGAAGTTAACAAACAATGGTTATTAAAAAAGGAAAACTGATTTACTGTAGGAAGAGCTAGAGAAATAAAATCTCCCACTCAGAAAATAAGTCACAAACTTTTATTTTAAATCAGAATGAAATATATTTTGCCATAGGCAAGTATACCTTCTCATGTGTCCTGTAAGCTTTGTTTGGTTTGGTTTTTTCTCCAAATTTAGTTCACCTGCTAAATGTTCTGTTGTACATTCGAATTCTACAAAGAAATACTGGGAAGCTTGTGCAAGGTCTCTGTCTGTGTCTTAGAGTCCTGAAAAGAACAGAAGATGGCTACATCTGCAATTCTTCTGATTTCAGTTATAGCAAAGTACAGTTATCAGTGTTTCACAAGGCAAAGCGTGATTCAAAACACAGCAAAGATTAGCATCTACAGACTTGCTCCTCCCTTTTAAAGGAGGTGACCTATTTATTAATAGCATTTCCAAAGAAATTAATGAGTTTCTATTAATTCCCCTTCTCTCCCCATATGAATGCTGTACACAGTGTTCCTATGTTTCTGTCTGCTCATGAACCCTGAAATGGAGAAATCTGACAGGGAGTCTAAACTGAGTGTTAACCACTTTTTCTTAGCAGCTTATTTTGACATATGCTGAGATGAAGCCATTGGTCTCAGCAGAAAAAAAAGAACATTGTCCAGACATTTCAATAAGTCATTTCTCCCTCTTTTTTTTCAGCAGGGTGTCCTTATTCCTTGTTTCTGATTGGTAGCAGACATTAATAAATGAGTAACTAATACTTGCCTCCAAACAAAATTTCTCCTAAGTAGAATTCCTCATGACAAAATCATTTCATTCTGAAGAATTCTGCATGTACGAGATATAAGACTGCTGAGAGGTCACTCTGCAGTGGCATCAGCCACCCTTGAAAGCATGTATTAATCGGATCTCACCAATCCCTGGAGGTTTGATGGGTCCTACACTTCTGTTTCTTCTGGCTAAAAGATGTACGCAAAAGACTCTGATGCTCTACTCGGCTGACTTAACATTTGGGGTCTTTCCTGAGCTAGGGAGCAGTTTAAGTGGTCTGGCTTAGAGACATTCACTAAAGGTATTATGACTCAGAGATTCCACAACCCATCATGTCATTATACTTAACATTTGACCAAGCACTGGCTGAGTGGCAGTAGTTGCCTGTATCCTGAAAAGAAACTTGAGTTTGATTAGGCCGCAAAGAAAAAGATGCAATCTAAGTTGAAACACCTAATGTTTACCCCCGGACCAGAGCACACATCTTCACTAATGCAACTGCTTGACCGACGAGTGAAGACCTGTGCAGCTGACGCAACCTCTATGTAAATCTAAACTCTCAGAGTGATTATAGTCCTCCAGTCCCTTCTTGGTTCTTGGAAGGAGTCCTCTGAGACTTCAAAGGATGTAAGGCTGATAGCCTACTCTGGCCACTGACAGGTAGGTGAAGGACATGAAAGCTGTGTCCTTGTTCAGTCTGCTCATCCTTCCTGCTTCCATAGCAAAAAAGGAGAATATCGTGGTCTACAACAGACCTGGACTTAAAGCAACATACAAAACAAGAATCTCATGCTCCAGTTGAGCTAGAAGTTGCATTTAACTTGCAGAAACTTTCTAATATTGTGCAACAACTTTTATTATTTGATTACATAAATATGCTTACTAAGACTTGATTGTAAAGTCTTTGGTAAATCCAGTTTTACTACTTGAGAGGACACACATAAGTGTCAGCATTTGGAAAGAAATGCTTAAACTCTGTGTGAAGTTGTTAAGAGACTTGACTCAAAACAGATGGTTAAGAACTGAAGAGTAGGAAAATATTTATCTAAACAGTGGAAATTTGCAAACTAAGAGGAATACATATGAAGACAATCAAGATTTGGGAGAGAAAAAATTAAAGCAAAATTTAGACAGTCATGCAGACAGAAAGGGTGTATGAGAAAGAAAAGCTCCAGAGGAATGAAGAGCTATTTTCATCCCCATTATATAAGATAGACAAGTACATGTGACAAAATATAAGTGGGTTTTTAAAAATAATGTACTCCTGGTAGGGTTACCATGTGAATAAGGTATGTAGCAAGTAATACAGTCTGTCTCTCCTGAGTGACTTTCATAAAATCCATCTTCAGCAACTCTTGCTTTCTAGCAAACAATGGGACATTCAGCTTATATGTGAGGGGAAAGGGCATTCCAGTGAAAAAAGAGGGCACAGAATGGGAAAGAGAAGCAACATTGGCACAAAAGAGTCAAAGAATGCCAATTCAGAGGGCGAGTGTGAAAGTAAAATCTGCTTCCATGCCTGCTACAGCATATATTACACAACTGGCACTTACTTGGCAAATCATCCACTCAGGCACTGAACTTGGCAGCATCATAGGGACAACCTCTATGTGAGGAAGGACTGTTCTTCAACAATATCCCTAAAATGTTTGGCACCAAAGTACTTTTTTTTTTTTAAGAAAGCAAGAATTTCTTCCATTTCGTATTTCAGTTGAAAACGAGCATTTTCTTTTGGCTGCAAAGGAGACATCCTGTCAGTGACTTTTGGTATATTCTTCATATGGTGTTTCAGATTACTTGATATTGTGTACAAATGCTATTGCACAACCATCCCATTTTGTAGATGTTCCCATGTTAGAGAGCAATGGGTGTATTCAGAGACTTGTTCAGCTTAAATGATTTCCTTGTTAATTATTTGAGGAATTATGACAGAGTGCTCGAGGCTGCAGTGTCCTGGTAGAAAGTCTACAGATGGAAGAATGAAAAGCACTCAGAATAGTGGTGAAACTGAAATGTGTTTTTTTCCATTGACATACTACCTTATGCACAGTAGCGAAATAAAGATTTGGAACATTAATAAGAGGAGTAGTACTTTTTATCTTTAGCAAAGTAAATCTATTCACTTTCATGGTTTGCTGCAGGTTATATACTTAAATTACATAGTCATGTAGAAAATCAGTGCCCAGTTCTATAAACTGTGAATGCTATTAATTTGTGCGAGAAAAGTTAGGAACACGTTCAAGGCATCACAGGATATATATTTTGGATAGTTGCTTTAAAGAAGGATAGTTGCTTTAAAGAGGGATGGGAATATATGTCTCCTGGAATGAGATAGGGTGTTTCTAAGCACTCCCTAAATATGAAAAATCAGTCTTCTGGATAAGAACCTAAGACTCTCAAAGAAAGCAGGGGTTAATTTTAAATGTGACTGGAATTATGATTACTAGAAAGAAACAAATATGTTAGTTTCCCAATTTGCAACGAAACATGAAAGTGAACAGAAGCAAAGATGTTTATTACATTGCAGATGAAATTAATTCCTACAGACTTGATTTTGATTTACATTTAATCTCTAAGGAATAACTCAAACTTTTCAGTGAAGTTAAATAGTAGGATGTTTTCTTGCTGTACACAACAAATTCAAAGTCTTTGAATCAGGAGAATGAAAATCACGTACAAATACGTGGGCATTGTAAGCGATTTACACTCTATTCAGTATCTCCCACAGAAAGACTGTTTAGGTGGAATATGGACATTGCTTTTAAATAATGTAGGTGTAAATGCTACCATGAGCTCTAGAAAATATAACCATTCTGAAAATTATTCTTGCTAGGAAAGATTGCAGCAGTGAACTGGTAGACCTTTGTAGGTAAACATTATAAGAAGCCTTCTGAATAGTGTTTTCCCATATGCATCCCCATACTTAGTACCAGATGGCATAAAATGGCATCACATGTTGAGCTCTCTCTTTTTCTCTTTCACTTCCACTGTCACTCATTTTGATGAATAGAGGGTCACAGCCAAAATGACAAATGTCTCAGGCCCAGATGAGGAAACAAGACTTGTTTCAGGTCTGATGGTGGGAAGAGACAGGAACAATGCCTGATCAGAGATAAGCAGCTGACTTTCACTCCCTTCCTGACCTGTAATGGACAGACATTTGGTCCTGACAGGACCTTTACCTTGTCTCTTCCTGTGTCTGCATGCTCTGAGGCTGCAGTATGTCCTGTGTTGAGTGCTGGCACTCCTGGAGTGCTTCTGCTAGCCTTGAATGTTCATCACAACTATACTGGGTACAGATTTCCTGAAGGACTTCACACAATATTAATTCAATTCCATTGTCTTCAAAAAGAGCATCTCACTTCAGAAGACTATGAATCATGTACGTGAAAGAATTTTTTAGAGGATGGGCAACACCTTAAAGAAAATGGGCCAAAAGACCAAAATGAAGGAAATCTTAAACTATGGAGATTTCTATGTGAAGATTTTCTTTGTAGTGGTTGGAGAGGTATTTAGCACCTCTTCCTCAATTTTTCTGCCTTGGAACTGAGATCACAGGGAGATACAAGATCTTCTCATTTGAAAGATCTATTATTCCACTGCCAGATAATGCCGTGGAGTCAACAGCAAGGAACTGCAAATTCTTCTTTCCTGTCCAGCCTATAGTAAGCCCTGCTTGTATCTCAGATCTAGGGGTGTCTGCTCCTGTGTGCTAGCAAAACACTACTTGCTGGGTAAATCAAAGAACTTTTTCTCTCATAGCTATATTGCTATGGCTTCTACCTAGCACAAAAGTCTTAAAGTAGAAGGCTTCTCTCCTTTATCAAAAATAACCACATTCAGCTTTTGGATTACAACTGACATGGCTGCTTCACAGCCTAACAGTCACAGCAAACAAAATACGATCACATGAAATTCAGCAAAGATTTTTGATTAAGAGACATCAGCAAGCAATTGTAGATCTGTGAACACCAGGGTTATTTAAAGTTCTTGGACTCCTTTATTTATAGTCATTTCTGTGTCTTGCCACTGTGCTATCTGAGTGGCTCAGAAAACTCCCATGAGCAAAGCAAAGAATGATCCCAGTTGTGGGAGGAAGAATAAGAGAAAGCTGAGAGAAGTGGCAGTCACGCAGAGCATTTGCAGAACAGCCAAGATCACAATCCACGCTTCCTCCCCTTTATGAGTTTCCCATCCTTCCTTCCTTTTACTAGACTGTTGGCCAAATAAATATGTGCCTTCTATCCAAAGGTCTTTCTCCTGGTTTTATCATCATGATCAAGCTAATTGGGAGCAGGAGGGTAAATGAGGCATAGCTGATGTACATGGCATGATGCCCAGATGACGCTACTATTAAGCTGATGCCGGAAAAGTTAGGAAACCATAGCCTGGCATTGAATAATAGGCCTATTGCAACTCAAGTGTGGGGCAGAGAGAGATTTTCCTGCAGCTGGCACCTTGTCTACAAGTGGTGTACAAGAGAAAGCAGTGAATGACTTGGCTCTTTATGTTTCCGAGGTTCAAATCATCACAGTTCATCAGGCACCCATGAGTCTGACTGATGACCCCATGTAGAAAGCAACCATCATTTCCCTTAAGAGAAATGAGTGACAGATGAAGAATAAACTGCAGTTATAATCTCCCATTTCATGGGTTATGTTGGCAATTTAATGGACTGTACTTATTAACTGATTTAAGTTCCAGTTCTCTGTTTTGATATCTGATGTGAATATCTATAAATTAAACATTGCTTGTGATGCAGGATAACAGTTAACAGCTGATATCATAAATAAGGTACACTGGAGACAAACTAAACTTTAATTTCAGAATGATTTTGCTCCATCAAAACAAGGTACTGGCATCTTGCTCAGCACTTTTTCCCATTAAAAGCCCGTTTGCCCAAAGGGGAGCATCTGTTAAGATCACTGTTGCCACATGGAAGCCTTTTCCCATATGTGCTACATACAAAATGAAATGGGGACATAAATTTTTTAAACACAAATGAAACGTGTTTTTTAAGCAAAAGAAAAACACAATTATGTAAAACCTGAACTCTGCTGGTTAATTTGGGTGACACCTCCCTTTATCCCCATCTCTATACTGATTATCCAAATATGCTAATCTGCTTTGAGTACCTGATTTTGGAGGGACAAGGTTGAGCTTCTTGGGTTAGATGCTCAAATCACCAAAGATTTTTATGAAGCTTTAGAGCTATTACTGAGTATGTTAGTGCTTGGTTGGAGATGGTGATGATTTACAGGAAGGTTGTGGATAATTAAAGGCTTTATAGAGTGGTTACCATTAAAAACCAGTTATTTACTATTGATTAGCATATTATGATGAGGCTAATTAAGCAGAAGAACAAGTTATTCAGTGTTCCAATGGATTTGCCTTTGATGGGAATTTTCTTGAAGATAAACTGCTTTTCTAAAAGTTTTGGAAACATTCAGATAGGAAATCATATCTAAAATGCTCCTTTTGTAAGGGGTTGTGTTTTAATTACCATAGTGTTTCCTTCTGGTTTTTCCTTTTATGGTGCTAGAAATGTAATAGGTTTTCATGTACTTATAACAGAAACTATTGCAACATTTATTTGGGTCCAGCAACTCTCTGGTAAAATGTTATTCTTTAATGTTTGATCTGTATGTATCTCTTTCCTCCTCACCACAAGTAGGTGCAGCTGGGAGGGACTGAAGAGTGGAGGTTGAGAGCTAACTCAAGGCTCCTTTGCTCTACTGCTGGTTGTGTGCCACACCTAAACCACTGCCTAATTGCAGAGCTATATATAGGGAACTTTCAGATTAAGTACAGAACTGGTTTTACAAGGTTATTTTCCTGTCATAAGAGCACAGGAGACATCTTGATGGAGGGGCAGAGGACCGAAACATGGCCAAGAGATATGAGAGGTTCTTGTGGGTCAAAAGAATCCTAACTAGGAAACTACTACTACAACCCTGCAGCACTCCACTGCAGGAATGATTCATCCATGTTCAGAACTCTAGGAAGAATTATAGCTGCATGGGCCATCCTGACATCATAATATATTTCTATTCCAGGCTTTTATAAGGGTTTGCTATTACTCAGTCCCTTCCAGAAGCTGCTGCTGCTGTTGTGGATTTGCAGCTGCTGTTTCTGTGTAGGATTTGCTGCCATATAGCACCATAATTCTCACTTACTTACCATAGCTCTGCCCACTCTTCTTATACCCACAGTGTTCCACAGAATAGTACATGACTTTGTTCTTTGAAGAGAATGTGTTTTGGCTGTTAATCATGAATCCAGTGGTTTTATTCCACAGACCTGAAGGCTTAATGAAAGTGATGCAAATTTTTTTTAATCTATCGTCACTCATTTTCTGCAGCAGGTGGTATTTCTCTTTACACCCATCCTTACATGGACTGCAAAGCTCTCATCAGTGGGCAAAAAGATGTCACCAAACGTGCAATCTTTGAAAAGTGCAGTTTTAAATAAAGCATATCCTAGAGAAATATCAGAGATGATTTAACTGGGCTGGGAATGTTCATTCAATATGCTGTGCCATGAAATCAAACAGTCTGGAGGTCACCTGGGCTCATCTTTCAGTCTATCTATTTTTCTGTTTAAAACCTGTGATGTCAGGGTGCTGTGGGCAGGTGGATGGGTTGATCTGTCTCTGGGCTTTCAAGCTTTTCTCTAGTACCACAGCACCCAGAGCAGAAGTCAGCCGGAGACGAGAATGAAAGAAAGGGGAATTTGATTTTTTTTCTGCTCATTCTTCTACCTTTTTGTTATTGTTCCTCTCCATGTTTGCTGCATGTATAAAAATAGCAGTGAGCTGTAATGATCTCCCATTTCTCCTGCCAATACTCTCAGTTAACAGCACAACTGGATCAGTCACATGGGTACCTGCTTTTGGCTGTCAATGGAAAGTAACACTCTTCTTGACCTCATATACTTATGCCCTTTCCTAGAACACGGGAGAATTTACTGTGTAGGTATAATGCTATCCATTAGAAAAATGGAGCCTAGTATTAGACTAGATAATTTCTTGTGTTCATTTAATCCTGTACTGTAAACTATTCACCAGGCAGCAAAAACACCACTAAGCCAAGAGCAACCTGTCTGAAGGGCATGGGATTGAACAGCTAAGCTTTTATATCCAAAGTTGCAAGGTGTCAGCTGATAGCATCTTTTCTTTCTGCTTTGTTGCAATGTGAAGTGCCCCATACAAAAAACAGGGATGGCATATGAATAATAAATATCGCTGAGTAACAGCTGGAGTTTCTCAGGGTGCCAGTGTTCCTCTCTGTGAAATGCTTCCCTGTATAATTTACTAGGTGTCTCTCATTAAAGTGGAGACAGTATATACAATTACACCTAACAAAGCAATACCTCTGAACAAAAAGGGTCACTGTGTTGCCTGGAAACTGGTAGTCTGTCTAAAACTGAGCACCTGCAATTGCAGACCAGTGTTAATTTGTCCTGCTTCTGGGCAGGAGCAGACATGGGAATTCAACCCAAGAGCAAGACACTTGTTTGTCATCAGGAGGAACTCTGCCATGGCAGTGAGAGTCTCCTCACTCTGCAGAGAGGGTCACCCGGACAGAGTAAATGGCATTTTACTGTACACCAAGACGCTGCAGTGTGGGAGTAAATCCCAAAATCTCTATATGAAGGGGACAAGGAATAGCAATACATGCTCCTGATCCATTCTGGATAAAACATGGCTGTTGTGATGCCACTCTGAATTCTGTTCCTTTCAAAGTGGGCATAGCAGCAAATTCAGGCTCTGAGCATGAGGCAGGGGTTTAGCTTGAGGATAAGTTTAGTGTATCTATTAATATGTTTGCTTCTTTGATTCACTGCTGGAGGAGCATTATGGACTTTTCCCTATGACAGAATGTCACAATTAGTTGTGAGAGCCACTGAGCCTGTTATAAAGGACATTTCATACCATCGCATATGCTGAAAAATTTTTCATGCTTCCAAGAACAAGAATATACACCCAATTATTCTTAAAGTGGCAATTATCTCCATGTGGATTTAATTAGAAAATTACTAAAGAGAAAGTAGAGTGCTTTCTTTTTACAAATGCAAGTTTCAGGAAACAAATTGAGTAAATGTGGTTGTCTTGGTAGCCTTTAAAATGATAATAATAATAACAACAATAAAATCTTGTTCTCAAAAGGCCAGGAAGGCATTTGATGTAAGTAGATTCAGCTCCATGGAAGCACATGGATTTTTGCCAATTGATACCAATTTAGAATCTGTCCTGACCTTTCATGTGGGGATATAAATGACGCTTATGGCAACTACAAATTTTGAAAATGACAGAGTTCTTTTAAGACACATTTTGCAGAATAATTGACCCTTAAAAAAAGGAAGATTCAATAACAGAAAGCATTTGATAAGTTTGTTTTGGTTTTGTTTGTTTGTTTGTTTTTATTTGGGAGGGGGGTAACACAGTGACTCATATTTTCTTGAAGACCATGACTCTGTTACTCTAGGTTATATTGAATTCAACCTCAGTATGTGAGAAAATTCAATTGATTTTGATGGATTTGTTCACAATTCAAGGTGCTTATTCAATGACACTTAAGTTGTTGGAATTGGATCTTGTGATAAATAGAAATAAAACTTTATTTATGAAAGACAGATGAAACAGGGTAACATCTTTTCATCTTAGCTACCTAGCCCCTTAAACACTGATCTTTATAGACATGTCATTGAAGGAAAGCTTGTAAAAACCTTCTTGACACTCACCTACCCTCATGCTGAGGTGACAGGCAACTATTTCCCACCTTGAACCTCTACCAGCAGTCTGCATCATACACTGCCATTTATTCCTGGAAACAGGAAACCCTGGATCCAGGTTTTCTTTATCGGAGGAAGATTTGAGTTCGTTCAGACCCTATTGCAGGGTGGCCAGCCCCCCAGTGCTGTGGTGTCCTGGATACCAGTGTTCTCGGCTCCCTTGAAGCTGCGTGGTGCAAAGGGCTGTGCAGTGTGCAGAAGGCAAGCGAAAATGATGTTCTCTGGGTAGAGGGAAAGAACACTTCCCCTTTCAGGAGTTCCTCTTCTGCTCCCTTCTACTGTTGGCAGGTGCCCAAAACGGAAGTGCATCTATGCCTGAATTACATGCCTCAATTTGGTTTGTTGTCCATCAAAAAGGGGAATGGAATACACTCTGTATCCAAACAGTATATTATCCCTCATATTGCAGTATTTAAGAGGAGCTGTACATGACAAAGGGCTTCACGCTGTTGCTCTGTGTCTTGCCATCACATAGCAACAGAAGTGGATCTCTGATCTTTTCCCTCCTGCTTTGTTTTTCCCACTTGCTTTGTTTTTCTTTCTTGTGGTAAAACACCTTCACTCTCTCACTTATTACTTCTGCCTAAGCCTTTACCCAAGAATTTCTGCCCATACCTTCTCTACTTCTTGACAGAACTCCTGTTGTTTGTCCCACTCCCCCTAAGCAACTGAGGACAGCAGCCTTCAAGAGCTGCTTTTGTAGCCCTGCCTCGGGGACCTTGCTGTTCATGGGGTAACATTTAACTAATAACCCAGCTCTGTGCTTCGCAAATTGATTTGAAAGTCATAGCCAGAGCCACTGTGAAGTTTTTTCTGTGAATGCACATTTCCACATCTGTTTGATGTCTCTTCACTTACCGGTGGTCGTGCTGAGACTATGCAGCTGGAGAGGGGTAGTCTTAGTTTGCTAATCATTCTCACGCACGCGTGAGTAAGGAGGCAAGAACACCTCTGGTACAGGTCCAGTGGTCAACTTTTTTCTGATTCCTGGCATGACACACGAATTATCAAGGATAGTGTCTGAATCAAATAATGTAACACACAAATTACCTCCCACTTAGTTCTCAGGCTATAAACACAAAGCCTGCAAAGCTGTGTCTGATGGGAGGATCAAAAGAAAAACAATAGGATATATCACAGAAAAAGCCTGTTTTAGCAGCTACGGCATGAACTGCAGAATGAATAATTTCAGAATCAATTAGAATATTCTGTATTTTAGATAAATGATGGCACCATAACTGCATGGGGTTTGGACTTAGGAGTGAATTGAAATCCCTGGAATTCGTTTAATAGAGATGTGCTGGCAATAAGACTGGGATGAGGCTGAATATAGAGAAACCAAATAAGACAAGCTTTTGAGGGATGTTTAAAGGAGAAGAAATCTTGCTTAGTACTTAGATGACAACAAGTGAGCAACATTAATTGGAGAAACACACATGGGAACATAAAGAGGCTGCATTACTCTATCAGTAGATACTGCATTAATTTATCAGTAGAAAGATAATTCATTACCTTATCTTACCTTTTCTAAGTATAGCCAATAATTCTGTACATTAAAAAAAAAAATAAAAAATCATGGCTGTGAAGCTAAGGTATTGGAGTAGAGCAGTGCATTTATTACAAACTGAGGAAGATACAGTTAGGAAAGTAAAAAGTACAAGGAACAAAGAATTAGTGTAGTGCTTCATAGGTAAGCATTGATTTAACTGGCTCCATCTCAACTCTGCTCCAGAATTTAAAGAAAAAAAGGAAAAGAGTCAGGTCTTTGCATATGTAGACATGAATGTAATTTAACAAAATGTGCTGAATTATGAATTTAATTACACAGCAAGTGCAAGTAAAGTGTTTGTAATGCTGTTATGGAAATGTGACTGTGGTAAACTCATTCACATTACATTCTGTTTCTAATTCAATTTCCATGCACAAGCCCAAAATACTGGGTTTAGTTTTGTCACTGCAGTTATAACAAAGCCAGTATAAAGGAGGACATGTTTTGTCATTCTTTCAATAGCTGAGTATTAAAAAGCTATGTTTTCCTTCCTAATAAATGTTATACTTACAGTTAAACAAACAAAAGCACAATTTTATAGCCAATCTATCTTTATGTCCATGAATTATACTGCATTAAAATAAAATTTGAAGCATCCACCATAAAATTGTACATGAAAATTCATGCTGAAAATGAGAGAGGAATAAGCTAGAAGAGAATCTTAGTGACACCTAGCAAATTCTATGGAAGAAGAAAATTCAGTCCCTGCCTGAACCTTCTGCTTCTCATCATTATCACAGTTTCAGTACACCATCACTTCACAGCCACAATTTTGTTACTAATTACAATGTTATTAACATCTTAAAATGAGTCTACATATTGGTTCTTTGCTTCTGTGCACTATATGACCTGCAATCCCTATCTCTGCCGATTTTGGACTTTTGTTACAGGATGGTGAAATGTCTATGCTGTAATGACCTGATTAGTTTTAGAATGGAGAGTTTAGGGATCAGTTGTCCAGAGGACATACAATTTTGATAGAATTCCCATCTTTTTTTTGCTAAAAGGTAACACTTTTAAGCTCCTGTCCCCTTTTTTTCCCCCTGCATATCAAAGCTGGACGTAAGCGTCAATGTAAGTTGAATATAAAACCAAGTAATTTCCTGCTGGGAAGGGATGAGCAGTGCGTCCTTGGTAAATAGCCATGTGCTTATTTTTACCAACTGTTATGTAAAATAAGTGTGGAAAAAAGGACTGTAGATTAACTAGGCACACAGGGGAAACAGCTGATGTTGGTAAGCCCTTTCCTTGAGATAAGTTGTCTAATGGTATGCTGGTCATGGGATCACAGGATCCCATCCAGAGGCTTGATGTTGGAGAATTTGGTAAAAGAACTTAACACCTTTATAAAGGTGGTGACTTGATTTGCCAGTTTACTTTACTGAGTTTTGATTTGTGTTCTACAAGATTTAGAGTTGGCTGAATAAAAGTCCTGATTCCTTGGCAATGATGAGTGCACTGTTGATGTATAGGTCTCTGGTGCTGTACATATTTTTGATGCCAATATAAAGCTTCCAACACTACAGCAGCAGGAGTGTTATGCCAAGTTTAACCTATACTGTGATTTGCAAGAAGAAAAAAAGCATTTAAAATGTTTCCTTAGGACCTGAACTTGTTAGGATCATAGCCTAAACAGTGTAGTAACTTACCCAGTGGGAGAGCAATGCATGGCAAAGTTCTGCACCAGAAGAAGCCTTTTTTAACAAAAGGAAGCATTGGGGCTTTGATTTTTGTTTGACACTTGGCAATAGAAACTGTTCTGTCCAAGTAAACACTATGGAAATGGTGTATTAAAGTAATTTTTATCACTTACCCAACCAGTAAGCAATAAGATCATGACTTGGGACACATCCTCACGAAAGCTTGCTTCAAGGTTAGCCTTTGACTAAGGCAGGAATAGATGTAGGCCGGAGTTAGTATCTCTTGGAAAGGAAGGAAAATGTAAACCGGAGCCCTGTGTGCCTGTTCCATTTCAGGAGTGATACAAAAAGACAAGAAATAAGCACTGTAGCCTGAAAAATGCGTAATTGCCCCTCTTTTTTGTGCACACATTTGCTTTACTAAATGTGTGTTGTTTGTAGGTGGAATATAGTATATGAAAAAAATTTAAGTATTTATTTTGATTCCTGCAGCCTTTTAGTTTCTCTTTGGATAAATTAGGCTTTTGTACATTCACCACCTTAGCATGTCCACTGCTGAGTCAGTTGTGTATTTCCTATCAGTCTCTTTGGATTTTTTTGCTTTTTCTCAATACAGAAGAAATTCAAAATGAAGCTAAGCAAACACTAGATAAAAAGATTTTTAATATACACCTTATTTCACACCTAGTGCAAAGGAAGTTAAATAAATAGAATTGGAGATCTGTTTTTCTTCGAACTACAGTTTTAAAAACACCATTTTAAATATTTAAAAATCAAATACCTAAGGAATTTGTTAATCAGGCCTAATTTGTGTGTATAAAATTCATCACTTACATTCATGCTTCATCATTGCACCTTGTTTAAAGGTGAACTTCAGCCAAGGATCTCAGAAATAGGTGAATTGACGGACTAATATAAATTAAAAACAAATAAGTTTAATATTCTTTCTTAACTTACTTCAGCCTTTTAAAAAGGATGAACATTCATCATGACTGCTTCAGGACTCACTTTAATACATATTTGATGAGATTTGAAAGAACTCAGACTTAGAAATTCTCTTTCATTTAGGCTTTTCTAAATACTGAAGTGGAGTCAACCTTGAATTTAAAGGAATATTAGCTCTCTCCTCACATATTCTGTCTAGTCTTGTGAGAGCTACCCATTGTACCCAAATACAACAGTTTCTTTAGCAGTGCTGAATTTTAGACACTAAAGACAGCCTCTCCTCAATGGGGGTTACTACAAGGGGAAAAAGAAATTTTCAGTGCGTCAGAGAAGGGACAATAATCTAATCCTCTTTGCTGGTACATCTGCTCTGGCAGTTTTGCTCTACAAATCAAAAGACATCCCATTAATTAAAGTTCCTTTTGCTTTCATTTTTATTCAGCTCAAGAAATGTGACCACTATTCAAAAAAAAAAAAGGTTTCAGCCCACTTTACTCACAAATATTATTCACCGCAGAAGTGCACATTTCTGTGTTTCTTTGTCTGGTTTCTGCTTTTTTTTTCTTTTTCTTTCTCCTTTCTTTCTTTCTTTCATTCTTTCTATCTCTTTCTTTCCTTCTTTCTCTCTCTCTCTCTCTTTCCTTCTCTCTCCCCCTCTTTCTTTCTCCTTTTTAATAGAGAACCTTTTCCTTTGGCAAAGTGCAATACATTCAGAGAGTCTTATAAAACAAAGCTTTCAGTTCTTGGTCAGCAACAAACTCATCTTTGTTCATGCAGCTCTATTAAGGAAAGAAGGCCAATTTTATGCAGGTTTCTATGGTCTGCAGCACAAAGGCATCTATCTGCATGCAAGCTATCTGGCAGCCGCACAGCAGACTATGAGATCACCTATTTTAGCAATCGCCAGCTGCAATGCGGAACTGTAAAAAATTATAAACTGGTTTATATAGTGCTTTTTTTTTTCCCCAAGCAGGCGGCACTACAGATTTATGTATTGTTTTGTGGACAGATAACAAGTGCAGCTCATGGAGTGCCTTCACATCTAGATCTCAGGATCTGGTCTGCATTTTGCCTATGTATCTAGGCCTGTTTTCATTGGACGCTAATGTCATCTATCTTAAGCAGGAAGTGATGCTCGACTGCTTTATCCCTGGGGTTTTAACTGTTGTCTAAGGAATTCTGGCCCTTTATTTGATGGACTTTTACTGTGCTTTTGCTACCATCCACTATTATTCCACAGTGGGTGGCCAGCTATTTAACACTTGCCAGTTGCATCATACACTGCCCATAAAGACCACATACTGTAATTTCACAGCATGAAGAAAATGAGAATATTTCAGAATATCTTCTCATAGAAGAGAAAGATGTTTTTAGAGGGAAACTTGAAAGGAATTGGAAGGGCTTTTTTACAGAAAGATGAGCTGTCCAAGGCAGGATGCATACCCTGATCTAAAACACAGTGGAAAGTCATCCTTTCAATCCAGTTGAATTTGAACTGGATCTGTGCTGTTGATGGATTTATAAAAATGAAGGGTCTGGGATGCATTTAGATACATAGTTCAGTGGGTTTCCTTGTTTATTAGCATAGGTAGGGGAGAACTGAATGTCTGAGTAAAGAAAGAGTCAACCAGAAAATGGTTTCCTGAAAGACAGTTTTGCTGTTGTGCACAGTGCCCACCTCATGAACAGATGAGCAAGATACCATAATAAAGTATAGAGGAGAATTGTATTATGTCAACCCTTGTGCAAAAAACCACTTTGAGCTTGTTTTTATCATGCAGTGACTGCCAGGAAGACAGTGTCTTGTTGAAGAAGAATGCCTCAGGGTTGCTTCTCCATGTAGTTAAATTAGCCCTTTCCTAACTTTGAAGGCTAAGCATACCTTGCCTGTGTCGAAAATATTCTCCTTAATTTATCAGTGCAATTCTAAAATGGTAAAAACACCAGGTTTAGATTTTTTTTTTCTGAAAATTTCCTGTATTTTCTGATTATCATGGCTTTTGTTACAACTGAAAATACCTAAAAACCATAGCTGCTTTTGTAAGCTTTTGTTATCTAGCAGCAGCAATTTGGAAACAATTAAATTCTGTAAATAGAGAATACTGTGTACTTCTTATTAAAGCATGATATTCAGTTGCAGCTCGTTTGTCAGAAAAGCTCACCACATTAATGAGAACAAAGTCTACATCCAGCGTATTCTGAATTAAGTAGTGTGGTTCTGCAATCAGTCCGGTGATTCTTCATACATGTCTTTTGGATCACAGCACCCATTCTGAGGTACACAGCAATGCATGTAGAAGAGAGCAATACATGCAGAACAAATGAATGCATCATATTTACAGAATCACGTTGCAGCAGAGAAGCCGAAATTCCACAAAGCATGACATTTACTGCTGTAAAAAGGTGACTGTCTTCTTTCTGTATCTCCAGATGAAAAGCAGCCTTTGCCTTAGGTTGTTCACTTGTGATGCCCTGAGCAGTAGAAACACATTATTACTTTGTACTATTAACAATATTATATTTTTAGTTCATATTAACATTACTCTTTACTAGCCTCAGCCCACAGCAGCAGATGTTGCATAAATGCTCGTGGGAACTCTGTGTGTATTTGAGAAGATGGGTTCTCACGTTGGTTTTAGCATTACTTATAAAAGCCAAAAAATAAGCCTTGTTTTGTTCCCAAATATGAAAGAGAATTCATGCCTTCAGTAACACCTTTGTGAGTGGGTGAGAAGTGAGCTATATTTCAAATGAATGATTTAGCCACCCACACACAGTTTTAGATGGATGATTAACCCGTTAGTGTGTCTTAGCGCATTCTTCACAATTTGTAGCTTTAACACACACACGTGTGCGTGCATGCACACAAAGAGACATAGCTACTTGAAAACGGGTAACCTGACAAAGGTAGAAGAAATGAAGGAATAAAAAGAATCACAGGCTCTCAGTAAATATACTCTTTGGAAGTATATTAAAATAAATGCCTATGTGTAAGAGAACTTGCAATAATATTTCAGGGAACTGAAAAATCTGTAGCTATTTCTTAGGATAAAGCAAGCTTTCAAGAAAATGCATTCAGATGTCTATTCAGCGACAGGGATTGTTGCTGGGGGGATTGCTGGAGGAACTTCTGGGTGAAGTTCTGTTTAGGCTATGAGTCAAAAAACCCTCATGAGCTGAATTTACATATTCATAGGCTCTGAAGTCCCATGATTTAATTTGCTAAGGGTGAATTACTATAACTTAATCTTCTGCCACATGTCAAGTAGGCAGCATGCATGCTACTTTGGAAGTAAGAAAAATTTGACTGTATTTAACCTGCAAAAGGAAGAGCCACCTAAGCCCCATTTGCAGATCTGAGCAGGTTAAGTGTAGCAGTTATTGCTGTTCACCTGCAATAAAGTAACTATTAGGCTACAGTAATCATAAGGCTTCAATTGGATTTATGTTTCTAAGTGCTTATGTCATTTTTGAAAACTTCAACAGCCTAAGTAATTTAGGCACTTCTGAAGATTTTACCTTAAGCAATGATAATTCCTTCCAGCTTTACAGGAATCAATCTATCCTGGGCTTTGTGCTGAAGGGTGCATTTTGCTATTGGAGCTATACACTGTGAAGACCTCATGATAATAATCCCTAATTCTTCTTTGTAATGTAGTGTCTGAGAAAGGAGAAAAAATTCTTCAGATAGAAGAAAGGCTTCATTTCCTTGGGAGTTCTTGCATGATATGTTAAATTCCTTGGGAATAGCTAGTCAGGAAAACAGATACATAGATCAGGATGTTTGATATTTCTTATTTCTAATCCAGTGTCTGGAGTTCAGAGGTCAATTGAGTTTGCTCTTTTTTCCTGATCTCAGATGCTTTTCAATTTGCAATAAAAGGGTTATATACCCTGTAGCCAGTTGTTCTCTTACTCTACTGGAGAGAAAGATACTATTTGGATATCTAGATATTGGTATGCACCTCATAAGTTATGTTCAAATAAATGCAAGCTTTGGTAATGATCAGTTTCAAAGTTCTATACAGCTGCTCTAAGAATGTAGAAATCCATGATCTGATTTAGTCATAAAGAGAAAGGCACCTCCAGGCTGATTGTGTGATTAAGCTTCTGCTGAGGTCTAAAACAATGTTATGTTAGTCTTTAACAGTCTGTATTTCCTCAAGTGATAGGAGTTGGTATATCATGGTGATTCTTGGAAAGAAAGGGGAATGAAGGTAATGTCTCTAAATGAAATCTTAATTTATGCAAACAATTAGTCATCCTTTGTTTTAATGTACGAAACAATCTGTTCATATCTGTGTGTAGTGTAGTACAGCATAATTTGCCATTGCTTATTTAACACCAGGTATTCTGCGCTCTTTGGAAATGTATGTCAAGCACAGAATTATTTATTGTCCTTCATGCACCAGGCAGTTCAAACTGCCTGACCAGGGCAATGTGTACTCCTATTTGGTGTTCTTTTAGAGAATAACAGCATCTATGTTTTATCTCACTCAGGCTTTACATAAATCTTATGGATTTAAGGAAGTCAGTATGTCTCAAATCCTGAAGAGACCGCAGCTAAAGATCAAACAGCATGGAATTAATACTGCCTTTTGAGTAGAAGAACCAGCAAAAATTTTCCTCTCAGATCTGCACTTCACTGTAAGTCCAGCCTTTCAGGAGATGTAGGTAGGTTCAAAAGGATCTCCATGGACTAGAAGAGCAGTGCATTCTTTGTTACTTGACAGATCTGACTGTCTCCAACTGTTATGAGCAGAAACATGATCCAGTTCTGCTTTTAGGTGACATTATGGGAGGCTTTTTTGGGCTGCTAAACTGTGGGATAAGTTTTCATGCTCATATTCCATGAGTCAAAAGACATGTTTGGATACCTGACTTCTTAAAACCAGGATGGTGATTCTTCAGCTGAGTTTCATGAGGCTTTCAGAGTAACTTTCCCCTACACACAGTACTGTGTTTCCCAATGGTCACATTGCAGATCAACTTTTATTTGGCCAAAAATTCTCCTTCCTTGCTGTCAGAAAACAGAGCACGTATTTATAGAGCAGCTTAGCAGCACTATACAGGGAGTTGGAGGCTTTGATGTACATATGAAGGAATAAAACTAAAAGGACCTTTTTGATCCTATTAAGGGCTGATTTCTAGAGTTTTAATTGCTATCGGTTAAGCTAGATGTAAACACTAAAAATTGTCATTGTAACGAATAGGGTATGATACTTCTATTTTTATTTTCTCACAGTGACGACATTACATTAAAGAAGACTGTACTTGCCACCTCTTATGAAAAAAGTAAGAATTTATGAAGTGTTCATATGTTGCAGTGAGGGACTTGTTCATAATTTATTTATATGATCAAAAGAAAATCAAGATGCAACTTTATATTTATATAAATATAAACATATACATGTATAAAAAAAAAAAGGAGAGACCAGTAGATGCAATCAGTCTTTAATCTAGCAGGCAAAGGCAGTGTATAGAAGTGAAACCAGATAATTAGGTAGAGGGTATATATTTTTAACATTTTTATGTGCTAGCTGGAAAAGAAGTGCTGGGGAAATGATTCCTGACTCAAACTTCAAGCCTTGGTGGTATGCTTGAGACAGATTTGTTCACTGCAGTGGTGTTAGCGATCTGTTCTCTCGTGGTTCTAGAGTAAGGGATCATATATCATCCATTATATTATATATTACTTTGCTTATCCTTAACTTTCTCCCCTCATTCAACAGGTGGAATATCAGTTATCTATTAGTTCTTAGCCTGGGGAAAGGATCACTGGATAATGTTCTGTTGTCTGTGTTGGGAAACAGGTTGTGCTGCCTTCTATGTCTCCCCAGGTCTCATGACCTCTGAATGACGAAAGTTGTAATTCATCCTGTCTAACTTCAGACATCTGCACTGTTGTGTCTATGCTGAAACTAACTGTCCACAGCTCCACTTATGTCAATAAAGTGAAGTAGGCATTTTCAGGATGCCAATCATCATTCTATAATGAGAATGTAAGCAAAAATGAATAAAGAACCGTAAACTTAAAATGTAATATGTTGAATTTTGGGGAAGTAAATGTGGTCAGTGGAAAATTCTGACATTTGATGGTTTTCAATTGTAATTTTTGGTGAAATTACTAAAGGAATGTCAGAATTTTTTTGATCTTGAGGAATTTGGCATTCAGAAAACTACAAATTTAAAATTCATTGCCATAAGGCTTTGAAGTTGTTCCACTGAAAAAAGGGGCCTCTCATTGGCTTCAGTAGATTTAGGAATGCATCATGGCATCTGATTTTTGAAACAGGCTTTGCACGTGCAGCTGCCATCAGCTTAACTCAAATCTGACATGTACCTCTGAAATATGGTTTATATGTTGGAATGTAGTTATCTCACTGACACAGGGTCTGATATATGAATGAGCAGGATGTATTGGTCCTTCACTTACACCTCACACCACTTAGTAAGCAATACCCACTGCACCTTTAGATTATTGCTAAAAGAGCAAGCAGTTTCTGATTCAATCTTCCTACTCTGATAAGACTTCAAAAATTAGTCGTGGTCAGTCGTAGTCACCATTTATGACAGAAGGACCTTTGTGTTTGACATCAAATAGCATGGAAACTGGGTTTGAAAAGGTGAAGCTATGACAACATTTTGATATTTTTGTGTATGTGTGCAGATTTACTATCTTTAAAATGAAGATGAGTCATAAATTCAACACACTAACATCCACAGAAACACAATCACATAAGAACATCAGTATGATTCTAGCAGCAGGGTAAACTCAAGGCAGTCTTGGACAAAATACTGAAGAACTGTTAGTTTGTTTTAGTAATTCATAGAATTCAGCATCTAGATGGTTGCAAATCTTTTGGAAATATAACTTCTGAGTTTGGTTAGAGAATACATAGTTCCTTAAGCTGAAGAACTATTAGATCTTTTAGAGCAGAGGACTTGCCATTTCAGTGGAAAGGTAAAAACACAGACAGAAAGCAGAGCATTTGGAGGTGGAGGTGTATGTCTTGTAAAGGTTTAACGGAAATACTGGGAACCTTGAGAGAAGCCAACTGTATCCTGGGCTGCATCAAAAGCAGCGTGGCCAGCAGGTCAAGGGAGGGGATTCTGCCCCTCTGAAAAGAGAGAGTTTAGAGGTGACCTAATGTGACCTCCCAGTAGGGAGCCTACAAGAGAGATGGAAAGGGACTTTTTACAAGAGTGTATAGTGGCAGGACAAGGGGAAATGACTTCAAACTGAAAGAGAGTAGTTTTAGATTTTGTATTAGGAAAAAAGCCTTTATTGTGAGAATGGTGAGACACTGAAACAGGTTACCCAGAGAACTTATGGATGCCCCATCCCTGGAAGTGTCCAAGACCAGGCTGGATGGAGCTCTTGTTGGCAGATGAAGAATTGTTTGCACCTGGTGCATTAATGCAACACTTATTCTTTATAAACCACTAGCCTCTGGATCTGCACAATGCTTATTCTGTAGGATCATGTTAAGCATTGGCCAAGAAGAAGAGCTGGAGAGTAAACAGCCCAGTTATGCCAACTTCTTACCAGTTCACCAGGCAGTCGAGTATGACTTGGGGGTCACTGACCACCCAGGACCACCAAAGAGATCCCTGGGACAGAAGAATGCATGAGAAAAGGGGAGGGAATGTATGTTAATGATTTTTGAGAAAATGATTATCATATTGATGTTTATTCCAGGAAAATCAATTAATATTATGTAAAATACAGTATGTAAATGGGAGCATTTTCTGTACTCAGAATGAATGATATTTCGGAGGATATATCCCCTTGTGCAGAATAAAGAACACCTGCTTATTAATGCTACATAGGTGTTTAGGAATTTTATTTTTGCCTATTTTTGGTAACACTCTGAGCAACTTGGTCTAGTGAAAGGTGTCCTTGTAAAGGGGAGTTAGAACGAGATGGTCTTTGATGTCCCTTCCAACTCAGGTCATTCTATGATCCTATCATGCCAAGATGCAGGAGTGGCATACAGGGAGGAAGAAAGACTTTCTGAAGATCGCTGCTGAGTAGTGGTGATCAGGAAGCTATGTCTCATTTCATTCACTGGTTGTGTATCCTGAAATCCAAATTTACCTGGATTTTTGCTCTGAAACAGAAGTGAGAATTTTTTGTTCCAGGGAACTGAAATGGAGAAACTGACTGACCCATGTTTTGCTCACTGAGAGCAAGAGCTACAATGCCTGTCAGAAGAACCTGTCAGAACAGCTACAGTGCCTGTCAGAATGGCGAGCTAGTGAAAGCTGGAGGGTTGAGAGCTGTGCTGCTGCCTGGGAAAGAGGGAGGATTATTTCAGTGTCTCATAATGACTCTTAGAGAATGCCCTTATTACAAGCTCTGTAAATGTTAACCACATCACCTTCAGCTTCCGCTTAATATAACAGGACATGAAGCCACCTACCTTGTGTGTTTCCTTCAAAGGCTAAAACAATACAGTCATCTGAATAGACTGCTTAAACCCCGAAACTGTCAGGTCTGGTGCTAAGCAGTATCCACAAACCCACAAATTACTTGAAGTGGAGGACATTTAAGACATCATGTTTCACCTTGCAAATTACTACTACTCATAAAGGTGTTATCATTAATATGATATTTCTGTTCTCCCATCCCGAGTGGTTAGAAGTGCCTGAGAAGAAACTGCCTGTTGCTCCATCTACAGCTGTCAAAGGGACAGAAGTACAGCTCAGTAAAGAGGTGTACTCCAAGTCCATTCATGCAATTGCAGTTTGGAACTTTAAGATCTTGGAAACAAATTACAAACTCTTGAAAGTTTTAAATAAGCTATCTAGAAGATAGGAGAGCATGAAATGTGATTTTATCCAGTCTTGAAACTAAAACTGTGTTGAGGTCAATTTTCCATCCAGCAATTTGGGGCAAATACCTCTTCTGGTTTTTTTTCTTTCTTTCTTTCTGGTACATGAAAGGTGTCATATATTTAGTAAGATAACCATCCTTATATAGCTACTTTTGGGCAGAAAACAGGCTCCTGAATTATCAAACTGCACAGAATAATTCTGAGTTCCAAGTCAAGTAAGACAATGTTTTATAACCTTTTGATGAAGAGTAATAGATTAGCGAGCATAAGTTGAACTGTAGCAATTAAAGAAGTGGCAAAGGGATAAAGTGATTTCACTCCATATTCCAGCCATGGATTGCTTAGCAGTGTCAATGGTAAACTGATCTTTGCTTCTCTGGGTTTTTTCTTGGAAAGGTTTTTGTACATTTTTCTGTAGTTTATTTTTCCAGTCTTTTCCTTATTTCTTAAATCCTGTTAAGTCTTTTGCACACATTTTGTAGTCTATTCCAAGAATGGTCTGGTTTTTTCACTATATTTCTTTGTCTTTCTCTTTTGCTGGTTCACAGCTGGAGAAATCTCTTTTCCTCTGCACTCTCTAAGCACCACATGTTTAACTTTCTAAGAGGAGAATGACTATGCAATTGCTCATATAGGAGCAGTTAAAGGCAATTAAATAAGGCTGCTGAATACAAATCACATATTTGACAGCCCACAGTATCAGTATGTCTTTAAGCGAAGGGAGACAATTGCAAGTTCTAAATCTCGAACCTCAGGTGTTCTCAAAATTTGTGCCTGTCAGATATGAGTTCCTGCACCCTATGTGAGGTGAAGGTTTCACCTTGCCTGAGCATCTAGACACAAGTAGGAGAAATCAAACACATATGGCTGTGACTGTATCTCTTTCTAGGAGGTGCGATGTAGGGGTTTGGCCAGCAAAGATGGTAGAAGGTGTTGTGCTACCTTTTATTATTGGCTAATCCAGCTGGGAAAGTGTTTTCACAGTAAAATCCTAACTGTTGGCTCTTCTATTTCCATTTGCCGCAACTTGTATTTGAGACAACTGTAGAGATCATATTGACCAAGCTGTTTCAGCAGCAACAGAGATGTTCAAATTAAAAGAGCTAGAGCTATAAAGAGCTTTTAAAGTAAAAATGGATCAGTTCTTGGTTTCTTGCATATAGCTTGCTTTTTAGGAAGGTGAGAGCTCAGGTAACCCTTCAAGGATTAAAGCCATTACATTTTCAAATAAATAAAGCCATTCTTTTGGGTATGTAAAGCTATTTTTTCTCATAAAGCATATGCTTCTGCAAAATTCCCTAACTCTGTAAGCTGCTTGGGATCACTTCAATCTAAAAGCAATTATTTATTTTGTTACTTTCAGTGAAAAAAAGGCAAAGTCCCGAATTGCCATTGGAAAAAATTAAATAAATATTTTTTCCCCCAGTAAATGTGAGTTCTGCTTATTTAAATACACCAGATTTTCATGAGAACTACATGGCTTTACTGTAGTTTATAACCTTGGTAATTTTTTTCTCCATTGTGAGTACTTCTTTACCTGCTATGTCTTTCCTATGGCTATGGGAATGCAAGAAGGAAAACAAAATTCATAACGAGTTCTGGCTTGATTTAGGAGAAACACTTTCTGTCTGCCCTTCTTTTCCCTGAGAACAGAGGTGTTACTCTGCAGGGAGAGATCGTGACTGATATTGATACTAGAAAAAGACTAAAAATCCATTGGGGAAATCGAATGATACTCTGAGGAATTTCAGAATAGTTATAAGAGTAGCTATGAAGGAAACATATTCTTTAAATTTCTTTTAATCTTCCTTTTAATTGCTCCATTTGCACACCAGTGCCTCAACACTTATACTTCAGGGAAATTTTAGGGAGAAGAAGATGTTTTTCATGAGGAGGGATCTAGGTGCACATCTATGTTTTAAATGAGCTTAGTAAAAAGATCTCCTGCGCTGTTGATAGCTGGAAGGTTTTGCTCTTTGGTCTTTATAATTGGTGTCTGAGATAGCATCTAAGTACTTTGTTCTGAGTGCTTCCATTTAACTAATTTTTCACTCCCATTTTCTAAAATTACTGAAAATACAAATAATGGGTTAATCTTTCTGAGACTTAAATTTATTGTCTTTCCAAGTCATATTGAGACACTCAGAGAGGAGACCTGAATGAAGCATCATCTCTTCTTTTACTTCTGTGCAAATAGCACAGCATTTTTATGCCTTTTCAGTAAAAATAATTATTCAAGGAGTTTGTTTATTTTGAATCATATGGGTTTTTTAGTGGAATGACACTGTCACAAAACAGTAATTCATCCAGCTTTTAGAAAGAATAATTCTTCATGATTCATCCAAATGATTGTAGCTGAATTTCAGTAGACTTCAGAGAACCTGAATATTGCTTTCCGTCATAAAACTTCACCAGGCTTGATCCGAATTTCCATTTCTCAAGGATTTCTGAGAGATGAAATGGGATAAGAAGCCAAATATTTCAGAAGTCTTGAAAAATGAAAAATTCTAATTGATCTCCTTGAGATGTTTCATCTTCCTACATGGAAAATGGTCTGTGTGGATAAGGTTAAACTGCTAATTCCTATGCTATGTCTACTAATAAAACCAAATAATTGGACTTTATGATAGAATACACATTAGTATAACAATTGGAATGATGACATGAAAATGTATTTTTTTTGCGTTTGATCAAGATGAAATATATTTCAGATGTGTTGAAGTGAGTATTAGATAATTTTGGAATTGCACTGAAAATAGAGGGAAAAATTAATCATTTCTACTACATTATGATTAGCTTTGATCAGAGCTACACTGTTGTTCTTATTGAGGTTGCTGGGATGTATCTTTTACTTGCAAGATGAGAAGAGAGTGATTATTCCAGAAAGACATTCATATTTGTGGGAAATATTTTACATAAGCCGAAATCAGCATTTCTTTGGAAAGAATATTGTTCCCTGTAGACTCAACTTTGAGCCCTCAGAAGCCACATCAAAACTATTGCTAACTGAAGTGGGGTGATAATTATAACTATTATGTCAATAAATAAAAGCATGAGGCAAAATTTTAAAACTGCTCCTTGAGCAGGTGTGGTTCAAGTTAACTGAACAGATCTCCAAACTTTAAAACAACAAAGTTAAATGAGAAAAATTGCAACCACAATTAGCTTGTATAATTACACGTTGCTTGCATCTGATGAGTCAGGCTGATCCCTGGATCTGGCAATGGAAAGATGCCTTACCTCCAGGTAAAATTACCTGGGGATGACTACCTCAAACATAGGCATCCACATTACAGACATCTGAAGCAAGGTGCAGAGGAACCCATCTGTGGGAGATTTTATATTTCTTGCTCTTCTTCCTGTCTCTTGTAGAGGATCTGGCAAAGACTTGGTGCCATTCCCAGTCATCAAGGTGTTTGCCCAGAACCCAGCTGGTTGTCACTGCCATCATTTACTGTCTCTTGAGACTTTTTATACATTTCCTTAGTAGACTTTAGTTCTCATGAACAGAATAACTTTGAATGTATGTGATACCTTTATATCATGAGTCAGTTTCTCCCAAAATTTCTAATACAGTTTCAGTGGCTGTTACAGCAACTAATTTCTTTGCAGATTTTAAGCATTTGAGAGATTGAACAGAACCACACTTCTCAGGTTCCAAATGCTTACAAATGTATGTATATATTACATACATGCTTACAAATGAATGTAACAGATAGTAGGGAGAATACCGGGTAAGAAAGAATAAGTCCTACAGCAGCAAGATCCCTTAATTTTCCTTTTCTCAGGTGTCTTGTTCAAAAGTAAGTAGCTGTGTAAGTGCATACATTTGCGTATACACAGCATATGTTATTTGTACACACAGGCACTTATCTACTTATACACAAAAATTGTGTCCTACTTCTAGCAGAAGGAGACCTGAAGAACTGTACTGTGTTCAGCTCTGAGGTCCCCAGCACAGGAAGGACATGACCACCCTCATACCCCACCACTCTTCAGCAAGGCACTCATGTGAATTTAAACTGAGTTACAAGCTTCCATGCTACTAATATGCTCATGTGAATTTAAACTGAGTTACAAGCTTCCATGCTACTAATATGAACAGAATTTTGTCACACACTTGAATTTGGGTATATGTTTAAGCAGTCTGTTGCTTAGCAATGAACCTGGGCTTCTGCTTATATATTTTGGTGATCAAAGGATGCTGTGAGACAGTTGGAGAGCACAGCAGCAGCTGTTTTGTACAGTTAACAACTTTTTCCTACTGTTATGCTGTGAAGGGGACTTAGACAGGGGCAAGAACAAGGTTTCAAGACAAGAATCATACTTCTTTCCTGTCACATGCAGCACTGACCCATGTCTTGCAGGAATGTTCTTGTCCTTAAAATATCTTTTTCCTCTTAAGTTGATTCCTACTTGTCTTTTAGTATTGTGCAGTTAAGTTGTCTCTTTATAACTCATTATCCAGTTCTTCTTCCAACTCCTTTCTCCTCTGCACTTTGCCTGGCTCATAGGTGTCTTTTCACTAAAATTTTTTAATTCTTTTGTCACCTTTACCTTTTTTCCCTAGAGCTCATAACTTCTGACTACTTCCATGCAGAGGATCTCTGCTGGACCAGGGGGATCCTTTCTGGCAGACACAGACTCAGGATGGGGGCATCTGGCAGCAATCAGCCTGGGCCATCACCACCTGGAATCCTGGAGTCCAAGCTTATGTGTAGGTGCTGCCCCTGCTCTCAGCAGGCCTTGAACA
This sequence comes from Gymnorhina tibicen, assembly GCA_013399875.1. NCBI lineage: Eukaryota > Metazoa > Chordata > Aves > Passeriformes > Artamidae > Gymnorhina > Gymnorhina tibicen. Next base: position 306,076 of record VXAZ01010494.1, on the reverse strand, counting down.
TCACCAGTTATCTCCTCACTCTGGAGGACAGCATGAGGCTTAGCCTGCCCTGCAGTGAACTCCCCAAATCCTGTATAGCTCTCTGGGTAAACTTAGGACACGGGATTTCACTGATGATTTGCATGGTTCCATTTACCCATATAATCCTGCCACCCTTTTCCCTACCACAGTTTTTGTGTGTTAGTTTCAGGTCTATATTTTTCAAATTTAAAATCTTTGAGGAGGGAATGGGAGTTGAATTTACTGATAGTTGAATTTAAAGTTAACACAATGAACCACTTGGTTTATGTAAATTTCACTTGTAGAATAAGTTCTTTCTCTTTTGGAAAAGAATCTTGCAACTTAATTATACTTTTCTCCTACCAAAGTGTCAGCCTGTTTGCAACAAGCCACAGATTTTCATGCTAAAGGTCTTTACCTTTCTAACTTGCATCTTTACATCTGCAAAAATGCTTGCCATTGTATTGAAGGAATTCAAGGTGCAGCTGATCAGCTATGTAGAGCTGATTTTTTGCTAGAATTATGTGTTAGGGGAAATTTTCTCACTAGAGTTGTAGTCAGAACATATAGAAAAGACCTCATTTTCCTTGCCCCTCTGATGTCTTTTCAAATGTCATTTTAGAACTCACAGGGTTTTTTTTCAGGTATCATCTACTATTTCTTTCAAAGTGTTTTCACTCTGCTTCTTTCAGTGCTGCTGCCATTTTTGCATGTATTCATTTTATGTGCATTGATTTTCCAGTGAAGACTATCAGACTGATAATCTAGAAATTGGAGAAATGTATTAAACACCTTGGGAAGATACAATTTGTTGTCCTCGTACAATCTCTAGTGAATGTAACTCAGACCTTACTTGCAAGGGTGAGTAAAAGCATCAGTGACCGGTGTTTCTTGGACCTCCTTTCAAAAACTATGTGTGAGAAAGCTGAATGGCTCCTTTGCAGTGATAGAACCTCCTTGTGCAGCAGCTAGACTGGGATCATTATACACAGGCACTACCGAATGGCCGTGGCAGTGTGGGATAGTTTTGAATGAGTGGCTTTGATACAAATACAAGTCTTTTTATCTCCGCAAGAAACTTCAGTTGAATGTTGGCACCCAGACTTTTGCTCAGTCAGAATTCTCACAGACAGCTCTTTCTGTTTGCTCTAAACTCATCTGATCCTACTTACTAAAGCTCTAATACACAGTTTTAGATTTTGTAGCATCCAGAAATAGTGGCTAGACTCTTACCTAAACTAGCTAGTCTTCAGATCTAAGCCTATGTAGCTCTAAATTCAAGGTTCAAAGTAGTTTCAGTCACAGGGTCTAAACGCTTGGGCTGTCCTACCTGCCAGAGTAAAGCTGTTGTGAAGTAAAAGGCCATAGATTCATAAAGTCAAGTCACAACTCTCGGATTAAGACACTTAAACCTATGTGTTCACACGTAAAACTTTGCTAGGTGTTGAAGCTCCCAAAAGAGTCAATGTAATTTCAGTCAACAGCTCTAGAGACTAGAGTGGTTTTAAACTGACCTGTATTTAGGCAGGGACCATTTCTGCTTAGAAGGGTCTTCTATACCTGAACTTGAATAGACAGAAAGGAGAAATAGGAACTACCCACAGAGCTGGCAGAGCAGATAGCAAGGACTGCCTCATCCCTTTCCCAGGAACACGGATTTCCCAGACTGAATATGACGAGTATCCCTCTGAAGGGGAGAGGAGGCCCAGTTTGCCAAGAGCAGCAGCACAGAAAAGAGGCAACAGCACATAAAAGAGTCAGCAGCAGGGGACAGGATTCTCCCAAAACAGGTTTTGACAAAGGACTCTGGATCTGGCTGTAATTTCAGTGTCCTGAACCAAGGTTCCTGCAGCACACCCTAAATAAAGGGAAATGTTTTTACTCTTGTCTTTAGCTACAATTCATGTGTAACTGAAATGAGGAAAAGTGTAAAGAAACTAAAAGAATATAGAGTCATTTGGACAACTTTTTGAAGCAGTATGGCAATCATGATCCGTTTTAAAAGGTCCTGGGAAATGTTGATACCAGTGGCAGCCAAGATTGCTAAGGAATTACTTTTTTTTTATATATTTTTGTCTTCCAGTTCTCCAGTTAATTAATTTTGCCCAAGTGATGAAGTCAGCTTTCCTTAATTGCTGATACAATCAATTACTATCTTATTATGCATCTCCTGTTGTTACTTTTTGGTAAGGAGATAACTGCTGGGGTGATGGTGGGATGTGAATGGGCCACAACTCCTCAAACTGCAGGTTTGCACTGTGGGAATGCTCAGAAATACTGGTACACCCAGCTAGAGGAGCTGCAAGCTTCACCTGAGTCTTCCTTGGGTCTCATCTAGCCCATATGGCTGGATCTCATCCACACAATAATGAGTGTGGGGAGAGCTCTAGACAGCCAGCGATAAGCCTAAGATAAAAACAGCTTGTGGCAAAAGCATCAGCCTAGACCTTGGGGATCAGAAGCACCCTGAGGACTTCTCAGTTTAGGAGTCAGCATTCTGGATTGGGAGCTGACAGAGTGCCCTCAGTCACTTCTTCAGTGTGTGTTAAGGGGAACCTCAACAGGACAGAGAGGATTTTGGAAAAATACGGAAGTTACTGCACAGTTATAAGAGGGAAAGGAATGCAAGAGTAAGCTGCTGAAATGATGTTTAGCTAATTTAAATTTTTTTTTAGTTGACCTAGTTTTCAAGCAGAAATACAAATGTCTCCTCAGGTTCCTTATCATTGAGAACATACACGGGTTCTTTGCTGATTCAGGACCCTGTGGCTGTGAGAGCTACATTGCTCCACTTATATGAGGACAGAATTAATTCCAGTAATGTGAAATTGGGGGGGGGCGGAAGTAAAGGCTTTCAATAATGGAGATTGTGCCTGCATTCAAATTAGAATTTCATACGAGAAGAAAAGTTTTAGGTCTACCAAAGTAATTTGTGAATTTTGGGATCAAATTTCAATTATTTTTTAAAATAAAAGTTTATTGATCATTCCTTGCAGAAGTCAAATTCTCCTTCATTTATTAAGAGAAAAACCAAGCAAACAAAATACCAACAAAAAAGCAGCTACAAAATAATTTTTGTAAATATAGAAGTGCTTGAACACCAAATACTGTTAATGCTGGTTTTTGTGTTAGCAAAAAGAAAACAGATCAGTTCAGGTTGATCTGAAACATATTAGAAAGTATTTTTTAGGTTCAGCCACCAAACTGAAAAATCAATTATTTGCAAATGTCTAACTAGGATTGTAAGAAAAAGCCTTAAAGAAGAGGGGTATGAAGTATTTTTCACAGCTCAGTGTTCTCTTTTCTTTTGTTGTGTTCCTCACAGGCATTGCTATATCCCTTTCTGTTACAGTTAGTTATGCAGGCTCCAGTGCACCTTTTTCAGTTATTAGCAATACACAGTATCCAAGCTGTCTCTCCTTTGAGCCCCATTGTTAGACACAGAAGGGATCTAAGCAGCTCCTTTGCACTGCACAGACAGGAGGTAATTTTGCATGCACGGCTGCCTACTTTCAGTAGGTGTGTGCCGGCTCTGTGGATGATAACCTCTCTGTGAGTGCATATTTCATGAGTAAAATGTAGCTTCTGAGGTTTCACTAACACATGCTTAACTCACAAGTTCATGACTTAACCTGGGCTGCTGCTGGATTAAAAATATCAGTTTAATATTTTATCAATTACATTGCCAGGGTACTCAGGTTACTGGAGTTGTTTCCTGATGCTAATATTCTTGGGCAATCTCTTTTGCTTAATTAGACCTTTTGGAAGACCTGTACCTGGAGCACTATTTTTTTTAGCTAAGCCTTGTGATATTTACCATTTCAAGAGGAAATTACCATCACTTTGGCCCTATGTTCTGCACTTGAATCTCTTCTACATAGCATGGGTTTTCTTTCTGCAGAGTTGCTTTCTGTTTCTTCTAAATGAAGTTAGGTTGCTTATTTTGGCAGTTCTTAGAATCTCTGAAAGACTTTACTTAAAAGTACTTTCAATGTGCTCTGCAGTTTTCTGCAGCCTGGTTTCCACTTTTGTCCCCATGATTTAGAATGGCAATAGTGTTTATTTTACTGCACAATGTGCACTTTTTCATAGTACCACACAAAATATCAGATAAGCTCTTAAAAAAACTCTCCTTTTGATAGTATTGGTGATATCTGGTTTGTGACCACCCCAAATTAAAACATTTCACACCCTTTTGTTTAGAAAATATAGAGTTCATGTTTCTATTTTAACACTGACTTAAAGGAACTGTCAGGGTATTCAGGCCCATGTTGAGTTACCTATAATGAAATGTACTCTCCTTTACATTTAGTTTCCCACTAAAGTGGAATACAAACATTTTTAAGGACGTGGGAACATGAGGAGATATGCACCCCTGTATCAGTCTCTTCCAATATGTTCTTATTTTTTACACCTGTTATTTTATTGTCAACCTAAAAAAAGACTCCAACAATAGCTATAAAATAACATCAGTGCAGTTGTCATCTATTTTGGATGATAAAATAGAAACTCTCCCTACATCCTGTTTGGCTGTTAACTCTGAGAAGAAAGAGTATCAGGTTTTAGACTCCACGAAATCTCCATGAAAACATTTTACCCTGGTAGCCAGCTTCTTAGCATTAATGAGCTTCTCCAAGGCTTCTGGGTCTGGGCTATAAGCAGAAGTTCAAGTAGTTTTTGCCAGTAACTTTCCTGAGGCATGAGCCTGACAGCACAGAGAGAAGCCTTATGGACTGAAGTGACAAAAACAACAGCACAGTTGCAATGTCTACTGGAGTGAGCAAACTACTAGATAACTTCCAATACCTTTCAGAATAGGTAGAATAAACCAGTATTATACAGCCTCTTAGGTCAGAGGATTGACTAGAGAACTGATTTCCTGGAATTTATTAAATTAAAAGAGCTGCCTCTTTTCTTAATTCTCATGAAAACACCTTCTATTGCATATTTTATAGTAGTAGCAACTTTGCAGAAAGTGTTTGTAAATATTTTTTTCAAACACAGTCTTACAGATCAATACTGTCCAACATTTTCTCTTGGTTAATTCTAGTTCCAGCCCTCTCTCCTGTGCTGGAAGCTGCTACATTTCCCCTTAAGCCATGGACTGATTTGAAAGGTTCCCCAGGAGTCTGCTGTGAGGGGTCTTTCTTTGTTACCTGATCCTGGAAGAAGGCGTGTTCTCTGTGTCTGCCAGGAACAACTTTTTCAATAGAATGCTTGGCACTCCCAGGCCCCGGCTGACCCTTCCAGCCTGGCTGAGAGCATTTAGCACCATGTTGGAGTGTACCTCATGGGGGGAGTATTAGACTGATGCTTGCATACTTTACCTCCAGAGACAGAATGTCAGCCAAATTTGTCAACTTCCCTTGGCCTCGTCTGTAGCACTGGAAAGATGATGGGGAAAATTAATGCAAGTTTATTTGAGCAAAAGAAAATCTTAAATTCTTAATATCAGGGTTGGAAACAAAATGTCAAAGGTAAAAGATGAAAGAGCAAAACATGATTCTCACTCACCTCCAGCCATGCTTTCATATCTCACATCTCTCCCCACTGATTTCTGGAGAAGAATTTCAAGTTTCAAAAGTCATGCATAGCAGCAGGGTCTTCCTCTCTCCTTACCTCTGTCCCTTTCTATGCAAATTAGGAATTCATTGCTTTGTTGAGGACATCCCTAAGATCCTTCCAATTTTTCCAATGTTGCTACAGCATGTCTAGCCTTTGATAAAAACATACAAATGTTATATCATAAAGAGAACTAAATGTATTTACATTTCTATACACCAAGCTCATATTTCAATGCCACATTTTGTCTTGGACGTCTGTCATAAGTACTTTACTGTTAATTTGGGTTTGGAGAACCCTTGTTCACTAGCTCCAGGTAAGTGAGATTCTTAAGCATGTACCTAATTTTAAGCCTAAGAAAAGTAGTGCTACCTTGCAGTATTTTATTTTCATAGAGTTAATGTCAAGAAGGTTTCAAACTAGTCTCTCACACTTACGTAGCTGAAACCTACACAGAAATAGATGTCCTAGCTTGAAAAATGTTCCGTAAAATGTCACAGATCATGCTGAGACAGAGGACAGAGGACAAGGATGTACACTTGGACCTCATGTATAGGAAGTCCGTGCCTTCACAACTTCTCATGCCTGCCTGCACCTTGTCACCTACAACTTTGTGAACCATGAAACAATATCACTATAAAAATATCTGGAGCAATGCTTTGAAATAGAATTGTTGTCCTGAGATTAGTTATTAAGAGTAATTTTACTGCAGTCAGTATTATATTTAAATATAAATACATGCTCCTGTATCACATAGAATTAGGCCAAATCCATAACAACAGATAAGTGGAATAATGCTCAACGTGGATGGATGCCAGAGTACCAAAATGCCCAGTCTCAAAAGAGGCAGCCTCTGTTCTCCTGGGGACATTATGCCGTGAGAGTCACAGCTTTCTGGGGTTACTATTTCTTTCACTACTTAACCTACACTGTGGGAACACTGAGGAAAGATGGTCACCCCACTGAGGGCATTCAGTGTTATTTAACCTAACCAAGACACATGGGCTCAGCAGGTTATTTAGCATAAGCAAGCCTGAAGTTCCTAGTCTCTCTAGAGAGCACAATATCTTGCAAAGAAACAACTTTTATTCCCCTCTTACTTACCTCCCATATAAGCAGTCTCACAACTTTGTCAAAATGCATACATTTAAAATTTTGAGTCTTTAAAATAACGGAATAAAGTCGAGGTACTGTTTTACAGTCAGTCATATCCCAGGGTGCTGGCTGGCCATCTGCTACTGTGTACTACAGGAAGCAGAAGTCTGGAAAATGGCATTTCCAGCAGTCCTTGGGGGACGTTCCACTATACTGGGGTCAAACAGGTTTTTTCTGGCTTCATGCAGATTATGTGTACTGGGGCATATCATGGTTCTACTAATTGCCTGTTTTTGTTTAAATAACAAACATCTATGTGTATGCAAATATTGTATTGTCAATGTGATAATCCAGAAGCAGATGTCTTCTATCTCAATTTCTACCTTTAAGGAGTTCTATTCCTCCACCTTCATGTAAAGATGGTATTTTTTCAGGAAAGTGAATTGACTCTGCAATCCGAGGCCTTGTGTTGGTATTGCACTGCTAAAATATGCCACACTTTTCCATAATGTCATCTCCCAAAAAGTACTTAGTGTCTTCTCTTGTCTGGAGAAATATCACTAACATACTGGTCTTGGTAGCAAAGTCCCCTCAGATTTTATCATGGCTCCTCATTTGCCAGGATTTTTCTTTTCTCCCCTTTACTAGGTTTGAGATAGACTTCTTCAGTAGCGGTTTAGAGGCTTCCTGTGAAAGCCCTACTCAGGAAGAGGGGGAACTGGATTACCCCAGACATCTATACAGTCCTTCTCCTCAAAGATCTCAGTGTAACCAGTGAACAAAAACACAAAATGAAAGCAGAATGCTTGATTTTTCTTTTTCTCCACACATTTGTATTCCACAGAACTTAAAGAAAACACCTCTTAAATCCCTTCTGAATAATTTAGCTTGAAATGTTTACCCTTTGACAAAAAAGCACAAAATCACTAGAAAATACAAAGTCCTGAAACCATTCCCAGAGGCCACCATTGCATACACTGTCTACTTATTTCAGTTCCTTTATGCCAGGCAAGACCTTAGGCTTTCTGTTCAGGGTACATGAGAATACAAAAGACACTCAGCTTTCCTTCCTCATGGGAATGGGAATCTCAACAGAAGAGAAAGAGGACCAGTTCACTGTGCAGGAAGTTACTTTAGCTTACAATGAAAGTAATTCTCCAGTGTGTGCCAAGAGATGGTCAAGATAGTTTCTGTTTTCATATACGGAGCAAGTTGCAAAGCAGTACACATTTTTGATTTTCATTTTTAGTATGCTTATGATTTTTGTGATGATTAATCACCATAATCTATGAGACCACCTTCTTATGACACAAGAATCTCCTGTTCTCCTGATCTCCTTCATGTAAGTATCTGAGCAACAGGCTAAGTAGTAAAGTCTGGAAACACATAATATATAACAATGTGATATACCAAAAATGAATAGGCTTTATGTGCTGGCTTCCAAAAAACCAAAGGCCAATGTGCTGAAAGTCCATGGGGATGGATAAAAGTAGAAGGAAGCTGTAATGATGCAATTGAGCCAGGAGGCTGAGCTAGTTGAGAGACATTATTACTGTTAAAAATTGTTATTAAAAAACCAACTGATTCACAGCATACAATGAAATGCTAAAGTTTAGGTGACTAACAAGAGAAAAAACTCAAGAAGAAGACCTTCTAATTATATCTTAGGAGTAAATGAAAGGAAAATGAAAGCACGAGCTGTGTACTTACCAGGAAAGGGAAGGAAGTAAGGAGTAGAGAAATTCAAAGTCTTTTTTATTCCAAGCATCACAAAAAATCAGTTCTTCTATATTATTAAAATAATTAAAATGAAAAACAGATGTAAAAACATAGGCTCAAAAACCTTTGAGAATTATTTAGTTATTCTCAAATTTAGGAGTTCCTGATGAAGTGTATTATAGCAACTCCCAAACCTGAAGTGATTTTCTTCCAGAAATCACAGCATCCAAAGAAACCTGATGGTAAAGATATTTCCAATTTTGAAAAAGGTAGAATGGTAGAATTATAAAAACATGCCATTTTGATAGCCTAGAAGAATCAGAATCAAATTATTAAAAGCAGTTTTTAAGCATTTAAATGATAACTATAAAATAAGAAAAAAGACCACTGATTTTTCAATAATTAAACATTAATCCACTGCAGTTTCTTTCTTCTCCAGAGAAAATCATGTCACAAACAGAAAAAGGGGCAACAGCAGGGTATGTCTTGACTTTTGACTTTTGAGATCTTTCCATATGGTGCTTTCTCTCAAGGAAGTCATGTATACATGATGATTTTGGCAGGTTCACAGCTAAAAGCACACATCTGCTCTAGAGCTATTTGTCAACCATTTCTTATTATGTCACACTCCCTAGGGCTCTGTCCTGTGCTCAGTATTCTTCAGTATTTTTTGATAGCTTGGATGAATAGTTTTTAGGTAGTTTGGAAAGAACTTTAATTAAAAACAGATTGAGTGAAGACAGTAGGCAAGGTTCACTGAATATCATCTTGACCAGCTGAAGAATCATTTGATATAAAAAAGAGAATTTCAATAAAGGTGAAATTCAATATATTGCTTGCAGGGTTTTCATGCAAAAGACCAGTAATTGATTGGCAGCAATAGCAGAAAGAGCCTAGAATTTAGAAGTCTTAATAGGCTAATTCTGGATCAATTGTATCATGCTGTTGTAAAAAGACATGTCATTTTGTGTTGTCAGGAAGGTCACTGTTCGGCTGTATCTGCCACTGGTGACGACTTACCTGGAGTACTGTATTTAGGTGGGCCATCATATTTTAAGAAAGATGAGGTTGAAGAAGATCTAGAGAAAGCCAGGAAAAAAAGTTTTATAAAACAGGACCCATAAAAAGTTTGGAAAGATATGGTCATATTTAACATACATATGAGCAAACTAAACAAGGGAGGAAGGACATGAAAAGCCTTCCAATCCTTTAACAGTTCTTTGTGTTGATTTATTTTTTTGGCAGAACAATTCTTTTGGAGTGTTTTGCACTCCAAGTCCACAGAGGGTAGGGCAAAAAGTAAATAGATTAACTTACTTCTTTTTCTTTTCTTTTTTTTTTGGAAATACATTAGAATTTAAAGGTGCGTAAAGAATTAGAAAACATAGTGTATGGTCATTGTACAATTTTAATACCTAGAGGATTACAGGTCTGTTTAATAAAAATATCTGAAGAATGCTCTGTGTTCACAGAGTTATCATGTTGTAATGAAGGTACCCTTTCTCCACCTTTGTTTCTGAGGAAAATTCTTTTCATGTTCTGTGTATACAAATGGTTAGCAACCAATGTAAGATCATCATGCTTCATTCAGCCCTAAAGACATCCCAGTGCCTGCTGGGTATAGACATGGAGTTTGTCCAGACAGCTCCCTGTAGGTCATTGCCTTGCTGCAAGCATACACAGGCTGGCAAATTTAACAGCCAGGAACTGTCTTCTGCCAGCCTTCAGACCCAGCTGTGGCCCCGCTTTTTAGTGGGCCACCCACAAGGCTCTTTCATGGCTGTTATAGACTCCTTTGCCAGAAACATATAGTTTCTCGTGCCAGCTTGGAGCCTTTCATCCCAAAATCCGAGAACCAATCTCTCTTTCTACAGCCAGCTCCCAGTCTATTTAACTTCTCCCTGCTACTCCAAAAGCCACATAGCCTCTGGCTTTATGCAAATGTTGGTGGTATTTCCCTTTCTGTGCTGGAAAAGCTATTAAATTGTCTCATGGATATGCACCAAAACTGAATTAAGTGAGTCTGGTGGCTCACTGGTCATCTTGGTGAGTGATTTCAGGGAAAACTGCTACCCCCCCGCCCCCAGATTAGAATTTGGCTGGGTTGAGAAACTGTCTTGGTGGGCTAAAAGTGCCATTTGTCAAATGTGGCATGCTAAATCTGTTTATTGATAAGAAATCTGAATTCTTGCAGAGCCTGGGGCTTCAGCTTTGTGGCAGGTAACTTTAATGTTAAAAATAGATGGTGTTTTAGGTACCGGTACAAAAAGCAGATTCTTTGGAAACAGACCTTTAGAAATTAATTCAGATGTCCTATTTCAGATGATCTGTAAAAGTAAAAGCTTTTTGAAGGCACTAGAATTTCCCAAAGCATGTTTCATGGCTTAAAGTGGAGGCTTCAGCTAAGAGGTCAGTAAGCAGAAGTGCTAAGTAATGGCATGAAAATCTGTCTTTCGTTTGAAAATTGAGGTCCTTGCCTCTCTAAAAAAGCTTTGAGTATAAAGATGCTAAGATGAATGCTTGTATTAATTTTAGCAAATTTTAGTGCTAGTAGAGAAATCCAACTATAAAAAGATAAATAATACACATGCTAGAGATGCCTGTTTACAAAAGGAATATTTTACTGTTATATTAAAATAAACAACAGGGCAGGGACACTGAGGGGGAAAAAATGGACCTTTAGTTAGAAGAATACCTGGGAATCAGTAAAATCCTTCATCAATATGGGTAAGAAAATTACACTAATGTGTAATTCTAAACCTGGGTAATTATGATAAAGCACCAAAATAAAAACATTTTGTTTTTAATCTCTGTGCTGAGGACTGTAACTCAAGTTTGTAGGAGGAAATAGCTGGGCCAGGTTGTATATCAGAGCTCCATTTCTACCCACCCCAAAGTTTTCCAGCCTTGCAATGAGTGTACCTGAACAAGACATTCATCTGCTTTGCTGTCACTGCAATCATTGGGAAAGCAAAAGTACTAGAAAGCTATCAGCTGTTAATGCATTGCTCTCTTCTCTCACATATGGATTTTTGTTCAAATATCCTGTATACAAAGGCTTGATTTCTATTCACTGGCCTGCAACAAGGATGACTCCACCAAAATCACTGGCAAGAGACTCATTCAGCTGAGGTGGGAAGTAAGCCGAGTATATTACAGTGTCTACATATATTGCAGGTTTTAATGCAAGGGTAAATAAGAATTTACAAGCCAGTAGTGGTTGTTGAAAAGCTTTGAAAATAAATTGGAGAAAACTGTTAGTTGAACTCCTATAACCAGAGAATTCCTCTAACCTACTTGCTGTAACAATTATGTTTTATAGTGTTTAAATCTTTACTCTTACCCAGAATGGAAAGGGAAGAGGGAAAATAATTCCACCAAATCACATGAGGTGTAACCTGTGTGAAAACTAACAAAGCACTTTCCAAATATAAAGTCTCCAACATGTTACCTCTTCTTGCTCTTCACTGCATCTGAGAATAATTACACATGCACTGACATAGAGAAGATGCTTTTTTTCCTTATTCCACTTGATGATAATTTCTGATTCTGCTAATGTGGTTACATATTTTTATTTGTTCTTTTTCAGAGCAAAAAATGTAGGCTGTGAGGTGAGAAGGTGTGCGAGACAGAGAAGGGAGAAGAGAACAATTAAGGGGAGTGGTAATTGTGAGGACCTGTGACCACAGATTTTATTGAGAGGCTGTGCAAACCATTCAGGGTTTATTCCTGAAAAAGCAAGAGGACCAGTGCAATCCTCTGCTGAACTTTTTTTTTCCTGAGACAATGCAGCAATTCTTCTCTTGTGTGTTGCATTTCAAAGTGAAGGTGCACATGTATGTTCACAGATGTGCCTTCCAGTCTTCTTCTTCATATATGTCAATATGTGTACTTCATGACTGCAACAAAAGCTGGCTGCAGTAGGCCCAGGAAGTCCACATCAATTTCTATTTCTCTGTTCCTCCTTACACCCCAATTTGAGACATCTGAAAATTGAAAAGGGAACCAAAATATTGCATAATTAAGAAACAAAGGCAAAACCAAAACCAAACAAACACACACACACAAACAACCCCCCCAAAAAAAATAAAAGAGAGAGAGAGAGAGAAAAACGTCAAAAATCTTTTCATTGTGGTAGCAGTCTTAAGATATAGGTGCTACAATACTAAAGCTATCTAAGATTTAGTGGTTTTAATGGCACTTCCACCAGGAGTTGTTTACCATTAAAGAAGCATCTTTAAATATTTTGTTTTCCGAGAGGATGCAAGTAGCTCACAGCATTAGAGCATGATGATGTCCAGGCTGCCACAGGTATCACCAAGGCCCTTAAACCCAACAGTCAGTCAATTTAACACGCTAAGCCAATGACTTTACCCTGTGCAAGTGTTAGAGGCCACAAAATGATGTAAAACTAAGTGATTGACTCAAATCAGCAATCACAACATAAGTTCTTCTCACATATTTATATATATGTGTAGAAGTCGAGATCTTGGTTCTACTGTCTCCACATGGGGACACAATGCCATCTGAGGTGCCCAAAGATGCCCTGCCTAGCTCCTAGCTGCAACTCCAGAAAGTTTCCCATAGATCCTGTGCCACATCTGCAAAGCTGTATACATATACTCTCACACATACCAAAGAGTCTCAAATGGCCCTAGGCATGGAAGTTTGAGCAAATTTGACCTCTAAGATCCTGACAATCAACACTAACAGATGTTTGTTTAGACTATGTTTCTAATTAATGGAGACAAATCTTCGTTTTCAGAAGCAAGTTATCACATTTTGAAAGAGGAATGAAGTGAAATAGGCACCATTAAGACAGATAGTGTATTTCTGTATGGACAACAAACTGTTTTAAGATGTCAGTTGCACAAGTATTCAACAGCTGGAGTTCTGTTTAAACTCATTCAATGGTCTCTATAGAGAAATTTGGATTACCTGTCTATATGTGTTTATAGCACACATTTAAAATATTAATTTTAAATATTTATTTTTGGGATTTTTGTGATATTTAATATTTAAATATTACAGGTGGGATTCATTCAGTCATTCATAGCTTATGATAGCTACATGTGTGCTATACATGTGCTAGACACACTGTATATGTAATATTTAAATATCTGAAATTAGGAGAATTAACTCAGAATTTCTTCTTGGAAGCTTTCAAATAGTCAAGGCCCATAATCCCACATTAATGCTGAGAGACACTGTGAAAAAATAAAAAGGCCTCAGCTAAGAGAACATATTGAATGCTCGGGCCAGAGGGGCTGCCCTGGTGTCACTCCTTTCCTGACTGTGGCAATGTTCCTAAGTGTGCATGCATAGTGTAAAGTATGCCACTGGAATTTTTTCTGAATACTGAAAATGAACATACATTTCTGTGTGAGTGCTCATTTGAGTTAATGACCTTTTTTGTATTCCCTGAAAAATTTGAAAAGGCAGCTAGCACTGTTTAAATGCTTTCTTAATTTTACCTGTATTCAGTGTCAGACATTGCTGTAGTTTTACAGCAAGATAATACTGTTGGGTGAAAGGAGAGCAATACACAAGACAGTCACTGCACTGAAATATGATCAGATTCTGGAAAGATTTGAGGGAAATTTCTTAAAACGAAGAGATGAATTGTCACTTGTTGGAATAATTACCTATAAATTCCACAGAAGTAAGAAAAGTGAGGTTTTTGTCATGGTTGAACTCCAGCTGGTGAGTGAATAGCAGTTTGTTCACTACCCTTTCCTTCCTCAGTGGGAAGGAGGAGAAGTAAAAAAGAAAAAATTGTGAGTTCTGGCCCACTCCCCCAATTTATATACTGGAAATGATGTTGTATGGTGTGGAATATCTCTTTGGCCATTTCCGGTCAGCTGTCCTGGCTATGCTCCCTCCCAGCTTCTTGTGCAGCTCCTCACTGGCAGAGCACAGGATACTGTACTTAGGGTAAACACTTAGCAACAACCAAAACATCAGTGTGCTATTAACATTATTCTCATACTAAATCCAAAACACAGCACTGCACCAGCTACTAAGAAAAAAATGAATTCTATCCCAGGTGCAAGCAGTAAAGTTTTCAAAGAAGAAATATATTTTCTTTCATAGTGACTAGTAAAGTGTTTCAAATAATTCATAAAAATACCACAGCTGTAACATGTCACACTATACAAGTTGTGATATGAAATACTAATTTTGATCAGCTTTATCGTGTGGTATTGCAAGATTTGCATGTTGGAGAAAAAGAATCACTCAAGCACATTATGTAAGACAGAAATCAACTCTGTATACAAGACAGGCTGAAACACAACCAGCCCAACCCAGGAAAACCTGTTGATCATCCTAAAGAAGCAAAACAACAAAGTTGCTTGGGCAAGTTACAGGTGTGCTGTTTATCAGTATAGCCTGCCTGGGCTTACAGAAAAAAAGCAATTGTCTTGTAGGAAAGGATCTTGTGTGCATTGACACATACAGGTAACTGAGGGCAACCATCAAACCACAGCCAAAATGCAAAGAGTAGATTTATTTCATTACCTTGCTAAAAATGTCAGGTGGCAGAACCACACGGGCTCTGTTCCCCTCAGTCCACCCTAGTGGGCAGCAGGGAGGGCTCGCTGCCTCCTCACCATAGCAAAAGGCTTCACACATGTTCTGTGAGACTGTGTCATCTTTCCACAGGAATTTTTCTCCTCCAAACAGGAGGCATAAAAAAATGCAGTTTTCCCACACCAACATTTTTAGCATTCCCAGCTGCAATGGCATTTTGAGCAAAACTATTCCCTCCTCCTCACCAAATCTTCTGATTTTAATCCTGTCCTCCCAACAGGTCTTATAAGTAATTATTTACCTTTTAATACAAACATTGACTTCTATAAAGTGATCATGCTCATAGTAAAGACGTAAGTACCTAAACCAGCTCAACAAGACTTTAGTTTTATTTACACACCTGTAACTTGTTAGGAAACCAATCCATGCCATTATTTGACTACCTGCAAGTACGGACTTTTTCCAGTGACAGTCTGTGAAGCCTACAAAAAGTGAACTGCATTCCTATTGAGAATTACTTATAAAAATAGCTCAGATAAATCTGACTAGGTATTCCTCAGTTAATAATTTGGTTATTTTAGCTTTTTCTTATAGTCAAATCACCCCTAAATAATTTATGAGTCTTTTTCTATTTTAAATTTTAAAATGAAGAATTTTTTCAATTCAAATTTATTCATCAGATACTTCTTGTAAATAATTTTTATATGTAGACTGCTGGCAGCAATATGCTAAATCTGAACAGTGCTGGAACATGCTTATCACGTGATCTTCCTTTCTTGCCCAAGCTGAATGAGTAAAACGTAGAAATAGCTTTTTTCACAAGGAGGAAAATATACATGTATTTGCTAATTCTTCATTAGAAATCCATAGTTTAACTGATCATTCTTGTTTGAAACTGTATCAAACAAGAAATAAATAATAGAAAAATTAGGCAAATCATCTTCAATCTGACATTTTTAATGAATATGCATAATAGTGCATGTGCATCTTTGTTTAGTTCTTGCACTTGGATTCAGCCAAAACCAGTGAAAGACAGCAGTGAAAGAAGATGCCACTACATTACATTCATGTGGACTTTAGTCACTCCGATTAATTGCTGCTGTTTCTGGGATATGTTTACTATAAAACATTGAATTGAGAAAATCTGTGTATCCAGTTTGTCTCAGAAAATCACTCTCATGCTACCTTCTCAAAGGACCCATAAGACTGATACTTGCAAACCCATGCTCTCCACAGCATCACAGTAATCCATCACTGACCTATTTTTGTATTGTGTTTCTAATAGCTGGACTGCCTTTCATCACACAGAGTAGGCACGTTTACTAAAAAAACAGGTGTTAAATGACAGTTTTCAGCCTGTCTCTAACTACCTTTTAGTATAAAACTACCACAGAGGATGCTGTAAGTCCTTCTGGCCAATGAGATTGTATTTCCTTAGCATAGGCATATCTTCTGTTCTTAGCCAGTTTTGAAGTAGAATATAACAATGTGGAAGATTAAGTAAAAACATAAAAAACCCCTTAAAAATCCCCATTACATTTTTTTTAGTAACATCAATAGAAGCAAATAAGAAGAAGTCAACACATTTTCTGAAAGGGAAGCTGATGATTTTTGATGTATAAATGGAAATACATGAAACCCTGTTATTTTTATGATTTTTCCCATTCCTCCCAGATGACTCTCTGAGCAATTCAACTGTAATGCTATAATACCTGTGAAGAATTTGCTGTCTAATATATGAAGTAATTATAATTCAACAGTTTGATACAAAATGGTGACAAAGGTGGCAATCCCAATTTTCATTTTCTGATAGCAGAAAATTTTTAAACCGTGGTAAAATGAAATGATGAAATTGAAAAAGACTTCCATGTTTGGCAAATGAATCTATAATGCGTTAGAAACACACAGCCATGTCTACATATCTGCCTGTGACCTAATCTAGACACATGGGCAGTGGAGTCTCAGTTCCCTCAGAATAAACTCAGGCACCAGCACATGCTGGAGGCCCTGACTGGAAAGAAATTTTGTAGAAAAGCACCTGGGCATCCAGTACTCCATGACTGAGCACTGGGCACAGGTTGTGGAATCTCCCTGCTCGGAGATATTCAAAAGCCATCTGGACACAGTCCTGGGCAGCCTGCTCTAGGTGACCCTGCTTGAGCAGGGAGGTTGGACCAGATGACCTCCAGACACCTTTTCCAGCTTTAACTGATCTCTTACTATGTGAAAATATTAAAGAAAAAGGCAAAAAATATTTAGCTCATTGACTTAAATAGGAGAAAGAGTACACATTTTGGGAATTTGAAATATATTTAAGTATTCACCAGTCCCAGGTGAAAGAAATAAATGACCACTATCATCTGCAAAAGCAAATTAATTTTTAACAAGTATTCTAAAACCAGTGCAGAATTTCACATTATTAATTTCTTAAAAGAAAGGGCTGTCTATCACAGAAACAGACAGAAAAGGCTTATATGTATGAAAAAGCATATAGTGGTGGTTGATAGCAAAGGTGTTAATATGAATATTGGTGTATTATGAAAACTTTTGGAAAAGCATGTAACAGGGTTACACTTTCTTACTGTTTCTCAAAGCAATAATAGAACATGGATAAATAGGAAAACAATCACTGACCGTGTTTATTGTAATGAAAAAACTTATTATTTAATTATTCAGAAGAAACTACTGGGTTAAGGTATCTAAAAACCATAATCATATGCTAATCCACACATAAGAACCTGTGGAATATGTCTCAATGCAGGTTATAACACTGATGTGAATTTGGGACTACCCATGCGTGCCATGTTCAGACTGAACCCTGGCTTGAATGTGGGTGTTTTTCTGCCTGTGTGCCAGAACAGTATCCAAAGGGTTGGTGATACAGCTAAAAGAAAACTCTTTGGCCTGAGACAGATGAATTAAAGAGAAAAATATCTTATCTCCAACTCTTCTGCAGCAAACCAGCATCTGATCTGATCCAACCAGCTGGATTTCTCCAAGGCTAGAACGGCTGCCATTGATAACTACCATAAGTGAAAAGTGATGAACAAGAGGAGAACTGACACTGACAGAGGACTGCTGGACAGCAGGGAAGGCACATGAATTCTTACAACACAAATTTATGTCTACTGTTATATTCAAAATCATCCTCATGCATCATGAACTACATGGATTTAATTTCTTTCTCTATTTCAGGTTTTGCAGCTCCCACTGAAGTGATTCATAAGATGCTTTTATAAAACCCCTGCTAGTGCAGCCAGATATGCTTCAGGTGGGTTTGCAATTAGCAAATTTTCAATCCCCGAAGTTCACATCACATCACTAAACTGCACTCATCTAGTTAGCCACAGCTGGTGAGAGAATCTAGAGAAGAAATACAATTCCTTGCTTGAGAGTAAGAAAGAGACCATGAGTGGGAGCTTGCACATTAAAGATCCTGGGTTTCTCAGAGGACACTGAAGCATATCAAATGAGTGTTGAAGAGAAGGCAGCTCAGGTGGGGGAATTCTGACAGATGTGTTATTGTTTTTTCTAGATCTGTGTATGTTTGTGATAGATGGAATATATATTTTTTTTGTGAACACTGTAAAATCTTGTATCTGCTTACTTTCAGTTATTGTGGTGTGCTCAAGAATAAACCCAGAGTGGGATTCTTGGACAAGGAATAGCAAAATGCTTCATTCTCTTCATACCAAGAAAGCTTAAGAGCACTCATGACTTATGTTTAACACTGATATGTTATCTCATTAAAGGAATTGTTCCCAGGCTGCAATTCTGTGCGATGGCAACATTCCACACTGAACCATGAAAATGTGTTGGTAGATTTTGATACTTGAGGACTCCTGATTTATCTAAGCAGAAAAGTCTAAATTCTGGTTTATGAGACCAACACCAAACCAATCTCACTTATCCAGAACTGTAATCAAGAAAGAATAAAACCAGAAAATACGTTGTGTAAGGTGATTGATGTTAATGTAAAAATTTCAGAATCAGACCTCCATTAGAGACTCTAGGGAAGAAGGTTTTGTTTTCCTCCTACCCCTGGTGGTGACTCTATGTGGGTTTGGACATTAATTCTAGTGGCAGCAATTGTTATACTTTATAAAAAATGCTTTTTTTTCCCATTATAAAAATCACACTACATGAGAACATAACTATATGACGGTAACAATAAAAATTCATTTGCTTCATGGCCCTTCAGAATCACATTTAAATGTCACTGCATTACTTACTGCATGTTGATGATTAGTTATTTTAACATCATTGATAATTAACAGTTGGTAAAAAGATGAAAAAGGGAAAGAAAATTATTCAAATGTTCTTCAGTGCTATTCTTTTGGTATAGCAGAAGATTTACTCAGGTCTGAGAGTGGGGGGTAAAAGATGATTCAGGACCTTAATCCTTGTGCCAGACAATATGCAGGCTGAGTCAAACAGGAAGGTGGAGCTGGTGTGAACTATTACACAATCTTTTTATGTTGTACTCAAGACAGGGAGTGAAGAAGTGTCACGTCCATCCCTGAAGGTCTATACTCTCTTTCAAAGCACGACTTGACTCTGAACACAGATATATCTAGATAAATCTGCTTTCTGGAAAGACATATTAGAAGATAAAGACACAGAGCTGAGTAATTGAAATATAATTTAACTGTACAGATACAATCTGAATGGTGCAATTTGCCCTCAAGGCCCAAGAACGTGACCAAGATGCAGCTTCAGACACCAGAATGGGAGGTAGAATAATAACCCTAAAATATAGAAAGTAGTCCCTTCTGTATATATAAAAACATTATTTTTCAGCTTGACAATTGTAACAATATTTGGAGTTAGAGACTTTGCCTTCACAGAGGAAGTACACCCATCACTGCATACAGCTTCTCATAAAAGCTGCTCTTCATTTGTGGCTTACAGAACATTGCAGGTGTGTTTAAAATACATTGTGTATGATCTTTAAAGGTCAGTGCATATATTTAGCGTTTTGCTGCACAAAGATTTGTTGTTGAATTTAATTTTAAGTCATAGTACTAACACTCACTTCAGCTCAGGTCAGAAAAGAGAAAGAATGAACTTGGAGACATAAGTATTGTAATGAAAACAGATCATAACAGAGGCAAACCCTGTATTATTTACTCAAGGCAAAACACAGAGGCATTGAGTCTGAAAATAGAATCTTTCAGAATACGATAAACAACTAGGAATGAGTTTAACATGTAAATCACTTTGGAAACTGAAGTATAGCTAAAGTAATAGTGGCATTTTAAAGAATGTTTATAGGTGCACTATTCACTTTGTCTTTTTTCTTTGTAGGTCTTTTTCTATGATAAAGACAGTGGGGTTTTATTTTATTCCATGTTTCATCTTAGAGTTCTACTCAATAGATAGTTACAATGTCTATTTAGACATTGCATGCCAAACTAGGCTCTTAAGGGAGCCACATCATTGTAATAGTATCTCATCTGTAATTGGATAAGTATTTTCCTTTCTATAAGGTAAAGAATCTAAATGTCCTTCTTGAATACATTTGTTGTAATTAATACGTAAGTGTCTTGCCATTGTAACATTAATATTCTCAAAGTGTAGTTGGATTGTTTCTCGTTGTGCTCCACATCAGCACAAGGAAGTGCTGTATTTTAAATTTTTGGTGCTTGGCAAAAGGGTGACTGGATATAAGAAAATGGATGTGCTCCATAAATGTGGCATGAAAATTACAGGAGAACAATGACCTTTTCCACTGAAGAAGAAAGAGTTCATTTTTAAACCACAGACAAACCCAAAAATATCCAAAAGACAAAGAGAAAGAGAACATTTTTTAATGCACTAGCTGACACAACATTAAATTTCTCTCTCTGTCTTAGGAATATCTATATTGACCATAATTCCCATTTGTTTTCATGTTGAAGTTATAGGAAAAAAAAACCCAAAAAGAAATAAACTCAAAGGGAGATGAAGCTAAAAATCAGTTCAAGTTACATAACATAAGAACGTGTTGTGCTCATGTCAGAGAAAATATTTATCATTACTTTGTGGATCAGATTCTTCAACAGTGTTATTCACACCGGTGTAAATGAGAATGGAATTACATTTAACAATTTTCAAAAACTGAATATCAACTCTTGGTCACTGTTTAGGAAAAGATATGTTAAACCCACATGATTTATCTAAGGATGAATAAAGCTATGTGGCTATCTCAGTTCCAGGTCAGCGATTTTTGTGGTAGCCCTGCTCAGTAGGGAAAAGCATATCTTTACCACAATAGCTTTTTGGTTATCTGGGCAAAATTAATTGGTGGTCTCAGTCTCTGGAAAAAAAGAGTCACATATAGAAGAATAGCTTGACTCTGACATTGCAATGTGTACTCCATTAAAACTGGCATAGACAACTCCCAGTTCATGAGTGTAGCACTGAGTATAAGTTTCTGCTATAGAGATGGTGTGTCTATACAAATGAGCCAAGCACAGTGATGTAGCATGTAGTCATCCATCCCTTTCTCTGTATGTAGTTGCACACTGCAAGTGTAGAGGATTTCAGCTGACTGGGAGTTCCCATGCCAGAAATCAGCTAGTTCAGCTCTTTCTAATGGGTTTCACTTGTCAGTCAAGTCCAGGCATGTTCTAATTGATACTCCAGAATCTAGCTCTTGAGAGAGAGACACACGGGAATCTCCTCTGTGCGTCTGCAGCCACAACAAGACCTGCATCAACATTCAGCACACATCCATGTACAGAAGGCTCAGAGTCAGTTTAAAGGCCCCTGTATGGGTTTAGTCCCTGGGTGACTTCTCCAGTTATTTAAAAAGCTTCTGGTAAAGCAAAAACTTAAGTGACAAGCTGAATCTGCATTCAAAGTTCATAATTTTGCTCCAATTCATGAGGCCTACCTTTCATTAAATAAGTACATGTAATCCAAAACCTTCTCTTTTTTCAAAACTTTGGTGGTTCAGTACTTTTTACATGCAGTTTGTGAGTATTTCTGTTCACCTTCATGTTAATTTCATAGCAAATTACCATTTCAGAGGGCATTAAAACAGGCAGTGTTTTCTTTTCCCACCCTTTCAAGTTTTCCTGCACTTATTGTGAAATATGTTCAAGCTGAGAGATGAGACAGGTTCTGCTGCTTAAATATGCTTAAATAAAGCATACTTTACTTCTTGGGCAGTGTTATATTCTTTGTGCCTATTCAGTGATACCCCAGGGTTCTCTCAGTGACAACAAAGTCTGTGGTCTGGCAGGCTTCTGTTTGAAAAGGGTTAGGTTACTTCAAGTGAGAAAAGGTTGGGAAAGAAAAGAATTTGACAAGAAAAAGCTTGTTTCATACAACTAAGTGCAATTTGCTAAGGCTTTGCATGCATCTTAAAATTACCCTGGTTTGAGACAGGATGCACATACATATCTATATGTCTATATCTATCTATTTATATAAAGATAATTTAAAAATATGTATCTTTTCAGGACAACTGAATTCAGTCTAAGTCTAAGCACAGATCTTATTCAGAATGAGAGCACATTTTCCTGGCATTGCCTACTTCCAAAACACTTTCCTCTTGGAATAAGTGTGTTAATTTGGATTTTTTTTTAAGGCAAGAAAAAAAGAAGTCTACAAAGATGGATATTATAGATATCTGCTTGTGAAAATAATTTTTTCTTGATTAGAAAAAATGGATTATTATGCACCAGAGCTCAAGAAGTACCAGAGTGAGCAGTACATCTAGAAGGTGGAGCAAATGTGTTTTAAGAAAGATATTATGGGATAAGTTCAAGCATCAAAACCACAAAAACTCATTTTTATCTTTAACTGCTAGGGAAGTCTAAGGATGTTAGCCCTGATGCGGAAATGTATCCAAGCATTAAACCCACTTATTGACAATCACTGGTGCTGGGATTTAGTCACCTAAGTACAAGCACCTGATGCATATATTTCTAACTATATCTATTTGCCTATGTAATATTAATTGTACACAGAACTGTGGGAGTCCTATCTGGAGCAGCAGCTGGTAGCCAGTGCATCTCAAATGACAATAGCTACCTCGGTTTAAGTGATGGAATCTCTTTCTACATAAAGGAAGCTATGTTGTCATATTCTGATTAAGAAATTAAAGTCTGTGATCAATGTAGTCTAGTTTATTTGGAAATAAAATACAAGTAACACTGATCCAGTTTGGCACAGTCTTAGATTTCAGCAGAATGGCTGATTCCATTGGTCTCTGAGTGGCCTTTGACTGCTACCCAAAAGCTCTGCTTTTCAGGTTCTGGCCTCTTACAGCTTCTCACACCACGTCTGTTTTCATTGACTCTAATATAAAGTTACAGGTGATATACTCTGGGGAGAGCAGTCTGGCCAGAGTCCACAAATTACTTTGTGTATCTACTTTTAAAGCCAGTCTTTACTATCTCTATGAATGCAAATGTCAAAGCTAATTTATATTCAGACTTTAGTTATTTCTTGTGTGCAGATACTTTTATTTATATATTGATAAATTATTAATTAATATATTTCAAAAAATCAAGATATTCAAGAGATATAATGAAAATTAGTTATGTTGCAGTGTTTGAATAGCTTGAAGCTACAGTGCTGTCAGGGTAACTTAAAAAATTGATATTTTATTGTAAATCATAATTATAAAATAGACTAAATCTCATCCAGTTGTGACAACTGCTATCCTGACCAGAAGGGGTAGAATTATTCTCTGTAACTGGAATTTTCATTGCTGGTAAATTAACCTCAAAAGGGGGCACATATTTAAGCAGGTCAGAGCATTCAGTGGAAGCTGTACTAGGACATGAAATAAATTATACAGGTTGGGTGAGGGCTGAGTGGGCAGGGTCAGCACCAGTCCCACACTGCAGACAAAACAGTGTGGACAGAGTAGGAGGAACAAGCAGAGGTAATACATGCAGAAACAAAGTAATGACAGGGCCTTAACACATTACCAGACCACAGAGCCCAGCAAATGGGAAGAAAACATGGAAATGGAAGAGCCTTAATCAGACTGTGATGGCCAGTTGTTTACTCAACTACAGCACAAAACTCGTTAGTATCAGCTGGCTGCCCCTGTGGTGTACTGTGACAGACCTCACCTAATTGCCTGAGTTCCTGGAGATGAAACATCTCTTCTCTTGAATAAGCAATGATCCAATTAGTGCATCTCTGTGCAGTATTTCTGGTTCTGTATCTTTCTCATATTTTTGTAACCATATTATGTGGTATCCAAAGGCAACAACATTGAACTCTTTGGACACTTAATGTATTTCATTAGCCTTTAAAAAAATGTTTTTTCAGAGCTGGAATGCCATGAGAAATTTTAATGAATCAAGGTACAGGTTTTGTATTGTGCTTAGCCATAAAGGTGTTCAGGAAGCTGCAAATGAAATAGATCCATAACACAGCATTTCTTTGAAAACAGTTGGACTGGTAGACTATTCAGGGAGAATCCCACACAGAATATGAAAGAACCAGAAACCTAGGTTTTCCTAGTGTACTTGGCTTCCTTGCAATAGAAGAGTAGAAGAATTTATGAGATGCCCTCTGTAAGACTATCTACAATGACATTCAGCTATGAATTCAACTGGGATTCCTCAGGTACAAAATAATATGTGTGACAAAACTGGCAAATGTCTGGATTGAACAATTACTACAGAGAAAGTATAGGATGAATTACAACAATAAAAAGGGCAAGAGGAGAAACATTCTTTCAGGTGGAAGTGACTGGCAGGATATACCTTATATGTGTATATGAAACAACTTTTAGGCTTGCTTTGTAACTCATCTCACTCACTTTAGGGATGTTTTGTACTCCTAGGTGCACTGGTGAGTCATCGGGCCAGTCTGAGCTTCAGCTTCTTCATCTATCAAGGTAGAGAATAATACTTCCCTGTCTTGCTGGAGTGTTACGACTCAGAATTCCTAAAACACTGTGAACTCCAAGGTGTTATAAAGTACATGGGAATGCAGAGGATGGTCGCTACTTTAATGCTCTGTGCTGTGGGTGTTTCTCCCAGAGACCTATCTACCACAGTTATTTCTTTGATAAGCTTGTTTGAAGTGGTATGCCAGAACGCCTTCCAGTTTGCAAGAGAGACTGTTTGTATGTGCTTCGGAGCATGCCAGAACATATCTGAAAAGTAAAATGCATTTTCCAGGTCATTTCAGATCACAGAACATCTACACAACATATAGCTCCAGTATATACGCTACCTTTGCTCTTTCAGCCCAACAGAAACATTTATTATCCAGCAGCAGGGGGACACAATGGACCCTGTCCAGTTTCCATGGAGAAATAGACACATTCACTGGTGAGGTCCAATGGAGACAGAGTGTGGCTGACTGCAGATGAAGCCTCTCTACAGTCCCTGTGCAATTTGCTCATCAGTTGGTAATTCTCCATAGCTGGTGAGAAGGAAAGAGCCTGCAGGAGCTGAAGTTACTTGATACCCTATTCAAATTTGTGTATTTTCCCAAGTGGTCTTCTCCTGCCCACAGAATTGCTGTACACAGATGCAAACCATTAAACCCCTCCCACATTTGGATCAGAAAATCCCTCATCTTACCTCAAATCTCTTTACTTCCCAATTTAGACTCACCCTACCAAGCCCTGCTCTTACTGAATTTGTCACAGGAAGATCTTTATCAACCACATCATCTTTAACAGATCTTCACGCCTACATGAGACTGAGGAGAAGTTCCCATGTCCTGATTCAACACTGGATTTCACATACCTTTAAGAACCCTCTCTTGTCCCTGATTTAGGTGTGTAGGAGATGTTTTACACTTGTGAATGTGGTCCCTTCCAACCAGCTTTCCATGATTCTGTGTGACTCTTATCATCAGTCGCAGATAAAAAATTGTCTTCAAAAGAGTGTAAGCAGCACAGTGACGGTCTTGTCAGTCAAGCTGTAAGCTTGAACAGAAGAGCTTGGACAGCTTTTAGGCACTAAAAAGCACTAAGTACATTCCCTGTAGTAAGCAATAAGTTCTGCTGATTCATTTGGAGGTGCAACCCCATACCGCTTGTCTTGTGAACAGTCTTTGAGTTCTGAGTAGAACGAAAAAATGTGTAAAAGTGAGAGACACTTAAGCACTGCTGGAGTAAGATTACCCAGACTTGAAAGCCTCAAAAAATGGATAAGATTCTCATGCTTAGGGCAGAAACAGTGTAAACCCTGTTCAGCCAGTATGGAAACACAATATCTTAGTAATTCAGTAATTCACTAAGGTATCAAAAGTTATCAAAAGGGAGAACTGCCATGTGAAAAGGGGAGATTTCCTCAACCCTTAGTACTTGATTTGTCTGTCAGTGCCTCAGGAAAGCCAAGACCCTTGTGCCTGAGCAGTTTTTCAGCATCCCATTATGGGGACCATTCACTGAGCAGTCCTGCTGTATCACAGGGCAGCTCGATTGACTTGTTCAGGGAAATGCACCAACAGCATAAGGGAGACCCTTCAGTGGGTCTTCCCACTTTATCACCCCTCAGCAGGTCTTCCTCTTTAATTGAGTATGTTCTCTGCTGCCAGCAATTGCCAGCGCCTGTGAAGGACTCACACCAATGGTTTATGCAACAACACTTTATTAATATAAAATTGTGACAGGTTAAGTTTTGAGGATTGTCAGTCATTGTATCTGACTGCAAAAACGTATTCAAAACAATACACAGACAAACTTTAATCCCCAGTAAGAGTATTCAGCACACATAGAGTATAGTTATTATCCAGTAGGTATCCCTGCAGGGGAGAAGACAGCTTCAGCCCATCGACTGATCCCTGCAGTTACAATGGAGTCTTCCCTAAATTTGTCCCCATTCTTGACTTACGTTCATACTATTGCTTTATGTTTAGGTGGAGCTTGAGTGACTCTAGTCATGAATACATTTGTTACTGGTTGGTGTAAAATTCTCTCGCTTCACTTTTAAAGATACAATCAAAAAGAATGTAGAGCACATGCCCAGTAAGGGGTGGTCATACCTTGGAGTCAGGTAACTTTGGGATGGAGGTGTGTGTTAATATTACCATTAATGAATGGCTTTAATGAACCAAGTTCATTTGAGGAGAACAATTTCACCACAGTTTTTGGCTCAGCAGCAGGACATCTTCCCCTTTCTCCCCTGGCTGACAGGTGTTATGCGGGTTTATCAGCTGCAAAGTACCATCGAGTACCCCTCCCTTCAAGGATTTCAACAGAGCCTGGCCATGGTGTCTCAACTCCATTCCATCTCCCTTAGCAGGTGCTCATGGTTGTGTGGGGAATCATTGTGGTGCATGTCAACTGCATTCCATTGAGGTAACAGCAACTGTATCTCACCCTATAACTTCCATACCCTTATAACTTCTGTTAGGATGTGAATATAACATCTCAGTTTCTTCCAATTTTACCCCCAGCCATCTCTCCATGCGGTCCCCAGCCACCTTTTGATACACTGGTTTTACCTACTCTTCATGTATTAAATCCAAGCCATTGGTTTGATCACATATATATACAATCCTTATAACTAGAGGAGGACCGAATCCTTCTAACCTTGTTGCATGTGCTTCTTTCCATTGAGATATAAACTAACAGTGGCTGATTAGTAGTGACTTGAGTTCATACCTCTGTTGATCATAGGTGTAACAAATAACAGGGGCCCTCACACACAGGCTGCTTCTTCTTTTTTGGCATGTTTGTCCAATCACAGTACACAGTTTTATTCGTCCATCTAGCACTTATGATATAAGGCTTATGTGATAATGCTGCCAAATGCCATTGTTTCTTTATCAGACGTATATATTTGTAGAAAATTATTTGCAGCATGGTTTCTCAAGCACTGGAAAAGCTCAAAAAATGTTTAGGTCTCTTCAGTTAGAAGTACCCATCTAACCAGTATCTTTCAGCCATAGAAAGGCTTGAATCCAAGTGGATTATTCATGAAGCATTCTCAAAACATAAAGCTGTGCCAGGATGAACAATGGCTAAAGTACACTGAATTTTTCACAATGAATTGTGGATGTTGGTAAACCACACAGGACTGTGAGCAGCAACTGGAAAGCCCTGGCTGAGTGATGAGAATTAAAGAACAAGCAGAAGTTCAGTCACTGTGGTATTTATTGCATCAAACTGTATCTTTAAAATTGCTGGTTATCTTTATAATGGCTGTGGATTAGTCAGGCTGTAAAGCTGTCACTTTTATTAAGGTAGGGGCACTGAATTCATGCTTGTTTTCAGTGATGTGAGAAAACTAGAAACCAGTCGTTAAAAGTGTCTTCAAAAGGAAATGAGCTGGTTATCACGTTGAAAATGGCTGGTTTGTGTCTCTGAATTCTGGTCTGAGAAGCAGGCTTTCATACTGATTTTAGGTTTAAAGGCACAGATGATTTATGCCTGTCAAGATTAGACTAATTGCCTGATGTGTTCAGTGAACAGACTGCCACTTTACAGCAATTGAAAACGATGTCTTTGAACCTTTACAATAAAACTGAGGCAATGAAGAAACAAATATGACTTACAGGAGCAGAAATTACCACTCAGTCCCAACCCTGAAATTTTTCCTTAGTGAAAATTAATTGGAAAAGTATTTTGACCACACCAGTGACATTGAAGAACAATTGCCTACATTTGGTTGGGAAGTTTAATGAATTTCATTTTGACAGCATAACTAATGGGGTTTTGATTGTGTAGCACTTAGCAGAGGTGACATCTTCCAAAATGACTTTTCAGGAAAGGAAACAGAAGAAGTGATTAAATTATGATGTGACAGTACATGAAGTGTCCCCAGAGCCTTTTGGCTGAGAAAAAGAAGGAAGTTACCGAGCTTGATAGTAGACCTCAATCATCTTGATATCTTGCACATATTACAGAAATGTGGAGGTTTTTTTCTTTCTCATTTGGATGGCTACCTGGAATCTTTGCTGACTTGAACTTGGTGACAGCAGTTCTATCCTTTACCATGAAGTCTACCTTCTCCTGTGCTTGCCTGAGAAGGAAGAAATCTTGCTCTGACTTCTGAGCTGAAGAGTAGTTTGAACTCATACATCCATATTTCAGGAGGCTGAGAATGTGCACCTGAAGGCCAGTGATCACAGAACCAAAAGAAGATGAGGCATAAAGAAATGCAATTATAAACTAATGCTTGGAGTACTCCTATGGGAACAGAGCCCTTACGCGCTTGTCCCTCAGGAGCAATCCTTATCCTGAAACCAGACTCTGTTTAGCTCTGTTAGGTGTCTTGGTAGCTGGAGTGGACACTGTATCTACCTTCCACTCATTCCAAAATTACAGTCTATTTCTGATGGGACCCTTGTTCTGTGCTTATCCTGATGGACACAGCAGGTTACAAAGTGTTGTTTATTCTGGTTTGGGGTTATTTATCTTGTAATGCACCATCACCCAGTGTCACAGCTGCCATACTTCTGTGCCAAAGTCCAGTCTTTGTGTCTGTTTTTTGTTTAGCTGGGGTTTGTTTTATTTGCCAACATGTGAAGGCTCCTTTGTCTCTATTTGAGAAAGCCAAAGTAGTGATGAGTGCAGCAATACAGCTTGAAGTCTAGTAGAATACTTATGGTGGAACTTGAAGCTAAAGTGAGTTTTCGATTTAGCATCAGCTATGAATTGTACATGACTAAAGAGGAAATAGCAAAGGAAAGGAGCTTCAGTCCTCTCCCTTCATCGCATAACTAGCTATTTAATTTCATTGAAGCAGAATGTTGCCGGTCTTATACTGTTCAGCTCTGCAAGGGACAACAAATCACGGTGAGCTCATCCAGCTCAGAAATGCCACTTCTGACAAGTGATGTCCTCAGCTAGGCTTACCTCCCCAGGAGGCCAGAAGTTCAGATCTGTTACACTCTCAGGACATGTTACAAAGGCTCTTACTTTTAACAGTCTCCAGACAGTCACAACAGCAGTAAGTTTGTTACTTCAGAGGGCAGTTCCACTCTGTGCTTTTCATCTGTGTAGATGAGAAAACACTATTTCGGTTTTCACGATATTTGGCCTTTATGTACATTCTTAAAAGCTGCCTAGTTCACTGCTTAAGCGTTCTCAGTGCCTTGACAATGAAAACAATAAATTAAAGCACAAAAAAGCTTTCTCTTTAATAACTTAGTGGAAACCAAAAAGAGTAAGTCTGATGTAACTGTATGAATGGGATCCAGGATTAACTGACCAGAGGGTCAGGGGTGTTGTACTGACTTTATAAAGTAAATATTCTCTCAGCTTTCTACCTAAGTATTTATGCGAAGAATTTTGGGGATATATCTCAAAAAAATAAAGCATATGTTTTCTACCAAACATAAGCAGTTCAAATGCCAATGTTTGAGTGAATGATATCACATTTCAGCTTGGACCCAATTATAAACTTCAAAGACCCTTCAAAGATCCTGAAATCTGTGTTAAGACAAAACCCCTATTTGAAGTTGGTACCTATAGGGAATTGGAGGATATTTATATTCCAAAAAACACACTTAAATTATAAAAGGAATGGCCTATTTTATGCTTGAACACAGCTCATTAGAGAAATCTCTTAATGAATATTTTTCAATCATCTAACAGAGAAAATCAAAGCACATAGGGCATACTATAAGATCTGCATGGATTGCTAAATACTCCAGTGGACATGTACACTGCAAATTATGTGCCATTAATAGTTCTGTGCTCATTCATCAGCATATGATTTAATAATAATTTCTGTAGTGAATTTCCGTAGTGTGTACAATATGAAAGAGAAAAAATACATTAAAGAAATCAGCATCTCTGCTGCTCTGCAACAGCATCTGAGACAGTTACATAATTAATGGTAGAATGATTTGTACATATACTAATGAATTTTCAACATCAAAATTCCTTAAATAATCTTGTTTGTTTCTTTGATTTATTGAATTTCTTTATATGAAGCAAACTGTACAGAATTTGACTCCCTATCTTCTCTCATCCTGAAATTTACATATTTTTTCTTTAATACTCTAGCTTTAAATAAAAAAGGATGAAAATGATAGTAGTCTCATGGCCCTTTTCTTGGAACTGGGCTCTGTAGGTTTGAAAGTTCTCAAGGCAAGGGAAATATAAAACATCTATGGACAAGTCCCTGACAAATGAGATATATCTATATAGGGCAGCCCAAGGCATATTAAATGATACTAATTATGTATTTGTTTGAATAATATCTACTTTAGGTGTGCTCGTTGTGGTGAGGATCCTGAAGGACACCTATATGAGAGGACATTTATCAAAACATTCTGAAAGCAGAGAAAATAAAGACCAAGAACATTTTAAAACTTCTTAGAGATTAAGGCTATGTCAGTTTTAGGTTGAATTTCATCTTTCAGAAAAAGCTGAGCTCCTGGAGATTCCAGCTTAGGTACTCCAAGTCACTGGAGAATCTAGGAACCGAGACAGAATTTCTCTTTGCCATAATACCTTGTCATGTGTAGAAAGCTGGCATGTCCTCACAGGCACTGAAACATGGGACTTCGTTGTTTGTATTTACTATGACTTCCTATAAATAAAACAAAATTTCATGAGGATATGGCAAGATATATATCAGCACATATACACATACGTGTAATGTGAACCATTAGTGTTGATCCAGTTTCCCCTTACTGAAAGACCAGTGAGGTTTTTGAGTTTGATAAACTTCTGTATAAAACGAGAGCTAGATAGCTGCTGAACAACTCTTCCTGTGCAATATGTAGCATGGGATGTATAGCTGTATGTGTGGGACTAGTTCAGTATGACAAAAATACGCATCTTTCCATGCACTCTGTTGCTGTAGGGAGGAATCTACCTGTTTCCCATGCAGTCAATACGCACCAGTTAAAGCACTAGTAACAGTGTAACTTCAAATCTTCCATTCAAATTGATCAACTGACGGCTTCTCCGTCTTGGTTGGGAGAGGAGGCTGATGGCTTGCTCCAGAAAGTTGAGGAGAGGTAGTAAGGACACACATGCTGCTGCTGCTGCTCCCCATTTTATGGCTGGGAATGTGACCTGTGACAGCAAGGATGGGACGAGCGTGGAAGGACCCTGATTTCCCTCTTTTGTCTTCTGTTTCTCCAGTTGGAAGAATGGAAACAAACATACTAAATATGCAGAACAAGAATATTTCTTCTGTCTCCATGAATTTTTTGTCAAAAAACCATTACAAATTTCTTAACTTTCTATCTTTTAGGGAAAAGTAATATCCACAAAATTATTTTGGCTTCTTTTCTGCTGTCAACCTTCTCAGCAAACAAATCCAGGGAGTGTGTGACCAAATGATCTTTCACATCAGCAGCAGCATTCACATCAGGGGCAGATCTCCTCTCTCCCCTTTGAGAGATCTAAATTCCTACACTAACTAATTTGAGCCTTTCTGCTCACATTCAAACCTGTTCTGAATACTCAGCAGACTCCTCATTCTGTGTGAAAATCCTTTATCACTGCCTACTCTTCCACTGTTTGATGCCAATTCTAAGTGACACATGATCTCCCAGTCTGTCTTCCCATATTCTGCAAGGTCACCTATAGCTGCTGCCTAATGACTGCCCACAGGCATTACATCTTCCCCTTATATTCAGTTTTATAAATGCCTACCTGGAGTAGCCTGTTGCAAGAATTATGCTCACTACACAGTTTTTAATCATAAAATGACATCTAAACCATTCTGAGTTGAGTACACCATCTGCTTACTCAGTATATTCATTGTTTGGACTACTCTAGCAAAATTAGGACCTGCCTGGGGTGGGTCATTACTCGAGTACCAAGGCTGTGAGGGCAGGGAGATCACAAAGGATAAATCCACATCAGGCAGTGCAGCATATCCAAACTGTCTGCAAATGAACTGACTCAAAAACTGCCAGGGTTATAGCAATGTCAGAATGATGCATCATCCCCACTTGCCCCACTGTAAAACTACTAATTTATGCTTCTGGGAGCCAAGCTAATATCTCTGCAAGACAGCGCACTCTGCTATTTAAATATATTTGTTTATCTAGCCCTGGTGTGGACCTGTCTACACAGCACTGCATAAACTGTACAGGTGTATACAGTACTCTCAATTTCTGGGACACCTTAGGAAAATATAAGTTTTATTGTTCAGAAGGTGGGAGGCCAGAGACAGGCCACCACTGCTGCTAGAATGAGAGATTTGGAAAAAGGTGTTGCACTGGAGTTGCTTCACATTGCAGCAACTACTACTTCACTTACCTTGACCCCTTTCTGAGCAATACTACCAGCAGCACCAAACCTAGACTGCCCTGCACAGAATAGACAAAATCTTGACCATTTTGCAAGACTAGCAGTCTGCTGCTCTTGACAACTGCCCACAAAACCTGTGCCGCAGGTGGCTTTGCTTCTCACTCAAAGGTTTGCTGCATCCCACATTTTTACAGCATCCCTGGGGATGGTGCTGCACCAAAGCAAAGAGCAAAGCTGGCTTAGTATACCAGATGTGCAAACTTTATCTTTGCAAGAAGAGTAGGTAGCTGACGTGCTCCCACTCCAGGACATGCTGCAGTTCTTCACTACTCTAGACTCAGGCTGGTCTCAAATTGCACAGCATAACCCACAGTTTGTAGACTCCATAGGAAAGAGGTTTCTGGCTTTTTCTGTTTTGTAGACTGCCAAGAATACCAAAGGCTTCCATAAATAAAAATGACAAATAACAATCTCCCAGAGTTTTGCTGTGGCTGCCAGGTTCTGTGCTTGAATGTGATTTTACAGGATAATTAGTTGTGAATGGTCTTATTTTCTTGTGGAATGAAACAGATCTTGCAATAGAATAGAAGAAAAAATATATGCCTAATGCTACTTCTACTCTGTCTGCAAGAAGAAAATTGAATTTACATTTAAAAATCAGCTTGAAAGGAACTATCAAGATGTGCAAAATTCCAAATAACCATGAGATTGTGTTTACTTTGTTTCCTCTCCTCACACTATTTACTAGTCCCATTTCTTGTGACACATATGAAAAACTGGTTGTAATAGGGTAAACAGAAATAGGATAAAAAGAAATTTTTCATTCTTTTGCATAATCATCAATATTTTCATCTCAGAAAATTAAAATTGCAGCTTTCAGTCTGGTAGGACCTTGCCACTTGTGCTTTTACCCAGTAATAAAAGAGATCTGAAAAGAGTCTCCACTTGGTAACCCACAGGCAGGCTCAGCGGGAAGAAGGGAAACCTCAGTGCCCTCCCTACCTCTCCTTTGTCTGTTTCTTGGGGCATGGGAGGGAGTTTGAATATCATGGCTCCAAAAGGAACCAGCAGTATAACTTCTGTTGGTGAGGAAAAAAAGGGGAAACTCAGAATTCTTGGCTGTTCAATTCCACCCTATATGTAGAAAATGAGACATAGTTTTGTTTTTAAGTGCTGTGAGGTTAGAGTTTTTTTGGAAATCACGAAAAATATTGGGAAGGGAGATTGGCATTCTCTTCAGACTGGATTTAAAAAAACCAATTCTTTCAGGTTTTTTTTAAATCTCTGTGCAAATCAGGATTGGCTTTGCATTTTCCTGTTAAATATAACAGGCTCTGTTCTGCAAAGAAGAGATCTTTTAGTGTCTATCCTACAGACAAGAAACATACTGTATATGTATATTTAACTTCTATATATTACTTTTCTTTATTGTTTTGGTGTTCTTGACTGTCTAAATAAATTGTTTGTAGTGATAGAGATAGACAAGTCTGTCCAGCTTATAGGGCCTAAAAACAGGTAACCTGAAAACCACATACTCTTTCCATTTAAACATATCACATTTTCCATCACTTTTCTTCTGTAATTTCAAGTGCAGCTGAAACTCCAAAGTTTTGGTTTATGATTAGCTTTGAAATCTCACTTAATCTCAATTTGGAGTTAAACCCAGGCTTTGTTTTTGCATTTGTTAAACAGGTGATCTTCCCCTCACACCTTCTATATTTTGAAAAGTTTCTTTTCAAGAAAAAGCCCACAAGAATTCTCTAAGTTAAGTTTTAATTTCAGATCATATTGCTTTAATTTTATGTTTGCGTTATTCCTACATTAATCCACCACACTATCATTCTCTATCAGAAATGCAAAATCAGGTGTGGATTAAATTGTGCATCCCACTATATCATGCCATGGTAACATTTTCAGTAATAACATTTCAATATTATTTACTATGAAAGACATTAACAGTAGTTCCTAATTATAGCAGATTAATGACAAAAATTTGCAGTATCTCCTGCTATTAAAGAATTTAATGGTTTCAACACTTCATTTTGTTTTCTGTTGAATGCATCATTTCATCAGAGCATAAATGGAAAACAGTCATGTGGAAAATAATATGAGCTCTGATTCACAGTCTCTGATGGATTTAGCTACAATGGCAAAAGAGGTTACTGCCTCCAGCTGTCCACCCTTTTCCTGCAGGAAAGATTAACAACCCTCTGCAGGCTGGGTACAGTGTGCAGTGTGCTTCTGGCAGAGCTGTACTCATGTAAATCATCCTCAACGGGGGTTAACCCTCATTTCTGAAGAGGTGTTGAATTTGAGAAGATTGTGAACCACGGCTCTCAGACAGGATTTTCAAATTGTACTGACAGCTGGCCTTAATGTTTACTAATATTTTCTGGGCATCAGTATTAAATATTCTAGTTCAGCCTCTTGATTCACCTGAGACCATGAGAAGTGGGCCCATCTGAACTCCATGAGGTTTAACAAGGCCAAGTGCAAGGTCCTGCACCTGGGCTGGGGCAACTCAGGTGATACAGGCTGGGGGATGAAAGGGTTGAGAGCAACCCTGCCGAGAAGGATTAGGGGATACTGGTGGATGAAGAGCTGGCCATATGACAGCAATGTACACCTGCAGCCTAGGCTGCATCAAAAGCAGCATGACCAGCAGGTTGGGGGAGGTGATTCTGTCCTTCTCCTCTGCTTTTGTGAGACCCCACTTCTGGTACTGCTTCAGCTCTGGGCTCTGCAACATAAGAAAGATGTGGACCTTTTGGAGTGAGTCCACAGGAGGCCACAAAGGTGATCAGAGGGCTGGAGCACCTCTCCTCTGAAGACAGGGTGAAAAAACTGGGGTTGTTCAGCCTGAAGAAGAGAGGGCTCCAGGAAGACCTTAGCACAGCCTAACAGTACTTAATGGAAGCCTATATAAAAGGTGGGGACACCAGGGTGAATTTTTCTGTTACATGGATGGTTCCTAGAGGGTTGTTTTATTTTGGACAGTGTTTACTTTGTTCTTGTACTCCTGCCAGCAGCTGAAGAACTGAGAAAGGGGAGTTGTAGCAAAGAATTTTACTGTGTAACAGACCAAACAAGCTAAACATTTGAGGTTTTTTGTTTTTTTTTTCTTCCAAGAAGGGAATAGGCTTCAGAGTAACAATAACTAGCCCTAGCACTGGAAAGACTGAGCTTTCTGTGTGTCCAAAAAGGACACATCCAAGGCCACACAGAGTCTGCTACGGTTTTCCCTTCTGCTCAACAAAAGGTAAGGCAGAGTACAGGCTTGTTACACAAAATCAGCTGTTGACAAAGACTGTTAAGCCCAAATGTCCACATTAAATGTCTTCACTTGAAGAATGCTTAAGTCTGTTAGACAGGGTGCAGTAACATTTGCATGTTGATAGTGATAGCAAATCGTTTTTCCTCTTCAGAGTAAATAGAAGAGGGCTGCCTCTATCTGTCAGAAAAAGACCATCAGGCTGATTTCAAAAGACATGCATGTTAGCTGTTGCCTTGAACCTCCCTCAGCACTGTCCATTTTGGTTGCAGGGTTTTGCCAGTACTTAGTGTGTGTGGCAGAACTACCCAAGGCATCAGCATGTTGGGAAGACCTGAAATGCTCACTTGACCTCCCCATTGTGGTTTCAAGAGGATTTGTTGGGGCATTTCAGTTATGCAGAAACCACATCATAAGGAAGGTTGCTGTGCACGGTGAGACATCTCTTAGACCGCATGCCAGTTTATATCATCCAAGGGCAGTCTATGTATAAATCACACAAAGCTGCAGTTCTATGGCTTGTTTTGACTGTTACTAAGCCAAGCAAATAGATTGTCTCCCTTCTTTGTTACTCAGCTGGTAGAACGGCACGTATAATCACTCCCTGACCCAGTTCAGTCAAAATGATCCAGGTTAGCTCACACACTTTAAATAGTAGGGTTTTTTTCCTAACCTGTTTCATTTTGATTGAATTGGGTTAGAGAACAATTATGTACACATATTGGAGGGGGAGCATGGGAAACAGGGGGATTAACCTTCAGAGAATACAGTGAGAAGCAGCTGGGACTAGGAACCTTTTTGATCCAGATCAGCTGAACCCAGACATGCAACAGCAACCAAACTCCGGCACAACAGGAAATTCCGATGGGATTGGGTTTTCATCTGGTGTGAAACGTTTTAGTTCCTTTGAAGTTGAGAGAGATACATTCATTTGCAATACTAGAGATACTGTCTCCTGCATATTTCTGAAAGGTTGCAAAGCGGTTTTCAGCCATTCAGACTGGCTCTCAGTACTGAATTCCTTTAACTGTTGCAAATATCTGCAAACAGAAAAGATTCATCTCAGAAAAGAATCCCACCAGTTGGTCTCTGTGGGCTCACTTTTTTCAATCATCAAGAAATTCTACTGACAAGTTTTCTTCATTAAAAGCAAAGATAAGCTCAGCTTTCCAGTCTGCACTATTCTTCATTAACTAAAAAAGGAGAAGCTGTAAAATAAAAGAAGAGCAAACAAAACAGGAGTGTTTCTGAAGACTAGATAATTCAACCATTTAAGTTTGCTTCTTCCTTGTAATTTTTTCCACAAACTCCCCAGTATAAAGTAATTAAAATGGGCTTGCTAATGGTGAAAGAGGTTGACTGTAAATTTGTGCACTGTTGTACATGTGCTGACTACAAATACAGAAAAACAGAAGAAATAGAATCTGAAATCTTGTGGTTTTATTTGAATAAGTAAGCTGGCATAGTTTAGTAATCCTTGTGTTTCTTGCCTGTGGAAAAGAGATGCCTAAGCTCTGTATATCTGTCCACAAGGCAAGGAGATCCTTCACTCAGTTCACTGGATGCTCTGGACTCTACCACCTTTGGATGGTAAATTAAAAGGAACAGAATTATAAAGAACGGTGCAACTCTTATTTGTGTGGTCAATCACCGTGCTAGAAAAATAAGTAAGGCAAGCACTCTGCTCTATGGCGTCAACAGTCCAGCTTATGTTGTTTGACATATGTGAAAACCAAGGATCTAAATCATCAAGGAGCTGATTGTATGTGGGTGGAGGACAATGGGCTGAGGTTCGGGCAAAACAGAATAGGGTAAGGTTTTTTCAAAACCCCAAGTCTTCACCTGGTTTCAGTCATTCGAGCTGCTCAATTATGCTAATATCCTTGGTGTGTATTTAGCTTTCGGTGAGCAGGGAGAGTACTGAGATGGAAGTTTTGCTGGAATGCAGAGGGTTTGGGTGTAACGAATGAGACTGAAAGGAGAAACTAAGATTTTTTTTGTTGTTGTTCTCTAGAAAAGTGTGTGTAGAAAGGAGAGAGAGGCAGTGTGAATGTACAGATGTGATTGGAGATAGAAGGCATAGAAAAAGTTAAAAAAATTGGTTAGTGAAGTTTGAGAGACATGAGGTAGAACTGCGTTGCTGTACAGAAGGGCTGTGAAGATTGTACAACACCTACAAAAATTTTGTGTGGTGAAGCGAATGGGGACTAGAGGTAAGAGATGAGAATGGTGTTAAGAGAATAAGATGAATCCCCTCATCATGAGGAACAGTCAATAGGCAACAGTCAAAGCCATATTTCATAAGGTCATGAGCAAAAAGGGGATTTTTTTCTGTGGGGTGGGCAGGGAAGAGTGAGCTTCAGAGAAAGACTGCACTTCTGAGAGAGATTCCACATGATGAAAGTGACAGGATAAAAGGAGCAGGAATGGGAAAATGGAGTCTTATAGTCGAATTATGAGCAATAGAGGTGGCATCCACACCCACGTTATGCTTTCAGGATAGGAAATTACCAGATCCAGCCCAGCATGCTCTGCATTATTAACTGATCTGATCAATCCATACTGCTGACAGCAGAAGTTTTTATTTTGTCAACAAATCCCACTCACTGCTAGGACAAAGTTGCTGAGATATCTCAGAATAATTCTGAGCATGTTCTTTATACTGCAAGGAGTGGTGAGAACATTTCTGAAATTATTTATAGAGGTGTTTGGATCAGGCATGCTGCACTAAGGGATAATATTATCCAGAAGTTCTTTCTCTGGCTTTTTCCAAAGGTCACCACAACCTCATGTTTGAAATGCTGACAAAAGCATGTTGACTTGCATGGCCTCCAGCTCCTCCTCTAAATGTATTCTAGATATAATTAGGTGTGCTTGGCTTATAATTATGTCTCTGATACTGACTTTCTGTTACTGATTGCCTTTGGGTGAGTCACTTAGCTTCCCTACCCTTTCTGTCTTTTGGTCTTTCATGTTTAGAAATAGATATGGTAATGTTTACCTGCTTTGCTTCAGGCATCTTTATGGGATGAATGCATGGCTGCTCATTAAACTCTTTGAGGATGAAAATATTATGTACATGCTAAATAATAGTTCTCTGGGTGTGATGTAACAGCCCAGTCTCATTGCTGACTATTCATATGCATTTGCAAAGCATTACAATCTGGACTACTCACACACTGTAGAAAAGGTTGAATACAAAATGAATGTAGTAGTTTTACTGTCGTAGTTTTTTGTTAATGCTCGTATAACTGTACGTATAACTACTTAATTGTTTCACGTGGTAAGTACATAACTGAGCATCTGAAATCTCTGGTGAAAACAAAAGGAATAGATGAAACTTTCTAGAGGAAAGTTTCATTTTAGGAGGGATTGGATTTACAGACATGTAGGCATATATTACAATGGTAAAGTCAGAGGTGAGGAAGACTTCCTTAGTAAGTTTTTTAGAGTTAAAATTTTTTTAACTGACTATTTATGTCAATGAATTTCAAATATTTCTTGGAGATACCCAGATTTTTTTCCAATCTTCTGCCTAATTATGAAGCAGAAATATTTTTTTTTTAAATCATGATCCAGTGAGAAAAGCCCTGTGCTTGTTCTCAGCTAGTATCCTGTGGAGGCTGCGAGCAGCTCCCAGAAAATCATTTGCAGTACCCTTCTCCTGGCATCCTTCGCCTCCGACCATCTTCAGTGCAGGAGGCTCCCTGAGTAGATTTTGTAGTCTGTAACAGACCTCTCTTCAAGTGCTTGTCTCTCCCCTAGAGCCTAAGCAAACCTTTTGCATCTGTAAAGAACCTATTTCCTTTTCACTGAATTAACATTGTCCCAGCAACAGTCCAGCCACAGCTGCACCAATTTTCCCCATTACGTTTGCATGAGCAAAGAGCATTAAAAAGAGGAAAAAGAAGAAAAAAAAACAACATGAGAAGGATCCACCAGTGAGTAAACTTCTCTTTCATTTTTCCATAATTTTTCTGTTAAATAAAAGGCCACTCAGAGTGAGAGCATGCAACAGTAAGCCCTGTGGCTGTTTGAAAAATCCTTCTCGTAGAATAATTTCTTTCCTTCTTTTTTTTCTGCTACCTACCTTTTAAGAGAAAAGGAAATTTTTTTATTTGTCATGGCAATCATCACTAGCCGCACATTTTATGGCATTCTAGCTTCGATGTAAAAATGTAATTTGCAAATAACATGACTCAGGTTCCATTTTGTTCGCTGATCCTACACTGAGTGAGTGGAAGATGCATAGCTTTGCAGAATTCAAAAACAGATCAATATACTTTCATAATGAATTAGAAAAAAGAAAGTTTTGAATTTATTTGCTGTTTTACTCTTGCACATCAGCTTCAGTAACTGAAGCTTCAGCTCTTGTGTTCTGTCACACCAGAGTGAAAACATACAAGTACCCTGACAACAGCTTCCATCTCTGTGATGGAAATCATTCCTATATGATTTTCTTTCTGCTACTGCACTGAGTTACTAGTGCAGTACTAATGAAATCCAGTTATAGGCTCTGTTGTCCAAATAGCTGCCTGAGCTTCTCACATTCTGTTCAGCCCCACTTCTGTGAGATTAGTGGCATGTTAATCAGAGTGATACCCACCATTTGCAGGGCAAACAGCAGAGAACTTCTAGATTACAACTAGCCATGGAATTAAGCCAAACCACAACAGTTGTGATGCTTTCTTCTCTGTCTTAATTGAAAGGAAGGCAAGAAGATGTAGAAAATCAAAATAAAATGATGCCTGAAGAACAACAGGTATCCAAAAAGTATATTTTCACTAGGATAAGTTACCTAATTTCTCACAATGGCAGAATAGTTTGATCATGACATGTATTGCAAAATAGGCATTTCAGTTCTTTCTTAGTCAATTCTGTTATTCCATGGCCAAATGGGTTGTGAATCCATGCCATTAAAAAAGTTACATGACTTCCATGCAAGCTGAATGCTGTATGCTTAATTAAAGTGATTCTCTGTGAATCTGTAGTCAACTTTAAGGGATGATTCAGATTGCTAATATTATCTGTCACTCATGTTGCAGTCTACCCCTGCTCTTTTGAGCTCGGTAACTTTAACAGAGCTTTGTTGTAGCACTGATAGTTATCTTTAGTGTAATAGCCTAGAGATTAACAAAACTGCTCAGGAGACAGGATGAGTTAGGTGATGGGTCTGTGCTCCTCCAGTCTAAAACATATGGATCCTCTAAGAATGCCTGAATTCACAGCATTCCATGATCTGAAAATGACGGCATCCCATCTCCTTTGTTCAAAGCTGAGCACTATGCTTCTGGGAGCAAAAGGAAAGGAAAGCCTGCATCTAACCTCATGATTATGGCACGTGCCTACAGGAACATGCCTAACCTTATTTTTGGCCTTGGTTTTGTATCCGCCCATCAGCAGTCCTCTTTAAAGTTGAGACAAATGGCCTTAAATTGCACCAAAGAAGTTTCAGATTAGATATTAGAAAATAACTTTTCTCTGAAAGAGTGGTTAGGTATTGGAATAAATTGCCCAGAGAGATGGTAGAGTCACCATCTCTGTAAGTGTTCAAGAGATGTCTGGATGTGGCATTTGGGGGTATGGTTTAGGGGTGATTATGGTAGTGTCAGGTTGATGGTTGGACTAGATGATCTTGAAGGTCTCTTCCAGCCTTGATGATTCTGTGATCTTGATAAAAATAGGTGGTGAAAAGGAAAAGAGCAGCAGCAGGTCAGGAGAAGAGAGCTCTTGGCTTTGAGCACAACTAATTTTCCAGGCTGCTGTCAGGGCTTAAATGCTGCCTATCTGAATGAATAAACTGCCAGGCAGTAAAACCTCTGGTGTAAAATAAATATCCCCCTTCCAGGAGCAGGTACTCTAGTGTCTAAGAGATTTCATGCTAAATAATGAGGCATACAATTAAGTTAAGCTCCTCCAAATGTAGGTAAATGATGGTGTAAAGTAGCTGGATATTGTCAGGTTGAACCCCTCTTCTCAGGAGTTTTGTTAGATTCCCTAACAGATATTGCTTTGATTTCCATCTGGGAATAGAACCAGTTTATTACAGTGTCTTTGCAAACTACTGAATTTTTAATAGTTTGAAATCTAGAATATTTTGATGCATTTTCCTCTTTGTGATACTTCAACATATTGGTTTTCAAAAAGTGTCCCTAGAGGAAGACATGCAACTGCTGCAGGTATTAGTTATCCATAAGAGATAGAGTTAAAATAATATAATAAAGAAGCAATATAGAATTGGTTGTGGTCAGATACATTTTCTTGCCAGAATCTATAATCTTACTATCAAATCAGATATTCAAATTCATCAAAATATCAGATGTCAGATTCATAAAAAATATTTTAATGGATTACTATTGCAGATCACTCTAAAGAAGCTAGAAATCCATTGTAAATTACAAAGAAGGTACTGCAGGAGGGAATACCATACATCAGATAATCATGGGAAATACATTTTAAAAGCCTCAGATTAAGGAAAATCGCTGTTTTCCATTTGGCAGAGACAACCAACCAAAGCAATTGAGTTAGCAGAGAACTGAGAACCTGTAAAGAGAAAAAAAAAATTAAACTGTCAAGGATTCAAAGAAGAATTTGAGCTTTTCAGCCTATTTAACTAAGAATAGATATTTGGTAGCTCCTGCCAATTTAGTAGCATGTCTTTCAGACACTGATGCACACAAAAGGTCCTGTTACTTTCAACATGACTAATCAAACTAAGCAAAGAAAAAATCTGAAGAATAAGGGCCTTTTAAGAGTTTTCTGACTGATTGGCAGCATTCAAGTGTTCATTATGGATTTCCTTAAATCCTATTCTGTCTTCACATATGCACTAAGTATTTGATTTATTTTAAAAGTAGTCCTTTCAATGCCAAGTTTAACATAATCACCGGGTGCTGTCAAACTAACATTAGAAATCATGAACTAAGTCCACTTCTAGACATGAAAATAAAGGGCTCCAAGGAAATAGATTGAGCATTGACTTAAAAACATGTTTTAATTCTGTAATCTCTTGTCAGAGTATTAATACTTAGGCTTGCAAGCTCTTATATAGCATTAAGGCTCATCCATTCAAGTTTTCTTTTTCTATTTTAAAATAAACCTAGACATTTTCCTTCATGTAACACTTTCCAGGTTCAACAAATTTCTGTAGATACAGCAAAATACGGGTGGTAACTTGACTTGAGCTTTCCCAAAGAAGACCAAAGGGACCTTCAAATATAAAAGGCAGTATTTATTATGCAAGTAAATCTAATTTTCTACACAGAGAAAAGACAAAATGAATGGGCCAAGAAGAATAGAATAAAAAAAAAGGGAGTTACATCCAGTTTTTGTTCTACCCTGGAGGTGTCCTTGCAGGCAAATCCTTGCTTCCAGGTTTAGTTTGAGCTGAGTCATAGACTTTCTGAGCTGGAACAGCTTTTCCCAGGAAGTTCTTCCCATGCCAGCTGAGATAGGCTGGCTGTTCCCAACTCCTGAATCAATCTCTCTAAGTAATGATGATCTCTCTTTATGATGTTTCTCTTCTGTCACATGCTCCTCTATGTATGTATTCACATATGTAAAAACTGAGCAATAAGGTTCACTGGTAAATTTAACATTGAAGGAGGATTTTGTGTTCCCTAAATGTTCTTTGGTTCTTTTTTATTTCTTTTTCAGTTTGCCTTTTTTAGTGTCTATTCAGAGGAATGATAAGAGGGAAAGGCAGTAACCTCTGAGAAAGAAAGGTCCAAATGGCAATAGCAAATGAACAGTTTTTTCCCTTTCCCCACAGTAGGGAGATGCTCACAGAAATCCCACCTAAGCAGGAAGACGTATGAACACTTGTTTTCATTAGAAGGGAATATTCATATCAAAGGTATTGTCCACATATATTATGGAAGAGTAGGTGAGGAAATTAGATCAAATCAGCAGAAAAATGCACTGAGGTTAAACTCATTAATTTCAGGGGAATTAGACTTCTCATTCTTGCTCAGTTCATGTTATCCACTTAGTTTCAGCAACTGTTTTTATTCTTGAAATACAGTTTTCTTCTTTTTGATCACACATATTTGACATTATGCTATTTTAGTACTTTAAATTGGAGGGGATTTCACCTTAATTTTCTTACTATCCTGTTCATCAGAGTTCACTGCACTACCAGACAGCACGACCTCAGGGGATC
Source organism: Gymnorhina tibicen (assembly GCA_013399875.1). Taxonomy (NCBI): domain Eukaryota; kingdom Metazoa; phylum Chordata; class Aves; order Passeriformes; family Artamidae; genus Gymnorhina; species Gymnorhina tibicen. The sequence continues at coordinate 261,601 of VXAZ01010494.1, read as the reverse complement.
CTAAGCCTTCAGGGCTGTCCTCACCCCAGGCTGAATCCAGAAGCACTTTGAGTCAGAGTCTCTAACCTGTGGACAAAGGAATACAAATTAATTATTAAAAATATTCCAGGATAATTTAATATGCTTTCAGATAGAGACTACAGGTCAAGCGAAGATGCATCTTGAGCTGGACCTCTTTCCTGTGAGACCTTTGTAGGACTAATGGGGAACTAATGGCCTCTTCCATTCCAAAAGGAAAAGATTATTATTGTTGTTTTTGCTAATAACATGGTAATTATAAAAACCATGTTCTAGTACACAAAGAGATTTCCATTCCAAAGAAGGTATTTTTGCTGTAAGAAAGAAGGTTTTCACTCCCGTTGTGTTTGAGCAATGCCTACATCCTGCACTGCCCTTCTCCCTGGTGCTTGTTGGCATGTTTGTGAGTGTCTTTCTGCTTTAGGTTAAGTGAGTTTAGGGCCAGGATCCAGCTTGAGAGTAACTCAGGTGAATTTTTTAAATGTCTACATTCATATTCAATTGGCTAATCATAAACTAGTACCTAGTGTCGTACATGTCCCTACACTAACTCACCTGCAGTCCAGCTACCCGTCTGGAAGGGCATAGGTCTCCCTTAGATCTTGCAAGAGACATGCCAGCTCTGTGGAAGTACCTTAAATAACCTAGAGTGTCTGGGATATTAGCTGATACCCCCTGAATTCTTGCCTACAACTCTTTTGATTGTAGTGGAGGTTCAGACACCCTGTGAGAGGTTCACCTTTAAATTTTAACACTGGAGACAAGTGCATTTAGGAGCCTAAATTGAAACCTCCACTATGTTGCTATGTGATCAGGGGGCTGAACTGGATTAAAACTAACCAGGATTTTGTATACGCTCTTTGCTTGGGGAGGGGGGGATTATGTGGTAGGGTTGTGGTGGTGTGTGTGTGAGGGGGGGTGAGTGGGACACATAACATAGAAAGATAGGGTTTTGTTTGATTATTTGGATGGTTTACTTCTACTTTGGTTTTAATCAGATGGATTCCCTGACCTTGTGTATTCAGTCCAGAGCAACACGGTGAGAGAGGTGCTGTAAGACAGATATTTGCTATCATGGCTGACCTGTCCTGTCCTTGCAGCACCAACCTAATTGAAAAGTTTCATTGCCTAATTTTGGATCCAAAGCCCTCATATCTGAGGAGGGGGTGCTTCTTCTTCCTAGATTTGCTGTGTTGTCTAGTATCAGAAAAAAATAACAGAGCTGTAAGTTCATTCACATGTTTCTATTGTACTGAAAAAATAATAAAAGGGAGTTTAACCACATTCCCTTCAGTGCTTGCTAAAACTTGATCCTGTCTGCAATGTGAAATGTAAGACCAGAGTGAAACAAAATGATAACCTGAAGGTCTATGCTCATCACAACAGATGAATAAAATGCAAAAATATTGCCAGGAGCAAGACTGCAATACTGGAGGTTTTTTTCAGACTTACTCACTTTTAATAAGGTAGCATTATTCATAATGCTGCAAAGGTTATGCATTAAAGTTAATTTTGCACTGAACTTTCTTAAAATGTATATCTTAAAAGTATGAAACAAAGTAAAAAGATCAGGTTTGTTTCTTCCAACACCTTAACGTTTTTAATTAAAAAATAATTGAAATAAGCCATTAGTAGCTGACAACCAATCAAAGACACTGTTCTGCATTTTCTAATGCACTGCCTAATTGTTCCAGTTACAGAGGTGTAGGTCTGCTTCAAGGATTCTGATTTTGCCGTGCTAACACTTAGATTTGGTTCTTTGGGCAGTGTTTAGTCCTGACTGAATTTTATGTGCAATGAATGGAGGACTAGTGGTATAGAAATCAAGATTTAGCTGGTGTAAGGTTGGTGGATAACATACGAAAACCCAGAGGGAAATTTATGTTTTAAGTTCTGCCTCTCTTTTGTATATACTAGAAACTGCAGTTGTATGAGCTCTGTTTTTCCTGTCAGCACAATTCAGTGCCTCATTCATGTCTCTCTAACACCATTCGTGCCTTGCAAATACTTGAGTGGTCACAGTACCCTGGTAAGCATGCAAAAAACTTGTCTTTCAGGCCTGCCACACGCTCAGACCCACATAACAAACATCCTGGACAAGTTTGTTAACCACTGAGTTGTGGACAAGGCTGGTGTCTCCCATGCTGAGCAGGTGATATGGTAAAAGGGAGCACAAGTCCTGTGAATGTAACGGGATTGTCTGGGAAGGGATCTGGTGACTGGGACACTCCTGTAACTTATTACTCAGTGTGCATAGCAGTAAAATCTTATCTTAAAGCAGGAAAATTCAAAGCACTGAACCATGTTATAGAATATAACTTGAGCAGTATTTGCACCTTACAATCCTTTGTTCTTCTTCCTATCTAAATTAAGTGTACAGCCTTGAGTGTAGGAGTATTCTTTTCCAAGACAGTTGTAGAGACACAGTAAAGGTGCCTTGATTTTTTTCCATGTAAGCAAGATATAAATGGACCAAGTGCAGGCCCTTGACTGATACAAGCTGACTAATTCCTTATGTTGCTATTGCTGTTCTTATTTCAGAGCCAATTGCCTAATGAAAGAAAGATAATAAAATCTGAATGCTAAGTACCTGTATCACTGACTTCTTACGGCAATTATTTTTAACCACATATTGTAGCTTTTACACAGCATCCAGAAGTGTGTTAGGTACTGATAAAAGATATAGTTCCTACTACAAAGTATTTGTATAGCCTGATTATTCATGAGAGATGAATCAAAAGAATGGGAAGACAAAGGGAAGCAAGACCAAAACATAATGTGTCAATGTGTTTTATTTTTTTGTTTCAGGAGTCTTACTAGTTTGAGCATTGTGCATACTTGCGTGTGTGTTTTGTTAAAAAGAAAAAAAAAGAGATAAAAATAGAAAAAAACCCAGTGTAGGGCAGGAGAGCATGTGTCTGCACAGAGTACATACAGTAGGGAAAAGGGATGGTAAAGCAAAATGATAATAAAGTGAGATGAATGAAGAAAACAAGGAAAAGTTAAGGAACAAATGCCAGGATGTAAGTCAGACTGTAAAAAAGATGAGGCCATAAGGGGGATGGCAGGGAAAGGTCAGTTACAAGACAGTCTCTTACGCAAGTACTTCCAATACCAGAGCCCAGACAGACTCCAAAGGTGATTGTTAGTTGCTTAGCTCCAAACAATCTGTACTTTAATGACTTGACCCGAATAACAGACACGGAAGGTCAAAGTTATACCACAGAAAGTGATGTACAGTTACAGCCTAGAAGCGACCAAGTTACCAAATCACAGAATCAATTAGGCTGGAAAAGATTTCTGAGATCATCAAGTCCAACCTATAACTGAACACCACCATGTCAACTAGACCACGGCACTAAGTGCCACATCCAGTCTTTACTTAAACACCTCCAGGGACAGTGACTCCACCACCTCTCTGGGCAGACCATTCCGGTGTTTAATCACTCCTTCTGTGAAGAAATTCCTCCAAAACCTCCCCTGGTGCAGCTTGAGACTATGTCCTGTTGTCCTGATTGGTTGCCTGAGAGAAGAGGCCGATGTCTACCTGGCTACACCCTCCTTTCAGGGAGTTTTAGAGACAGGTCACCCCGAGCCTCCACTTCTCCAGGCTGAACACCCCAAACTCCCTTAGCCAAAGCTGTGAAATCCTTTTTCCTGCTGAAGGTGTTTTGCCCCCAAATTAGTAAATTAAATAGAAGTTAAAAGTTTGCATAGTTAGACTGATTGGAACCTGTAGGGTATGAAGTTTCTTTTCAACACTGGCTAATCAGAGCAGAATAGGGTCAGACTGAAATTTTAGAGGTTATCCTAACCCTGTCATTCCCATGAAGAATTGGAGGCAACAGGTACCACTGCTAGGACATGGATACTCAATGATGGATCTTGCATTTGCTCCCAGCCATTGCTGTGCTGGCTCGGTGCATGTTACCTCAGACTTCACCATTAATACAGAAGAATTTACATTTTCTGTGAGTTACTTCTAAATTATTGATGTCAGTTTATTTCAGCTAAATATTTATTACTTGTCATACCATTACTAACAACATCCCTTTTGGAGCAATTATTCAGCATATCCTAGATGTTAGAAATATGCTCTTAGCCTCTCCACACTAATTATTACATATTCACAGCTTCCATATACTTATTTTGATGATACAGTCCCCATGTGCACATTAAATGATTATATCTTCGATGCTGCATTTTTCTTACACAAACAGCTTTTGCAATTGAGTCAGACAGCATGAAAATACCTGTCCTGTCAGAATAGTTCATCACAAGAAGTTCAAATAACTAATTAATCACTGCATCTGCTTCAAACTCCCCTTAGAGGCTTGCATTGACTGAGCCAATTGCCCTTTAAGAGTTTTTCTTTATCCCCAGGCACTTAGGACTTCATTTGATCTGAATCTAATTAGGTGCAGAGGAATATGAAAAGCAAGTCATTAAGACAATGGAACACAATCATCAACACTGAATTTTATAGCAACATCCATAGCAGAATTATCTTAGGAATTTCAGAGAGCAGGCAAATGCCACACGACAGTATTTTCAAAAAAAGGACACTGTTTTAGTGAATCTGGATGGAGAAAGCGGTTTCAAATTTGAAATACTAAAAAAATGGACTTCAGATTGCATTTTCAAACAAAAAGGGAATAGGTATGTATTGTGTTTCTGGGACAACTGTTGCAATTCCTGCCTAGTATTTCAAGGAAAGAAATAAGGGTCAGGTAAGCCACAGCTTGGTGTTTGCCACAGGCCATCCTTGTAGCAGCAGAGCTTTCATTTGAGTCAGCATTGAGTCTGCCCCTGGCTGCATAGACTGCTTACTCAGAAGAGAGCGTAGTGTGCTTGACTGCCATGGATGCTGACATTTCTTATTTCTTCTGCTTATCTCTTTTATTTTTAAAATAATTATATGGATACCAAGACAGGGTTTACTCAATACCATGTATTCCCCTTACACCAGAAATAATCAATACATACACCTAGACTGATAGATACCTCGACTGGACTCACTTCTAGCTGCAAATGTCCTGGAGCGTGAAAATACTTCACAGTTTCAGACTGACTACCATGACTTTAATCCATTCTACATTTTCTAAAAAGCCTTTATGCTCTACCTCTCCAAACTACTATGTGGTCTTTTAATTCTGTTCTCCTCCTATCAGTTGCCGAGAGGGGAGAGGTAAGGTTTCTGTTTTGATAGGACTGTAGCAGAACGGATGTGATGGAAATCCCGTGCAACCTTTAAAAATGTCATAGACTCAAGAATGACTAAGGGCTCCAATCTCGAAACGGCCATGCTGAAAATCAACCATTTTATTTTCCAGTTCATTAAATTATGTCTCTCAGCATTTGGAACAAAACACATATTAAAAGTCAATCAAATCCAGAAGGGCACAACATAAAATTAAAAAAGCCAAACATCACATTTTGACATCTTTTGTCCAAAATGCTACTCTTTATCATCAACCTTCATCAGAAGCCAAATGAACTGGAAAGTGTTTCAGCATGGCCTGGAAATTAAGAGCTGCAGGCCACTTACCATGGGTTAATGCAAGTATTGGTCAAGTCCCCTTCCTTGAGACCACTATGCCACCAAGATTCAGGCGTTTCAGCTGAGGTAGGGTTCAATTAGGGCTCTCAGGTGAACCCAGTAGTTGTGATGGAGTCCAAAACGGCGTATACAGGGAAGGGGGAGGGGGGTGGGATGTGCAGTTTAAAGGAGTTCTAGACTTTTGATCCAATTTTATGTGAGACTTTTGTACCACTATTTGAGTTCATTTAGCAGTTCTTCTGTCAGAACTAACATTCTACCACTGATGCCAAAATGAGCCCCATTGTTACCCTCAGAGCAAGTAGCAAAATATTCTTTGCCAAAGACAAAGAAAGGCAAGTGTCCCTCCACGAGCTACAGCTGGCCATAGGTTACAGATGACCGGGGAGCCAGGGCACTCTGCACGGTGCTCTATGCTGCACATCTTTGGAGATGTGCTGAGCAGGCAGCAGGCAGCTGCCTTCTGCATTTTGAACCAGCTAAAATTTGTGGTTTGTCTTCAAATTCAGATCATCGCACAATGCTGTCATTGCACTAGGACAACACAGAATGGTACATATAGAGCTTTGTTCCCCTCCGTACTTAAAGCATAAGAGACATTTGGTGGTTACTTTCATTCTGACTCTGTCTGCTGGGCTAGGCTTCAAGACGGATGTACCCATCCTGCCTACCAGTGCAAAACCAGCATGTGAGGCTGATCTAGCCTGGGCATGAGTTTTCTTGCCTGGAAAGTCAGTTGTCTCATTCCAGATGTGAGTCAGGGTGTGAGCGGGTGTGTGGGCTGTGTGCTCACATGACAGCTCAGGCTATGAACTAAGATGATTTTTGTTAGCTCAACCAGTCTTTTACATTCATTATTGCTCCTGGTCCCTGCAGGAATGTCAGTTTTCTTCACCATCTGAGTGATGTCTATGAGATTTAAATAAAATTCTAGAGGTCTCAAATTCATAAGACACATGGAAAAAAGATAATATTAGGTTTACAGTTATTTTGATATTAGTTTTACAGTTATTTCAGGCTGCTGAAGCTGTTTTTATAAGAATGTCTTGAAGGCTCAGTTTGCAGAGTACAGCACTATTTCATATATATACAAAAATAGAAAAAAACCTCACATGTAGTCACCCTTAGGCATGCAAAACCTCCGTAATTATTAGAGAGAAAAGTAATAATTAGTTATATTTTTAGAAAACTAATAATATTCTACAACTTTCCAATACATAAAGCCAACCCCTTGCTGTGGTGAAGCATACAATATATTTCTAGACATTACAGTGACCTAGTTCTGCTTTCCTGATGCTGTGCACATCAGAGTCAACTTCTGTTTCAGAAACCTCATCATTAAGTGCAGAAGGATTTTATGCTGAGTACACTGGTGAAAGCCCTTGCCTCAGTTTTCCTTTCATGTATGCTCAGTTACACAGATTGTACTTTTCGCTTATGAGGGAGTATGAGGCCACTTGTACAGGGGCAAGCAAGAAGCAAAGCGATCTCACTGTTTAGCTCCTCCTATGAAGTGAGTAAACACCACACTCACTTGGACAGGAGAGGCACGGACATTGTTCACCTGGATTTACACTGCTGAAGGAAACACAGCAGCCCTGATGATCGACACTAATGATGCTCTCAGGCATATGAGAAACCAAAGTCATTGGAGAATAAAGTTTGTGATGTATTGTTTGTGATTTTTTTCTACGGCAGGGTTCGACTTCTCACTATAAACTTTGGCCCTTATTTTGTAAAGAGACCCCATGGCACACCTCCTTATTGCACAACAGAATCCCACAGGTCAAGACCAATATTTTTGGCTGAAAAAATGGTGGACATTTAATTTTGCTTTTCTTTCTTTCTTTCTTTCTTTCTTTCTTTCTTTCTTTCTTTCTTTCTTTCTTTCTTTCTTTCCCTTCCTTCCTTCCTTCCTTCCCTCCTTCCCTCCTTCCCTCCTTCCTTCCCTTTTCTCTTTCTCTCTCTCTTTCTTTCTCTTTCTTTCTCTCTCTCTTTCTCTCTCTCTTTCTTTCTCTCTCTCTTTCTCTCTCTCTTTCTTTCTCTCTTTCTCTCTTTCTCTCTCTTTCTCTCTTTTTCTTCTTTTTCTTCCCAGATTTGAGTTTTGTGTATTTAATTTTTTTTCAGCCGATCTGACTGAATTCTCTTACTAGGGACTGTCCTAGAGAGAGCCGGCAGTCCCGAGGTCTCGGAGGAGCCTGCGGGAGGTGCCCCGTCCCACGGCGCCGTGCCTATGTAGGCATACCAGCAGAGCCCTCTCGTGGAGACACCATGAGGAGCAGCAGCATGAGGGGGTTTTCCTAACCACGCAGCTCACACAGTTTTCCTAAAAGATCTAAATAAAATTCAGAAAATGCCCACTCTTCATTTGACAGGTCTATGAGTGGCATTTGGTGGTGTAACCAAATTGCTTAGGGGGGATGCTGGCTTAGCCAACATTTGCTATCCTGGCTAGAACTTGTATGCTTTTGGCTTAAGGTCCTCAATTTAAGCTGAGAGAGTTCAGTAGGACTGAATACTGCCATCACAGGAGTGTGTACAAATCATGTTCTCTGTTTCACATCTTTATGCCAGCAAATTGCTTGTGTAGGTGGAAACAGGCTGACGGAGGAGCGCTTTCATTGGCAAAGATAACATCACTAAGCTATGGTGGCGTGTTGGTGTGTCTGTCTCAACAAGGGAAAACATCTTTCTTGAGGCAGAGCCTGCGCTTCCCTCAGGGGGATCAGCTAGAAAGAACTCTGATGTATGGATACTGACTCTGAACAACACAGAATTAAAACTAAGGCACTCAATTGCTCAGACTGTGTCTGTGAAGTCTTAGGGTAAATCTGTAAAATCAGTGTGAAGTCATGAAGGTCTTTTCCAGTCCATTTGTCCAGCAGCCTCAGTACTTTGTAAGCTCTGGATTGGTAGAGTAAAACTATGTCTTCCATGAAGAAATAGCCACGCAGATGGAAGGACAGGTATGAATGCATAACTGGTTTTGCAATAGAGTTTCTGCTATACAGCAGGAAGACCTGAAGTGTAGTCTTAATCTTAGACTGTAATCCTCTGTGGTTTTACTATTTGCTGCCTCTCAAGGAAGAATAGCACTAATTAGATTATTGACATTTACATTTATCACTGATTACATTTTAATACCACTTACTTTGTTCTTCATCTCACTTGGTTTAATTATCAGTTCAAGGATTTGATGAAAAGTCAATAGCTACTTTCATCAGGACACCCCTGGTCCTTGCTAGGATTATTTTCTCCAGTATTCCTGTGGAAATTGCCAAAGCTTGCTCTCTGGAAACTGCTGGATCATTTCTGTTATACTGAAGGTTTAGTTCTTAAAAGTTTTTAAAACACTGAAGAAACAGAGGTAAATAACCTTCCACATTAGAAGGGAAATGTGTTATAGGACAGTGAACTTCATGTCTTCTGTCCCTTTATTTGCTGCCATTCTTTCTGTAGGACCTAATCTTCATGATGGATGACTCCTATGCTAACCTATAAAATGGCCTGACACTTTGTACTTTCATATTCTCTTTCTTAATATTACTTCTTGATCTCCCCAGCTTGTACAGCTTCAAGGGCAATTCACTTTCGTGGTGCTAGTGGAAAAGCAGCCCGAAGAGACCATATGGCAGTTAAGCCTCCTAAGTCACCAGGGAATGCGATCCCATTAAAACCATATTTAGCTGGCACTAGTCCAGCCTTGTGAGCTGTGACAACAATGTTTCTGTGACTGTGAAGGCAGCAGAATCAGATGTGGGACTTACAGAGGGTTGTAGCCTGTACTGCACAGCATGTTGGATTTCTGAGACCAGAAATCCATGGGAGAAAAGAAAGAAAGAGACAGAAACTGAGGCAGCCAATCTATTAACTGGTTATATTCCCTCAAGAGGTTGTAACAGGGAAACAAAAGGAAAGTTAAGCAAGGACACACAGAAAATTTGTTTCCTTGCTTAACTTTACCTGTGAGCAACTTCCAAACGGCCTCAGTGAGAGCTGATGTTTGTATCATGGTACTGTCCTGTATCAGGGTGTTGAAGTGGATTTTTGGACCTTCCATTGTTATGTGTCATACTTTTTTCTTGTCTCCTACATACTCAGAGTTTTAGATCATCATTGATTATATAGGATCAGGGATCCTAAGAGAGGTAAGACGAAGGGCCTGAAGACTGCAAGCAAAAAGAGTCATAATCCTGTGCATGCCTACTTGTAGCACGTCTTAGGCAGAGAACAAATTCATGTTTAACTTTATTGTTCCCCAGAGGTTCTGGCCCATGCTGTGCATGCTAAATTACCCATGCTTGTGTTGTTTATCACTTGTCTAACATTCCTGATCCTGAAAGCACCTAATGTGAATGCTGCTATCACTTTCTTAGCCCACAAATTTCTGTGGATACCAGGAGCGTCTGCTGAAGGGTTTTTGTCAACCATCTCTCTCGTACTAATGTTCTGCCTCTTTGACTATGCTTTCTTGCCTTTTTTTTTTTTTTTGAGTCCAGGGGAAAACATAGTACAACACTGGTGTACATAGTAAATTTGGCTCAGAATAAACTGAGAAGTAAACCTAGAGGACACCCCCTTGAGTCCCCTGCCTTTGTGAGTCTGAAGTCTTTCCTAAACAGCTGCTTAAATTACAAACAAAAAAAAGCATAGAAGGGGAAAGGGTGTTAAAAGGGTGATTTGTTTGTGAGATGTTCAGGGTTGCCAACTGTATAGGCATCCTGTCTCTTTGCTATTGCATCACTCCAAACGTATCCCTCATCCTCCAGTTTTCTCCCTGATCCCACTGGAGAGCTGTATGGTGTTTCATCTCCAGCTGGGCTTAAAATCAGGACATTGTCTAACAGAATTCCCCAAGTAAAACAGGGAGATGAGGGAGCAATCTTCAGTTCCCCTTGGCAGAGGGTTTTCATCTAGATTCCAAGTTTTCTGGGGTCATGTGAGTATGAATGCCCTCATTTGGGTCCTTAGACAATGCAGATTTAAATAGCCTTTTCCAGAGGTAGGGAAGCGTATTCACATTTCTGAAGATTCCTAATCCTACAAACACAAACCCTGTACTGTCCCCACCTCAATCTGTAGGAAGAAGACTGCATTTTGGAGCAGACTCATTCAGATGCCCCTGAGAAGTATGACAGGAGGTCGTATATTAAGGGAGTTCTTAGGGAAATTCTGGTCTCTTCACAGAAACACAGCCTTTCTCTGCCATCAGAGAAACAAGTGCGTGAGGAAAAAGCTGACACAGATTTTTACCTGAAATTACCAGTAACATACTTGTCTCTGGAACAGATGAGAGGTGCTTAATAGACTGAATAAAACACAGCTGCTGAAAACCTGTAAAAGGTCCATGCGTTTCTGGGTCACTGGCTAGTGGCAATGTGAGATACCATAGAGCATCTCAAATAGCTTTTGAATTTTATTGGAGTGGGCATCTGATGGCAAACTAATGGAGTTTGTCATCTTCCTACTGCCAGGGCAGAGAGCATAGGGGAGTCCCTCATGTAAATTGGTTTTATTAATATCTTTTATTTACTTACAGAGTTACAGAGCTCTCTGACCAAAACCAGGATCCTTTTAGCTCTTGCATCTGCATTCAGGGCTGAGACCAAAGACTTTTTTTCAATGTGATCTGTAGGTTGGAGTAACAAAGAGTAAAAGAAAATATAAGCGGACAAACAGAAAAAGGAATGAAAGGTTCCATAGGTAAAGATACCTGTAATTGTAACACAGTCATTTTAGCCACATGGATGCCCCCGTATTAGCTCTGCCTGCATAGGGAGCTGGAGAAGAAGAGAAATAAGGAGCTGGAAGTAACATATGGGAGTGCCACAAGTGGTGAATATGGAACACTGAAGTGACATTTTTGTGGCAGTTTTGGACCATCAGAAGGAGGAGAAATAAAAGAAAACATCTCAGTTAACTTTGAGTGGCAGATAAGTGCAATGTTAATCTGACAATTGCTTTGCAAGTCCTGTTAAGGCTGTTTCAGGCTCCTGCAGCCAGTTCAAGCCTTATAAATATAGGTAGCCTGATCCTGTACATCCTGTATAATGCAAGAATGCTATGTCACTCCCAAGTACTAGTTAGTATCAGATGTTTCCTGAAAGCTCAGTGGTTTACTCACTTGGTTTTACTGCTAAATTAAAACATTAAATACCACAGGTTCACATGACAGTCAATAATGGATGACGTCTACAGGAGTGTCCACTAACAAAGTTAACATTCTTCTTAATGACAGCATTAGTAAAATGTTAAAATTCTTGAAAATTTGAGAAAAAAAAAAGAAGAGGAACAGTTGTCTTGCTTAATACAAAAAGTCTTAAAATCAATTAATTTTTAGGCCTACAGGTAAAATTTCTACACAGAAGTCCAAGGAGGTCATGGAGACACATAGGGAAAGTTGCTATTATCCTACACTCTCTTACTTAGGAACAAAGTATCATCTAGTCCTTCATATTACAGCAATCTAATTCTTTTTTCCTAAAAGGGCCAATTAATATTTTAAAGCCCGAACTGCACCTCTTGCCTTAAGCATGACATTAAGCTCAGGTGTAATCATAGATGACTCATTTAATTATCATGGTGATTACTACAATTTTTATAATTTTAAATGTTTAAAGGTCTAACTGGCTAGGAACTATAGTTTAATGAACAGTCCAATTTCACTATAGGCAACAGTCTTAATGATGCCTATAATGCACACTACTGCTTTTGCTTTCTTCAATTTCCAAATCTGAAGTATTTAAGCACATGTCCAGTCCTGATGCAATTTGTTGTAATTTCAAGTTCAGTAGTCCAGTCATTTCCAAAAATAAAAGAAAATTATAATGTGTCATTTTTACCTGAAAATCTCCTGCATCCCAATTCTTTGGACAAGTAATTAAAATTGGTGGTTCACTTTTTTTTGTGAATGTGCCCATGAAGTTCTAGTGAAAATCTTCCTACAGGTACACATAACCTTGAGACCTGACAAGCAGTGTTGATTTTCCCAACATATTCATAATTACCAGGGGCTAATTTTTCATATTAACAAAAGTTCACAGCCAGGTGAGTTGCCTACACAATGTGATAACAGTGTACACGTAGGCGTACGGTTAAAGTGAGGAGACAGGTAAGCAATATCAAAAAGCCACCTCCTTATCCTCTAACACTGAGCAGTGCTGAGGCACTGTAACACCTTTTCTTTCTCAGCTGTATCTCCTCTTGCCAGGAATGCCTGAGGGAGTAAGGCTCTCTGCTAACAGATTCAGATACACAACCTAGCTGTAACTGATTAAGAGAGTCCTTCAGCAGTGAGACAAATTCTATTTCTCTCCAATCTTATGAGCCAGATCACATGATTTATTTGTATTAATCTGGATTTTTAGTAGTAAGAATGCTGTGACCCTTAATAAGTAGAACAATAATATTATCCTGTACCTTATAATGTCTGTGAAGCCTCAACTGCTCTGCACTATTTAGCACATTACTAACAAGACAGGTAATTAAGTTACTAATTAACCTAATTAATTAGGTTAATATTTTGTGTGTGGGTGCACTTTTACTGTAAGACAGTGTAGGTGGGAGCCCAGGGGAGTCAAAGCTGAATAGTGTGTTCAGGACTCCCAGACACCAGAATTGTACAAGTGAGCAGGACGTTCCACAGTCACCACTGAAATTATCCCTTCTGCTGGGATAATTACACTGGTAATGTGCTCTTCAAAAATCTTTCACTCTTTCCAAACCTCATTTTCTCTGTTTGCAGAGCTGAAAGAAAATAAGTAGAGAGGGTACCTTATAAGATTATAAATGTTAGAGGCATACTATGCAACCTCTTAATTAGTTCTATTCCCCCAGAGTGCACTCAATAATCCATTTAACCTGGATGCTATAAGAAGCCTTTTCTACACATCCTGCTTCTGCTGTAGCCTTTTTCAGACAAGTGACTTCGCTACCACATGACATTTCTGCCACTACCCTGATCCTACTTTCAATATTTCAGCTCTTCATACAAGGGTGTCAGGAGAACCTGCACGTACAGCAAAAGGAGACTCATATAAAGTGAATCCAATTCAGCAGTGCTAAGAGATTTAGATAAGCCCTCAAACTCTTAATACATACTAGTATCAGTTCTTATGTTCACATATCAGTACAATCCAGTGCTGAATGCTCAAAACTAGCCATACATAGGGTTAGTTTTCTTCTGTGGTATTTGAGCAAGATAATGTTTGACACCAGGATAAGACAAATAGACTTACTGTGTATGGCAAAAATTAAAAGCTATATTGCTCTCTTGTAGATTATATTTGCTGTGACAGATATTAATTATGTTAGGACTAGTGCTTTCAGGGATGGATGAACCCAGTGTTCTGGAGAGTAAGGTTTGTTTCTTCCCTTAGAAAATGCTTAGAAATTGCTTAGTGGTTGTGGTGGATGGACCACGGTAGGACACCAGGTGCCCATCAGAGCTACTCTATCACTCCCCTCCTCAGCTGGACAGGGAAGGAAAAAAAAAATTAAAGTCTTGTGGTTTGGCATAATGAGAAGGAAGATCACTCGCCAATTACTATCACAGGCAAAACAGGCTCAACTTGGGGAAATTATTTTAATCTTTTGCCAATCAAATCAGAACAAGAAAATGAGAAAATACTCAAATTTCAGAACATCTTTCCCCCACCCTTTCCTTCTTCCTGGGCTCAACCGGACTCCCAAATTCTTTATCTCCTCCCCGCAGTGGTGCAGAGGGATAGGGGGTGGGGGTTGTGGCCTGCTCACCATACATTGTCTCTGCTGCTCCTTCCCCCTCAGGAGGACTCCTCACACCTTCTGTTTCTCTACATAGTTTCACTCCTCTCTCCACTGCTGCTGTTATACAGCAGATTTTCCATTTCTTATATCTGTTATCCCACCATCACTGATGGGCTTGGCCTTGGCCAGAGGCAGATCCATCCTGGAGCTGGCTGACACTGGCTCTGCTGGACATGAGGAAAGCTTCTGGCAGCTTCTCACAGAAGCCACCCCTGTACCCTCCCCGCTACCTAAATCTTGTCACACATACCCAGTGCAGTGGTACTTCATATCAAAAACAGATTGTGAGAGAGGCTCTATCTAACCTTTGTCTCTCTGAAAACTAACCCCAAAAGGTAGCACAAGCCTTAGTCTTGGACTGAACCTTATTCCCAAACAGGTATAAACGGCCTAGACGTTCTTTTGATCACCGTGGCTTGTCAGGTTTCTAAAATTTGTCTCTCTCCTAGCCCTAACCAAGGGAGTGGGCTGACCCTCAGCCGAAGACCCACAGATGTGTTAAAAAGTGTAAACTCAGGAGAGGCACATGTGAACCTTACTTATGTGCATTTTATATTATTAAATCTGATGCGTTTATGGTTTTTGTTCAGTTTGAGTTTTGTTCAGTTTCAGTTCTGATTTCTCTCTGTACTGTTCTTATCTTCTTGAATTGCATTAACAAAGTGTTATTTTGCTGCCCAGATTATAATGAAAACATTAAGAACTCACTGCCAGTGATTATCTTTAGAAGCCTTTGCTACTAATCTCTCTGAAACTCAGCAATTTCTTCTTCAGAATGACTCACAGTGTTCCAAACAATTAGATCAGTTTCTACTCACCTTAATTAAATTACAATCTTAAGATTGTTAACCCCTTTGTTTCCTTCTTAATTATGACTGTTTCCATGTTCATATCCTCATCTCCAATGACTAGATTATCTTTGTCCCTAGGAACAGAGGAAAACAAGTTGGAACACAGTAAATTGTGATTCATTACAACATAGCAATACAATGTTGTTATTTTTTAAATATAAGTTTGGTCCAAAACTGGTTGGCCAGAGGTGCTGTGGACTCTTCATCCTCGGAGATGCTCAAGAATCAACAAGACATTGCCCTGAGCAATTTGCTCTGATTAGATTTGCTTTGAGTTGGTGGAGCAGGGTGTGAATTGTGGATGATGACCTCTGGAAGTGCATTTCAAATGCAAATATCTAATTATTCTGTTTTTAACATCATGATCCTTACTGAAATCAGAGGCTAATGCTTCTTAATGACTTTTTACTTCTATTCTGTTCTCCCATCACAGTTGTACTTCTTTTCTTGTTCTCCTTCATTTATAAGATTGAAGTGCTTGTACTGTATTTGAAGCATATTTTTGCCTTCTTATTTTTAAATAGTGTGGAAACACAAGTACAGTTACATGGGCATTGTGTGTTCATAAAACAGTACTGTCTTACTAGTTAAGTAACAGCAAAATACTGATTCGTGAGGTCAGAATTTGAACCATCAAACTGAGAAAGACAGTAGATGTTGAAATAATTGACAGAAAGGTAAGGCTTAAAATAAAAGATCATAGAAATGAAAAATCCTTCCATGTCATAGAAATCAAGCTTCTTTGGAAAATCAGATTTATATCCATATGTGAGTCTCGCTTTTTGCACAAAAATATGCAGAAATTCTTAAAAGATACTAAAATGCTTCTGTAAAAGAAAAGGTCAAGAGACACCAAGGAAACCAGTCTTACAAAATATTGCACTTATTAAATCCTGAAGCTTTTTCCCAGAAGCTTTGACTGTCTGTGATTCTGCAGACTGCAGGTGGAGCAGAAATGAAGTTAATGAAAACATGACTAAGCAAATATCCTTGTAATTTTTCTTGTTATCTGAAGTACAGAATCAACTTAGGAGTTTTTGAGGTAGTCTAATCACCAAAAATGGCAATTATTTCTGTTAACATCCTAGTAAAAAATCCCAGCAGGCTGTTGGGTTCTCAGAATTGGTGCTGAATACCTGAACTTGGCCCTGTCTTGTCAATCACTTACTTTGATTTGTTATCCATCAAAGTTTTCCTCTGATTGTTGCCCTTCATAGCAAAATTATGCCTTGGGAGATTTTACCTGAATCTCACTGTACTTCAAGACCTGCCAAATAGACCTGCTTACACAGAGACTTCTACTCTGCTGTTATTTATAAAACTGACACTTCAACATTGTTGCAAGCAGCAGGAATCATCCAAGACAGTGAGTGAATACTGAGGATACAACATAGACATTCAACTAATTTTGAACTACCTGCTAGCTTTTAAAGAATTGGGCCGAAGCATTTTTCTTGCACAAAATATCCTTCCAACTAATCATGCTTATTTAAATCATGGGCATATGTTTGCAGAGAAATTGAATTTTTCTTGTCACATCTTACTTAGTCTGAACTTTAGCTATGAACATTTTCACAGCTCCGGGGAGAATTCTCTTCAAGCTCCATGACAAATTGCAAATACTTACTAGCAGTTTCATCCTGCTATAGCCTCATAGTCATATGAATTCTCTTTTAACTTTATTCTTCAGCTTGATGTGTGTCCCAGAATGTTCTTTCACAACCATCTTCCAGTCAAAATCTCACCATCCTTTCAAATTCTTCTAAAAAATCTGTGATGTCACAGAAATATACTAGATGACCTCAGAAAGGACCTCAAACTATCGTGGTCAGATACAGATACATGTTTAAGGCCCTTATGGAACTATAAAAATGCCATCTTTCTTATCATCTAAGTCTTTTGCTTGTGAATATATTTTGCCCCATTAATCAGAGTTATTAGCTCATGATCAGGCACTTGCAAGATTAATTGTGATAGAGGGACAAATGTCAAGAGCTGGATTTCTTTTGCTGAGGTTCTGCTTGTTTACAAGGGATGTACATGAAGGTGTTTTCTTGCGTATATTAAACAGGCAATTTCTTTGCTTTCAAATGTCACATCTGAACATTCTGTCAGTCTGGGACAGAGAAACTCTAATTTTTTGCTGCTTCTTGAAATATTTTTGTTTTCTGAAGCATTGTACCATTGCTTTCAGCCTCAAATGCATATGGATATCCAGCAGTGTCGTGTCCTAGCTTCTGATCATGATCCCGTTCCTTTGAGCGGTGTTTTGAGTTACTCTCTGTGGACAGACTTGATTGCTAGTTCCATTGACCTAACACATCCACCATCTGTGAATGAGCCTGTTATTCTGTATTTAGCCAAAGACCCACTGCATGGAAGCTGTTAGTACCTTTCAGTGCTATTTTAGACAGCACATTACTCAAACACAGCTTTTACAATTAACTCCTTCAAAACATCTCTTTACCTGACCTGAGGCCTGAGTCTCATGACAAAGTTTTCCACCCTCACTAGGTTATTGAAACCTCTGTAAACAGCAGGGTAGATTGAATGAGTCACTCCAGTTTAATCCCTCCTGTGAAATTTTACACTTCTATGCTAATGGTTATGAATAATTTATTTCAGCTTTCTTTGTGCCAACATCCAGTCACTGATAATTCAACAGATACTGAATTTCACTGCAAACTAAAATGGAACTGCATCGTAAAAAAAATCTTTCTGTATCTCTGCTAAATTAATCTAGATTCTGGTTCAGAAAAAAAACCTAAAAAAGATAAAAATGACTGCCCATAATGTTCAAACCTCTTATGCTTGTAGAGGGACTCAAATTCAGCAGTTAACCCAAATATGTTTTGCCAGCTACTACCTTCCCTCAATTGCACTAGGCTATGTTTTTTCAGTTGTTCCAGACAGTGTGATATTGTCAATTTGCCAGTGTTTATTGAAACAACATGTTGAAGAAGGTTCATCTAACTTGACATCACTATGGAAGGCTTAATCCTGCCCAAAACCTGATGTGTTATTACTATTACTCAATAGTAATAGTATTACTCAATACCTCCCAGAATTTATTCATAGCATAATAAGGCATTCATATTTCAAATGTCTTCCAGAGCAATGGATAATTTTCTCATGTTTTATCTAATTTATCCTGCAAAAGTCACTACACATCTTCATTTGTTTTGTGTAATTACAGATATTTTCTTCCCCGTCATTCAGCTATTTTTAAAAATTCTATTATAGAAGTTCTAGAGTCCATGAGGATGTTTAGAAATAAGTGTACATGGCTATAAGTAAACAGTAGCAGTCTTAAATTCAAAGGATCAGAAAAGTCTCTTGTTTCATTATATAGTTTAATAGAAAAATTAAAAATTTGGGGTTGGCTCCCTTCTTCCATCATCTGCTAATAACAATTTTTTTAAAATGGAAATAGCATCTTTTTCCTCTCAACCCAAAATGCTTTTTTTTCCTCATAATGTCCTCATAAATCATAAATCAGAGCATGTTACAATGGCACAGGGAGATTGTGGTAGGCACTGAGCTGCAGTGCTGGGTACAAACCTTTAATTGCAACAGCACAGTAAAGTAATAGGGTGTAGAAGCTGTGGCAAGTCAGCAGTGGTGGAAATGTTAGAAATGCTTCACCAGAGGCAGCACAAGCTCCTAGGGGATAGGCTGAGGGCACATGTTCTGGAATACAGCATGGACACGTCTAATTCTACCCCACATTTTTGACTATGATAATTTGTCTGATTCTGGGATATGCTGGATAATTCCTCTCATGGTTATGATAAGAACATTGCTCTGAGGAGCACTGGATGGCAATGTTCATCTTGACCATTTATAGACACAATAATGCCCCTAGTTACCATGGCAATGGGCAAATTACTATCAGCATGGACTTGCTTCTCCCCACTTTTAGCAACTCTATTCTTGCTATGGACACCAGCACAAGTGGTCATACAGGGCCCCAAAAGTGGCAGGCAGCAATAGAGCACCCTTTTGAGAGGCTACTGGTCTCTTTGGGACTTACTTCTAAATCAAGAGAAAAATTACTTAAGAACTTCTGCAACACCACCTGTGTGAGAACAGGAATATGCTGCCACTGTGAACTACACTTTGGACTGCTCCTTGAGACTATCATAAATGTTGCACTGTTGGTAGGTGGAGCAAATGTATTAGAGGTTAGGTGCTGTGTGGAAAAGGAAATTATTAATCTCTCAACTGCTTTAACACAATACTGCTGGCATTCAAATATTGGCAGAAACTGAGATGTATTTGCCGCATTTAAACTGTGCAGTGAAGAACTGGTAACTATTATCATCAATTAATGTAACACTCCTGTCTGTCCCAATTTCCTGAGATGTAAGATTACATTGCCACTTCTGCTCAAGAACGACATTTTTATTGGTTTTTAAGTGGTACAAAATTATAGTCCTGGAGCCTTAAAGTCCCACTTAGCTCTGACATACTCTTCTGCTTGAAGGCTGAGTAAACTCTGAAGTTCTTCAATAAAGAGGTACATAATCACTTTCAGACCAAAAAATTTTAAGGATTCTGTGGGGAGCTTTGGTGCAGCTGGTGTGAATAGAAATCTTTCTGCTGATGATGGTGTGATCCAGGCAGGATGCCAACCCAAACTTTCTCCCAGTGAAAGCTTTACCAACTTGTTATCAAAACTGGTCTCTACTTAAGCCAAAGCTTCAGAGCAACAATTCCATCTGTGATTTGAAACATTAGCTATTCATTTTGCCCACAGAGCTCAGCTGCAAAGTGATATGGAATAAAAAGATTAAAACCTTCTTTTTCCTACTTGCCACTCACCAGAGATTAAAAGGCAGCCAGGCAGCCAGTTGATTTGACATTCATCGTCACATCTTGGGGACCTGAGAGTCACTGATAGGATTTCCCTGCCCTTGTTCTGCGCTGCTTTCCAGAAATCTCTACCCTCTGAACTGTCCCAAATCAAATGGCCCTGTTCTAGCTGATGGACAGGAACAAGTTGCAGTGGGAAAAGGAGGATGGAAACCACTTAAAATAGAAGTAAAAAAGCTTTTTTGTTTATCTCCATAAAAATGTTGATCAAAAACTAGGTAGCACTTAACAGTCTTAAGAAAGATATAAATAACAATTAATGAAAAAAGATAGAATATATTATTTGATATCTCTCTGAATTAAGGAGACACTTGCCCCCAGTATTATCAAATCAAATCAAATACTTTTAATGTTAGTATTCAAGATATGGTCAAGACTTAGAGCCAGTTGACTCAAGAACCGGATTTCTGAATAACCCATGTCTGAATTAGACATAAAAGCAAAAAGGTCTATTTATGATTGTTCACAATTTAATTACTTGGTGTTCCTGGGAGCAACTGTAATCCATTTAAGGTGCTGTGCGCACCACTAAGATGGGCCAGGAATTTTTGTGAAGGAGAAGTGTGAAAAAGACCACATTGGCTATGGAAGGAAAGGGGAAAACTGTTGTGTGAATTTAAGCTGACCTTGCTCTTGGCGTCAAAGAATGATTCCTAGCTCCCCAGGATTGCAATTTGGATATCATGGGCTTAACGAATTTTCAGGTTCTTTTTTCTGTAATGAACAATTCTCACTCTGACACCATTCAAACAGATTTATTTGCTGAAGAAAAATTCATTATTTTCAATGTTCTTTATTGCCATTTGAATGGTGAACAAAGTGCATTTTACACAAGCAGACTGTGTTGCATAAATTCAGCAAATCAGTTATCACAAAGAATTCTGTGACAAGTGGTCTCCCTCAGTGGTTCTCATTGGGAAAATTTGTTATTTATTATCTTCATTAATGACAAAGGGCTTGAGTGCACCCTCAGTAAATTTGCGGGTGACACCAAGCTGAGTGGTGCAGTTGACACACCTGAAGGATGGCATGCCATCCAGAGGGACCTGGACAAGCTCAAAAAGTGGGCTGGTGTCATGAGGTTTAACAAGACCAAGTGCAAGGTATAGGGGATAAGAAGCTTGGTGAAAAGCTCATTTTATTCAGATATTTGAATGGTAAAAATTGAGTTGAATCTGTTTAAATCAGAATGTACATTGGTATTCTATTGTATTTTCTTTGCCATTTATGCTTTTGTCAGCATCTTCTTGCTTTCTAAGATTGTTAAAATCTACTGCCTTCAGACTCTCTGATAACATCTTAGTGCTTCCAGGCAGTAGTTTTGAAACAAATATAAAAATTCTTGGTCCCCTAATCTTCCAAATTATTTTTTTGGATAGAAATGTTTTGCATCAATTACTCATAACATGTAGCTGGCAGAAATATTCTTTAACAGAGGGAGAAACCATAGGTTGAAGAGCCAGAGGGTAATAGGCAGCAGGGCTTGTTGTAGTAAGTGGATTAAAAAATAAATGAAAAGGAGGAAGGTTTTCTTTTTAAATTACTGATCTATAAACACTAGCTCCAAAGGAAAAAATAAGTGTATCTTACTGTGTCCTGGGAAGGCTTTTGTGATGGTCATCATTCACCCAGCATTAAGCAACAACTTACACTGCTCACATGCAGTAAAAACCTTGTATTTTGTCTCTGCAAGGGAGTTAAATGAGAGCTTTAATCCTCTTCTGCTTTAGTGCAACAGTGGTAGTTATTTATAGAACCGCTCTGGTGATGGATGGGCATTACAGATGGCTCTGTCTCACCACAGAGCTAAATTAAGTAATTTGTTTCTGAATGGGAGGTTTATTTATTGACCTCAATAAAGTTAATCTTGCTTTCTCCTAGAGCTCAACACACAAGTCTAATCCAATCGGTTCATTTCACTTTCTCTATGATTTTTCTGTCTTTAAATCCCTAGTTTTGTTTCTCTTTACATCCTTTATGTTTGAATGCACCTCTCATTTCAGACCCTACTGCTTTAGGCATATCTTCTGGTGTCTTTTTCCACGAGCGTTTTGATGTAACTGCCTGCTTGGGAGCTCTCTGACCAGTCAGAAACCCTTAAATGTCATGGAAATAGCCTCGTGGATGAACTCCTCTCACCAGAGAGCCTGTTGCACAGAAATGGAGGAAGCAGCCCTGCCATCCCTGGTGACCTCCAGCACTGCTTTCTCCTACCAACTGCTTTGCTGGCTCCCAGCCTCACAGTGCCCTGAGCTGTCCCCTTGCCCCCTGTCCTGGGGACAGGCTACAGTGCATCAGAAGAGACACACTAAACCAGGACCCCCCCACGGAGATCAAACCGCATGGGTTGCATTTCTGTTGCTAACAACGGTGTCCATTTGGTGCTGCTGCTGAACTGTGCCATGGTCACTCCTGTGACCAAATGCTGCTGAAGCTGCTATTGCAAAGTGACATTGTGGCAGCCAGGTCTTCTCCTGCCCCGCTGAGGTAGGCAAATCTGATCTTTCCCACACCTTCATGATTCTGACTGATATCATGGCATCCATAGTGCTGCTCTGCATACTCCTAGGGTGTCTCTCACCGTTTTAACTTCGGGAAGAGAAAAAATAGGAATGATTCCTAAGGCCCTATCCAGAACATCATCTTATTATACACAAAATCATGACCCCAAATCCATACACAAAGGTAATTAGGGAAGGAAAAAACCACCACAGTCTATTGAAATTCCTCACACTATGCATCCCCTAATACCACACAACAAGTAAGTCACAGTGCTGACTAACTAAAATACTTTTGTACCAAATCTCAGGGAAGCGCCTACAACAGAAATTCAAGTGAAGTGAAGATGGCTTGAGGAAACAGCAGGGCCTCATTGCTGGCAGGTGTTGGTACAGCTCATGACAGCTTCACAGACCAGGACAATGTGGTTTGCAATCAGTTGCACCTAGCATAAATATAAAATTATATTTCATAACTCAACAGAACTATCACAAGTGCTGCCTTCTTGCAGGAAACCAATTTCACTAAAAACCTTATTGCAGATTAATCTGAAGCTGTGAGATGTACCTATGCCATGCAGATACTTTAGCACCTTATCTAGTCTGGTAACCAAATACTGCAGTTATTGAGTGCCTGGAGATATTCATTTCTATAGGCAATCTTCCAGTCCATGTCTAGATACACGCATTCAAGATATTTCTGCTTTTTTCCTCTTTTTCCTTTTGGTGGGGTATTTGTACAAAATGCTAAATTCTATAATCTTGCCTTACATACTGTACTCTTTCTTTTACTTCCACAATAATTTTTCAGGTCCTCTGTTCACTATAAGAATTAATTCAAGCACCTATTGAATATTTAAATGTATACTAGGGCAAGTAGACATTTTCTTTTAGTAATATTATGATTCCTGAATCTAGGTCTTCTGTGGAAAATTAATCTAGTCCTCATAAGCACCCAGCAGTATTTTCAGGAAATTGCATTTTGGATTATTTTTAATATTTAATTCATAAAATAGTAGCACTTTTTTTTTTTTTTTTGACTCAGTGTTAATTTGTTGACACTCTAGGAAAAACCAGGAATTCTCTATATTGTCTGATGTCTGCCCAGAACAAATATGATCCACAACCTATTATATTTTTCCATAACCCAGGAAGTTTATAGCACATAGACAGAGGTTCCCCTCCCCATTGCAGGAAGAGGATAAGTTACATTACAAAGGTGCCTGTTTTTCTTCAGTAGCTGTGAAAGGAATGTCTTACCACCTTGCTCAGCCTTAATGCCTAAATTCTAGATGGCTAAACCAGAGTAGAAAAATCTGTTCCTAAGAGTGGAATTGCTCAGTTTTTCCTAGAGCCAAGAGGAATTCCACGTGCGTGCTTACAAAGACACGCCTTTCGTATTTTTCTACAATCTAGTTCTGTGTTTTACCTGTCACATCCTGCACTTAACAACACAAAATGCAAAATATTTTTTAGTTGTTGGAAATAAATATTTTTGGTCTTTGGGCTGTATATAAGAAATATAGTCGGGTTTTTTAAATTTTAAGTGATCACTGCATTGCTATGGAAAATGCCTTTTGTGGTTGGATGTGTTTGGGTGACATACAGCAAGCAATTTCCATTGCATCTGTTGTTAATCAGTCATATTTGAGCTATTTCCAGAAAGTCTTCATACCTTCATTTAGTTTCTAAAGAAAGCATGTTATATACGATTCAGTTATAAAAACTATAATGTAGTTTAGATATTAAAATGTTTGAATGTTTTGCTGTATTGGTAGCTTGTTACTGCCATACTAGAATGAGGAACTACTAGAATTTAATCCTACATTATTGAATTTATATTTGAGATGATTTTCTACTTAAAAATTATTTCTATTAGTTCTATAACAAAAGCCACATTTTCTCCAGGTACGCATGAACTGTTAATTCTTATTGAGTATTCAGAAGGATCTTTAGATGCCAGAAGCTCAGTGTGGTCAATGAAAAAGGATAGTTTGTGAGCCCATATTTTTTTATTATATTAAACAGGAGTTTTTTCTTTTCTGAAGATCACATCTGCTCAAGATGCACACCACCGTGACCTCTTATGCAATAGCATAAAGTCATGTCTTGCCAGAGGAAAAATGAATCAATGTTGTGTTTTACATATTAATTTTAGTCATACTTGTTCTGCCATATAAAGCACTGTGACAATCAAAGTCATTTATGTTCTGATTGTTTAAGTGGAATCCACTTAACCCTGCCACTGATTTTTAGTCATGGTCTACTTATTGTAGTAAAAATTCCCTGAATAGCGAAATGTTGCCTTGATCACGTATAACCAGCATAATTTTTTCTTATAAATTTTGGATAACCATAGAAGACTATTTGAGAAGAATTGTATACACTTGAAGATTTTTTCGGTTTTTTAGATTAATTAAGTGCAGAAATTTTTTGGAAGATGAAAAGTAAAATATTTCAGGTGAAAACTGAAATTTTTGGGATAGTTATTTCAGCTGCTTTTCCTAATGATGTTTACTACTCAAAACTAACATTAAATACATCTGTAATCTGCGAAATGAGGTAATCTTAGCCCCTTTCTTCCACAAGTCAGCATGAGGTTTGCTCTTGGTTTCAGTAGCAATAAACTAGAGCCTGAGTAGAGCAGTTTTGCTTGAAAGTGAGGTTTGATTCTCGAAGTCTTGCCCCCAACTTTTGTCAGTAAATGAAGTCCCTGGATGGGGTATAATAAAAAAGTACATCTGTCCTGCAGGAATTACCCAACCCTCCTTCCAATCTGTTCTCTATGGATTTTGATGGTCCTGCACAATCCCACAAAGGCCATTTTTCTGCTCACCATGAAATTGTGCTTGAACAAGTCCTGCAGCTTAGATGGAACAGCCTCTACTGGGACCTTGCACGGGGCATCATGACTCTCTGCCACTACCTGCTCAGAATTATTTATTCCCATCTTTATGAGAAGGATTGTTCTGCTGAAAAAGAAAATAATGCAGCCAGACTATATGGTAATGTAATTTCCACATTTTCTGAGTACCAAAATATAGATAAGTAGATTGTGCCCGGGAGGCATTAATTAGATTCCTGTGGTGGGTGCCATGGTTTTACTGAGTGCTTTGTTCTGTATTTATTTATTTATTTGTTCTGAAGCTCCTAGTTAAGCCTGAAACACTTTTCCTACAATCCTCTTGTGTATAATTACATAGTAATACATAATTCCAGAGCGAAATCCTGGTCCCATGGAAGTCACTCACAAAAATTAGGTCAATTGCCTCAGTTGTCAGAAAGCCAAGCTAAAACAGCCTGAGCCCTGAGCTTCTGAGCTGGCCTTAGATATGTTTTTAACATCTCAATATGTATGCTACTTTCTATCTTCATCAGCATCAAGTAATAACCAAAGGTGGGCCACGTTTTGTTGTTCCGGTGTGAGATCCAAGGGACACCCAGAAATCTGGTATGTGCTCAGACTGCACATCAGGGCTGCCAGAGCTCCTCGTCAGCAGGTGCACATGGAAGAAAACTTGAGAAAGTGGAGGCAAGAGATAAATTGAAAGACTTTTCAATGGGATTTGCACCTTCTTTTACTGGATTTTATATCTAATACTTTTTATCCCCATAATAAAGACTTGCTCACACAAGCTTTAGAGGATAAATGAGTTTTCAGAAGTGAAGGAGCGTAACAATACTGGTTATTTAAATGAACTTCTGCTTAATTTTACTTTAGAGACTAGAGAACATGAAACCACCAAATAATTCACATATTCATCAGGTATTTTGCTTATCTGATATTTGCAAGGCTTAAATCTAAAAACAAGAAAAAAAGCCTCAGAATGATCTTTTTTTTCTTGACAGACATTACAGAATGACTTCAAAATATGTTGTTCTGGTAGGAAGTCTACATCAATAATGAATTAGCTAAACAGATAAAGCATTTATTGTTTCCATGCCTATTATTTACAGCTGTAATATTTATACATGTACCATACCCTATATACAGCATTGTGAAATGGAACATCCTTCTCAATAATAAGCAAATTAAAATAGTATTAGGTCATTACAGAAACTTACATAAACGATCCCTCTCCTCTTAAAGACTGATATGCATTTGATATATCTTTCCTCCAAAATCAACATTTACTGGGGACATTAAAAGATTATGTCCCTATAATCCATGGCAATCAATTTTCCTTCAAGCCCCCTCTACTGTCAGATGCACTGTAATCCTTCTTTCACTTTATCAAATATAATCCTTCTTCTACATTAGATACCAAAATGCAGCTGTGCTGCTGCTGCTGCTGGACACAACTGCCTTCCCCCACCAGCTTAATCTCTAATACAAAGAAACCTCCTGGCAGCTGTGGCACAGGTTAACTCTGCAGCCCGCATTTCATTTTTATCAGTTGGAGCAGCTCCAAGCAAAACAGATCAAGGTGCAAATGTTTATTTTCATCTTAATGAATCAGCGCTAGGTTTCTCTGTTATTAACATTCCAAAGTACCTGGTTCGTCCTAATGCAGAGGAATTCATGTCTTCTGTAGTATTTGTATTTTGGATTTTCTTTTCTTGCTATAAATTGCAGTAAAGAGTGCAAGATTGAAAACATATGCTCTGTTGTAATTTAATATGAGGAGTTTGTTGTCATTCACAAACCATTAAAGTTGAATTCACTGTATTAGCAGGTCATCAAAACTCCCTATATTGTATTACCATCCAATATTCAATTTTCTAACTCGAGTTATCCTTTATTAAAATATGAAAGGAACCACTGTACACCAGGCACTTTGCCAGGCAAGAAGTTATTAAATCAAATGCAGGAGGCATAGATTTAACTGAAATACAGTACTAGCCTCTCTTCTGCTCTGATTAATGGCAAGATTTGTCAGAACATCTGCTTTAGTTTTTCCTGTGACTTACAGCCCAAAATGCTCTCAGCCCCTCAGCAAGGTTTCATCAAGATAGCTGCTTTTCAAAGACATCTGACTTTTGTTTGTTTTCTTGAGACCTGTAAAATTCCTGTGCTGCATTAATTTTTATGTACAGAA
This sequence comes from Gymnorhina tibicen, assembly GCA_013399875.1. NCBI lineage: Eukaryota > Metazoa > Chordata > Aves > Passeriformes > Artamidae > Gymnorhina > Gymnorhina tibicen. The sequence continues at coordinate 233,973 of VXAZ01010494.1, read as the reverse complement.
ATGGCAGCCACCTTCAGTGCTGTCAAAAAGACATATTCCCTGTCTGACTCAGAGCATGGCTATAATCATGGGGTTTCTTATTATTTAACTACTAGGATTTTTAGGTAAGGACCCCATTATGTTCTCTGTCTGCTAGATTTCCTGGTGCAAAAGAAAAATGGTGCAGAGTGTTTTTCTTTCTTGGGAAAATTTGATTACATTATCCAGAACTTGACATCATTGAAACAATTTTCTCTAATCAGAACAAACATTTCTGTCGTTATGTTTTATCTGTTCCCCTTGACTTTAGACACTGCAAGCTGGAAAGCGTTTCATGCTTTACTAGTGGGCCCAGGGAATACTGAAAACCAGTCATGCAGTATTGCTGTCACATATCCTGTGAAACAGATGCTAACTGTCAAGAGGGGGAACATGACATGGGCGACAGTACACTGACAGATAGAATGTGACAGCAGTAGGAGGATGTCTTTCTGTTCCTTGAAGTCAAAGGAGGTCCATCAGTGAGAAATCCATATTAGGAAATCAGCAAAAAAGCACCCATGGGGTCTCTGAAACAGGGACATACAACCAAGCTATGAAAGCACCTACATCAAGGGGACATGGGAAGACTGATGGGAAGAGCACGCAGAGAATGCAGATGACTTAGAGGTCATGGAAATAGCAAAAATAAAAATTTTGATCATTGCTGTCCATGGTCTGCTCAGTGATGAATAGCATTAAAAGAGGACTCTCTCCAGTATAGCAGCTAGATGTTAACAAGGAAATCATAGAGGCAAGCTTAAAACAATAGATTTTTTTTTTCTCACATGGCGTAGATAAGCTGTAAACCTCCATGCTTAAAGATGTGAATGTTAAAAGCTTGTATTGATTCAAGGGCGGGCTTGATGTGTTTCTGAATAACAAATCCTCTGCGTTAAAAACAATATAGAGAATACAGCATAGACAGTATACGAATATGGTTAGAGATTAGAGGGTGCTTGAGAAACACATTGCATTGCTCCTCCCACTCTTATTAGTCTTTCCTGAGCATCAACTTTTGGCCGGTGTCAGCAACAAGATACTGGATTTATAGGAAACTTTAATCTGGTCCAAGAGAGCAACTTCATCTTCTGAATATGAACATCATAGATGTTTACCATGGATTTCAGAAAACATGCAAGACTAATGAAATTTAGTTAATTTCCAACAACAAACACACACAAGGTTTGCTTAGCTGAGATGTTGGTCATTTCAGAAAGCAATCAAATTCAGTGGGTTAACTTTAATGATTCTCCTTCTGAAATTACTTCTGAAATGTTGACTTTTTCGTGAACTTTTGAAAAAAATCTACATCATGCAAATGATACAAGGCTTATCTTGGTGGCTGTGATTAGCTGTGACAGGTTGAAAGTTAATTAGAAAGCTTAACTGGATTTGATAAATGTCTGCTTTTCACCAGTTGTTAATCCAAATGAAACATTGATGTGTAAACCAAGTCTACTACCAAGTCATGCAGGTGGCAGCACATTACTGTCACTGCCACTACATGTGCATTCTCAGAGCCACCTATATTTAACAAACCATTGCAGGCATTTGTCTCAGGTGTTCACAAGGGTTCAGGAGCACTGCACAAGAAATGGGGTTGCCCTCAGTCCTTGTTCCCATTCTTCTTGCAAGCCATCACCTGTGACGAGAGAATGAGCTGCATCTGCATTCCTGACTCATGTGACATACTTGTATAAAGTTGATACCCATGTCGCACCACCCAAGGCACACCCTGAAGTCAGAGAAAGGCAACACAGAGATCCTGCTGTGCTATCCCACTGCTAAATCACCACCAGACAACACCAGGGAACGTGGAAATGGAAGGCACACGATATCATGGTCCTCATATCCAGTCCCATGCCATGTTTAGCACAGTCCATTCTGCTCTGTTCAGAAGAGAAGTGCGGAGTTGTCATAAATGAGAGCAGGGCACCTTGGGTGGAAATGAGGTGAGGAGGGAGGAGAATTTCCCTTACCACAGGAAGTCTCAATACCTTCCTCTGCATCAGGAGGTGAAGTTCCCCACTTGCAGGATCAGGTAGGTTAGCAGATCTCCCCATCCACAGCCCCCAGAAATCCCACTGGGTCTCCTCTCAGCAAATGTTAACACTTCTGTTATGCTTGGTGCTAAGTATGATCCTTGTTATTGTGCGCTGTTACAGAGCCTGCTGATTCTGCCTGTCGCAGCTGCAGGAACATTTTGTCACTGATCATGTTTTAGGGAAGAAGCTGAAATGGTCTCCTCCCCCATACTGTCTCTCACCTCTTGAATCAGAGATATTGAACTTGCTTCAGAGGTCAAAAAAGAAGAGTCGACCTTTCTAAAAGCCTGACCTAAATTTTTGCTAGCTTTAAAGCAAAAACACCTTTTTAACACTGATACAGGACTGGATTCATCTGATGTCAATACCATTGCTGGCCTGCATTGCCTCAAGGCTGTGCAATTCAGACACTAAATTTTATTTTAATTTCCATTTCATCTTGAAGTTCAGCTGGGAATTGCAATAATTTAGCACATGTTGGAAGGAAAAGGAACACATCCGAGAGGGAGGAATAAAATCCAGTCACATCAGAGATAAAAGAAGCTCTTTTCAGTCACGGTTGTTGTCTTGGAAGCTAGAAATAGAAAGTCATCAGAGGTTTTTTTTGTCCTGTTTTCATAGGGCAGATTTTCCAAGTGATCTGAAATTCTGCTTCTATATACTTTGGGACTCAGCGCCCCAATTTATCTAACACTCAGCTTGTCTCAGCATGCGATGCTGTGGATGAAATATAGATCCTCAGCATGAATAATTATTCTAAATCATAAAACACTTTCCTGTCAAAGGCAGTCTCCAAAGGCAAATTGAGAATGATGACATTGTGCAAATTTTTACAAAAAAACCCCTCATACAACTTGCTTTGTTGAACATTGACTCAGGCTGCAGTTCTGCTTCTCTCATCAGTTCATCTGGCAGATGTGAAAACAGCTGGTAAATTCTTCCTGTTTTCAGTTTGCCTTCCTCAGTGCTGTATCCCTGGCCCATCAGTGAGGTTTAGGTGTTCCAGGGGGAAACTGATGATCTTTGCAGCAAGTTTTCTATATTAAGCAGTCTCTTCTCCCATCTGATATTTATGAAATGAGTTCCCTTTCACTGTCACATTGAAGATGATTGTGCTGAAATACGGTTTAAATATAATAGTGAAAGTAAGCTCTAGCTAGTATGTATATTTTTTCTTTACCAAGAGCCAAAACTGTATCATTTGCACAGATTTTACAGAGGCTATCTCTTCACAAAGGGGTTCAGACACCACCAAACACCTCTTCTGTCCTGCAGAAGTCAGATATTCCAGAAACTAGAGCATGGTTCTGAGGCAGGCTAGCCCAGCTCAGCCCCCAGGCATTCAGACAAGAGCTCCACCAGTTCCCAGCAGGGGCAGAGCAAACCTGCACTCACCATCCAGATAGATCCACTTGCAGAATTTTTTATCAGTCTGCCAAAACCCAGGTTTTCAATTTGCTTGGTTGCACTCTGGATTTGGATTGTGTGCACTGTTGACACAGTAATCCGTATTTCAAATATTCTTTATTCTCAGTTAACAAAGAATTATTTACATCTAACTAGGGTTTGAAGGTTTGAAGATAAGACTGGAATACTGTTAATGTTTAAAAAACCTCTGGTTTAAATTCAGTCACAATGATGTTACAGACTGAACTGACCAATAAAAGGCCTTCATATTCTAAGAAAAAAATTATTTTCGAACACTAAAATTGAGGACTTTCAGCAGTTCGCACAAAAATCCAGAGAAATATATATAAGCATACAGCAAACCCAGATATTGTACACTTTAAAGATGGATCTTGAACATATCCTGTGAATGTCACCAATAAAGACTGTAACCTTAGGGTGATTCTCAGGTTCTGTGTGGAAGATAAATTCCTTACCTATATGTTTAGATCTGAAAAGTTTCTCTGATGACTTTATTCTTTGTGGGGCTTTTTTAGCAAACTAACATTTTCAAGGTGTCTGTGAAGACAAAGTAATGCATAGATGTTACAGGATAGAAAAGTGGGGGAAAAATCAGGGATCCAGGAAAGATGCAGGGACAGAATTGCAGGAGACAAAGTTAGCAGGTGGCTGCTGTCTCCTGCTTCATCATATATGCATGATTTCTGCTGTTATTGATGCTCACCAGAATTTAAAGAGTTATTTATATTTTTTAAAGTATAGTATTGCTAATCTAAAAGAGTTTTTTATTACAGAAGATATTCATACATGTATGTAATACTGTGAAAATGGCTGTATTTCAATTCCATCCAAACATCACTAGATGGCACTGAGAGCCCCAACAATTCTTGGTCACAAGATGCAGTCATTAAAACAAATGATTCAGGCTTCACTGTATTAATATTTCCTTAATATTTATAAGATTTTTTTAACAAAAGCAAACCAGTTTTGAATACACATTTACATAATATGTTCTGATTTATACTTATTTCTAATTTTCTCAAATATCACTGTAGTAAATAAATAATTCATATGCTGAAAGGGTATGTACCATCCTTGCACTTATTGAAAGTGGGCTGTAGCTTTCAAGTGCATCCCTAGGGTTCTTGGATTATAAACTTGTGTAATAATTGTGGTATGTAGTAACATGGTAGTTTGAGTAATAGAATAGTTTAACACAGATGGGATCATACTTAAATAGAAGTAAAGAAAATGCTGAGGACAGAACTAAATGGCATCTTTCAAAGCTATTCCTGTATTGAGTGTGCCAGCTGCCAAGGGCCTAGTGAGGAGAGTCTGATCAAAATCCAGGTACAGGCTCACCAAAGGAAATGATGTGACCTTGGACACTCTTACGTGAATCTCTCTATAGGTGCAGAATTCAGATTAGCTGAAACTAAGATACAGGCTTCTTTTTCATCATCTTTAAATTTTCCCAAGCCAGAAGTTCACTCATTTTTGGCTCATCTCTAGCAAATTACTCTCCAGAACTTTTTGACTTGAGGTATACAATTAATGTTGACTTCTGTCTGGTAAATAGTAGGAAATTTGGACTATTTGGGGAAGGTTTCACAAAACAGCTGGGGACTAGTATAAATAAAGGGTTATGGCAGATATTTGTCAATAGCCAGTTTTAAAATTCTTTTGAAAGATCAACTAGTGTGCAGAGAAACTTGTGAGTAACTAAGAGGTGTGTCTGGGGAATATTCTTGCAATTTAAACAGTCATAGGATTTCAGGAAGGAAAGGAAAATTTTTTCTTAAACCACACCATGAGGGAAACGTGAAACCTTCAGTAAGATGCTACCAAATGGCCTGATGTCGTCATGGCTTTCCTATCTCCTGCTCTGTTCCTGTGTATTTTTTATGCTTCTGGCTTCTTGGATACAATATTTGAAATTTGTTTGTTACAGGAGGTGTTGTGCAGTTTCTGATACAGCACAGGTGTGGTGACCAGGTTTTCTGACCTTTCTGAATCTACTGTGACTGTTTGGGGACTTTTATGACTGCTGCCATTGAATGATTACCTGCAATTTCAAGGTGCAAGCTTTGAAGATCCCTTTTAAACCTCTGCTCCTACTTTCACTCACTATAGATAATAATATGAAATTGTTATACTGCAATACTAGGAGCTGGTTTTGGTAATAACAATTTCTCCCTCACAAAGGAAACAAGATTCCCTTTTGCTAAAAACTCACTATCCCCACATCCTCCAAACTGGGATGACTAAAATATGGCTCAAATATTACCAGAACATCTTGACTGCGATGATATAAAATAGATAATGTAGGATTTCTTACTTTCAAAAGAAGTGACTTTATTTAAAAAGCTGTATCTTTATAATTATTTTATAAATTTTTTCTTTATTCCCCATGGGTGTAAATGTGAAAGAGCACATCACACTGATACTCCAGTGGTGTAACTGAGCTCACAATCCCGTTCTCCATGGCCACAACCAGATCCATCAGGTCACAGCTGCCAAGTAGCCTCACAAATCACAGTGGTAGGGTTCTGAGGGGACAGGAAAGGTTGGGAGCAGAAGAGGGAGGATGATATATGTTGATAAGGATTTCAACATATATCCTCCAGGAAAACTAACATCTATGGAAAATAGCCTGGTTCCAAAGTAGAATTTTGGTGGAAAATTTAACTTATTCCAAAACTCTTGCCAGGTATCCAGTAGAAATTACATCAATTTATTTATGTTTATTATATGAAAGTAATTAACATTCTAAAGTGAATAAATAACTTTGAGCTGGAAGGTGCTTCTGAATAGTATAGACCCACTAGGGATTCACTCTAAGCTGTGAGTCTTACAGGGTCTGTGAGGATTTTAGTCTCTCTGAATAATGAAGGGCATGTTTTGGAATGTGGAGTGCAAGGAGATAATTCTCAGCACTTTGGATAAATGACACTTCCTTCCCCCACAGAGAATAAATTAATCGGCCCTTTCTCTGTAATATCTCTTCTGCAGAGGGAATTACAGAGAAGCCCTTTAAATTTAAATTAATTTCAAGATAAGTAGAGCTACAATACAATACAATACTACTTTCACAACCATGGACATAAGTGCCAGTATCACATTATTGGTGCTTATTGGCCACAAGTGTGGCATTCATAAAATGAGAACAGTCTGTTTACACTTACCACTCACGTGGCTATGACCTCTGCAAAAAGAAAAAGGAAAAAGAAAATTTGGAATTCCCACGGGGCAAAGTAATTACAAGGAAAAGCCCTAAAATGTAATTTCACTATGTGCCCTGTACCATGCCAAACACCTGCCAGCTCCACGGTGCTGGCTCCTGCAGAAGCTGAGTCTATTTGGTATTCTGAAGTGCTCAGCATGTTTCAGGACAGCACCTGGCTGAGCCTGATACTCCATATGAATAGACAAAATCACCAGTGATTGCAATCTCTAAAAGGGAAATACTGCTTTTCATTGTATCTAGATCTTATCACCTAAAGTGGGTGCAATTAGAAAAAATCCAAGTGGATGTAATCAGTTTGGAATGTGCATTGGGCAGTTCTTGAACCTGAATTGCAGCACTGGCCCTAAGTACATTATGGAAGCAACTTAAACTGTCTGAATTAAAGGAAAATTATATGTGCAATCATGTGAAAATCTTGAATCTTGAGGTTTGTTTTGGGAAAGTTTTTCCCTGTCAGACTTTCTCTTCCATAATTACACTTTCATGTAAATATTCAAAGCAACATCTGCTAGTGAGTTTATATTAATAACCAAAAAACACCACAGGCACAAACCAGACATGAAAAAACCCATGTTCCGAGATGCTATGAGCTACAGTTTCTGCTTGTCTTCTCCTTGTATAATTCTTAAATTCTTCTCAGCTTTTGCTAGAATGATTGCACTTGTACCCTCAAAGATGGAGTCTCCTGCTTTTATCAGGAAAAATTAACAAATGCTTATTCAAATCGTATAATTTTTACTGCAAGCCACAAATATTGCACACACTGGCAAAGTCTGACCGCTGTATTTTGGAGAACTGTAACAGTACAATCAGAGATCAGCTAATGAAATGTTTAGAAATTTCTCCATGGGTTCCTACTCCCAATCTCCATATATAATTCAGTTAATCCCTAGCACTCATGCTATTTATAACTGTACTTCATTTAGTTACTGAATCATAACATTATGTTAACCTTACCATTAATGGCATGCTGAGGACTAGCAGCAACTCCCAGTAGTGTTTTATTTGTGTTTTTTGATAACTAAGGCTTGTTCTGTTCATTAAGAAACTTTTCTCTGGTACAATTTGGTGGAACTTTTCCCACTACCTTCAAGACCAAGATACTATACAGTATATTTTGTTTTCCTGCATATTTTAACAAAACTTCTGGTGAATTCATTATTTCAGTAAAGTGATAAAATTCCATGTGACTTGTTTGGGGCACTAGCATATGTTTGTTTATTTTATATGTAGTAGGCTTTTTCCCCAGGACTAGACTTTCTTGGAGATGGCAGCAGCCAATAAGCACAGGCATGTTTCTTTTCTTTGTTGATGCTGAGTCTTCCTCATATTTCTTTAATCTGATCACATATTTGTATTTGGACATTTGTATAGTTGGAATGATATTTTACAGTCCTGGGAAACAGTTGCTTCTACTTCTATATATGAAATATAATATATATTTTATATATATATATATAATATATTATATTATATATATTATATATGTGTATCTATAGATTTATACTTTCATATATATTTATACTTTTGAGTTCTTTCACTCAAAAAATGAGCAGCATGTGTCCCTCTCTTTCTCCCCTGTTTTTACATGACTAAACAAGTCTGAATTTTTCTTAATTGAGGCATTTAGAAAGAATATCATAACATTGCCTATTGTTACGTGAACAGAGCAGTAAAAGCTTCCTTCAGGCTGAATCAGTTGCCTCAAAACAAGGGAGCAGCTTACAGTCTGGAGAAATGAGCTCAGTGAAAGGGTAGCCACCTATACTAATCCTTACAGAAAAAAAAAACATCCCCAAACCTTCCTTCTGAATTTTAGATGCCTTAATCAGGGCACCACTGAAGAGCTTTAACCTGTCCTAGCTTTGCAGCCTTCTTCTGGAGCCGTGACTGGAAAGGAGATGCTGGTGTTTTCTTTAGTGTTCTCTGTGAGGGGATTCATATTCCCTCCTGGATCCTCACATTCAGAGCTCATGGTTTGGATTGTACTTCTCAGAAGTTGTCAGATCCAGTGGCCCATTTGAGGTGAGGCCACAGCTTCCTAGTCCCAGGTTCAGCAAGTAGTGAGGCTGAGCATGTACCATGGGCACACACACATGCACACAATACATACGCACATGTCTGCGTATAGAGACAGAAATATCTACGCTTGGCTGGCCACACAGACAGAAAACACAGCACTTAAGCAAGGAGAGCATGAAAGGCCTGATACTGTTCCCTTCTCTGTCTGATTAGGATAAAACTCATTAGTGGAAAACATGTAAAAATATACACACATGACCAGCAGTTGCCTCCGGATCCCAGTCTCCCCTGCTGCTGTCACTGGGACAAAGGCACCCCCAGGCTGCCACCACGGTCTGGTTGCTTGTGCTCTGACCTGCCACACCCACCTCCCCACTCCCCTCCCCAAAACACCCACCTATTGTGGGGATCAAGCACAGGGCGCTGCCAGACATAACAACCTGTTTACACATTTTATCCCTTTTCTCCTTTATTTTTCCACACTTGTTTCTCCTCAAATGACCTTGATTCCTCCCTTTGCTCCACTTTTGGTTCCTCTCCTAAACATCCCACAATAACTCTTATATGCCAAAAGTGCTCTTGCCAGCATTCCGTAATGGATTCCACAGCCTTGGAGGCAGACTAGGAGGCACCCTAGACTCCCAGTCTGTAACGTGAACCAGGGAGAGCCTCCTAGGCAGTGGGGTCGGTATCTCGAAGGGTAGCTGTGCTTGGCTGGCACTAGTCAGGTTACTGGGTTCCTCTGCCTTGCATTGCTCCCCTACTCCTTCATGTTTATGAAAATTAGCTTTCAATCAGATAGCATAGGAGTTCCACTTTGCACAGAAATCATCAGTCACTAGGCTAAAGTGAACATCAGTCAGTGGCCTTGCTCTTAGGTGAACCTTGCTGTCACCCAAGAGGAACCTGGGCCTTCTGGCAGCATGGTGATGCCAGATAAAACATCCACCTAACAGCAGAGATCCTGGATTTAAATCCCATGGTGCCATCAGATCTTTACAGGTAAGTAGAACAGGCTGTGCTCTCTTCAGTGCTTTGTGCGCAGGTTAGAGCACAAACTGGAGGCCAGGTCTTCTTCCAGGTGCCTGAGTCATCAGATCACGGACTCATCCTCACAATCTTCATCTGTCGACCCACTGCTTTGATGAACCCAGCATCTCCAGCATACAACTCAAGTCTAGATGCTTTCCTAGGAATTTAGGCTTGCAGCTAAGAAGAGGAAGAAGAGGCAGAAGAAGAGGCAGCCCCTTCTTTCCTCTTGAATGTTAATCCTTGAACATCTGCACATAAAGAAGGAAAATAGCACTGCCAACACATGCTCCAGACATGTATTTGGAAGAGATCTATGTAGCCATTACACCATATATGCCTACTGGACTGAGTCCCCATCTGAGAAACAGTTCTGTACAAATCATTATGTGGCTTAATGTTAAAAGTTCTTGAACTTTAATAGATGCCTAAACTTATGAGGAAAAAACTTCAAATACCTAGGGAATACTATACATGGGAAACATGAATACCTACCTGTGGATTTAAAATATTTTGAGATGACAAGATGTTAAGAGCTAGATTTTGGATGTCTACTTATGATGGGAATTTGAAACTAAGTGATTGAGACAGACTATCCTTCTGTACTCGTAAAGCCTATCTGGCATCTACATTTGTTGTGTGTCTACCTTGCCACCCTGATGGGTTCTCTGGATCTTATTTTTGCAGTCTAAATATAGGCTTCCAAGCACACACAGAAAACACCTAGCTCTGAGCTGCAGTCCCACATGTTTGCAGACACATCTCCAAAGTTGGCAGAAAAAACATGCACACCTGGCATCTGTTCCAAGAGACAACCACACCTTCAGAGTGAGTCATGCAGTGAGTCAACACCTGAGCTGGACATCACCTGTGTTTCTAGAATTCAAGCGTAAGAAACTTCAAATATGTTTTGGTTTACTGCAAGATAAATACATGCAACCCTTCCAGCTATATTGCTGGGTGTCTCCTTGGAAAGACTAAATGATCTTAGAAGTTCTACTCCAGTAGACTGACATTAAAAAATAAATCCCCAATTAACGTGAGCCCACATTTATGTTATTCTTCTAGCGAAGGTTCACAGGACTTTTTGCAGCCATTATTCAATAAAAGCTTCCTCACAGACTTGTGAGAAAGACAAGCATTACTTTCCACATGTTCTGTATAAATAAACAAGCTCAAGCAAGGTTAAATAACACCAGGTAGCACAGGAAATCTTCAATCCCAAATTACTGCAGTATCTGCATTACTGAATGAAAGGGTCAAAATTCCAATGCTATTTTACAGTCAAAATGTATGAAATTACTTGTCTGTGGATTCATCATTAATACACAGAACTATCCTTCCTCCTACAGACAGCAAACCTATGTAATTAACCCGAGGTTCATGCATTTTTAACAAATAGAAGGCAGGTAAGATGGACTTTGCTCTTCACCGTTAACCAAGCTCTCCTAAGGAAGATGAGATCGGCTGTGTCACAGCTGTGCCTAAGCACTCTGGTCTAAGAGATAAGATTATTTCACCTGCAGTTTAACAAGCTACTGGTAATTGATTGGAGGTTCTCACTGCAAATGTGGTGCAAAACATGTCAGCTCAGACTTCAGTCTAGGTTAATAGAAGAAAAAATGTTTTCCCTGACAAGTACCAGGGAAGGAGCCAGCACATTGGCAGTTACCTGCCTTGGCTGACATGCAGTAACTTATTAAGGTTCAGAAACCCACTAGTCTACTTGAACCCTTAGAGATAAACAACCTATCACCCTAATTAAATGCAGCTCTGGAAGCTGCCCTTCAGGGGTAATGGAATGTGCAATGCTGGCTTGATTCTGTCTCATGCAGGAGGGAGAGAGATTATGCAAAGTCATGAGTTCACTTTACAGATGAGGGAGTAATATCAATGAAGGAGCTCTTGAAAACAGAGAAGCATGTGCAAAGCTTTCCTTGCAGAATAAGAGATTATACTGTCAGCGTTGAATAAAAGCTTGCTATGTACTAAATGGGTTTATTCATAGTGGACATTTTTAATGTCATTTTTTTTCTGCATTTGGCTGTACTATAAAGTATTATAAGAACTTATATCACTTTTATTTTGTAATTGCGCCTTTCTGCATGAAATAAGCCCTGGCACCGGGTTGGCACAGGGTCACCTGTGCTCCACTGGTTTTTACGATGCTTTGAGACAGAGGTGAAGAGGCAGCTGGATAGAGTGCAGAACTGCAGGGAAGGAAGGGGAGAAGGAAGGAGTGTCACAGCCTGGAAGCCACCTTGCCCAGACAAGAACTAGGAAGCTAGGCCACCTACTGCTCTTGCTGCAGTCAAGGGGAGGGCACGGTGTCCTGAGCTGGTGGTTGTTGCAGGACAAGTGGCTCTGAAAATGTACCTAAGAAACCAGAGAGCAAAGGCAAACACTAAACACTGCAATAAATGGTAAATAATGGCTCCATCTTTCTCCTATATAAATCTACAAAAATTTTCCTATGTAAGCAGGAGGGGATCAGGAAGCTTTGGGAAGGAGAACATGTTGAGTAATTGCAACCTTACAACTGAAAGCCAGTTTTGAATTGGCCTCATGTTGCACAGCAATATCCTTTTGCTTTCTGTGCCAGCAGGATGGGTGCTGCAGAGGGAAGTGCAAGCAGGCTGCATCTTAGTGTGATCCTCAGGGTATTGCCCAGCCAACAGTATGCAGAGGCCCAAGAAATCCATCTGAAGCACTTTGCAAAACCTTTTTATTCAACTTATGTTTTTTCTCCATTTGGGGGATTTTCTACCAATGGAGGTGATGTTTTTCTTTTAATAGGAATTTTTTTTGAAGTAGAATATTGCTACAAAGTTCACTAATCATTCATCCAGAGCTTTCTGACAGCAATCTGCTTCATTCCATTCTTGGACTCTAATTGAAAAACAATGTAATTTAAAATGCCAGAAGCAGATTAAAACCACAAGTTGTCAGAACTCCATTCGTTTAAGGAAAAATTAAAATGATTACTAGCCACTACCCTATTCCATTCATTTTTTCCCTCTTCCCTATTAAATAATATGGTACTGAGCACATATATCATAGCACTCATAAGCAAAATGAAGATAAACATCCTGTAACAGATTTCAGAACTATCCTTGAACTAGAAGCATGAAGAAGCAGATGAAACACTGAAATGCACTCTGAAATTAAATGGACACTTTACAAATAATCTCTATTCAGGACTAATATTGTGTGGAAAATTCACTAACAGGAAAATAGCTCGAAGTGATGTCTCATATGAGAAAATAAGCAGAAAAGCAGCCACAGAAACAGTCCTGTGAAGACATTCTTCTTCCATTTCAAAACCTCTGCTTCTCACAGAGTTCCTACACTGCCACTGAATATAATGGCAGAACAGTTGCACCTGCATTTCCTTGCATAAAGAGTTACTTTTAATTCAGACTGGGGACAGCAAAAACAGTGGTAGCCTAAGAACGTTTCCTAAGGAAAGGGGAAGACAAGACATCAAGTAATACAACATTTGACTTAAACAAATCCAGAGAACAACCTCTCTTGACAACACTCAAAAGTCTTCAATAAGGTTGCACTGCCTAAAATGACAGAATGTCAGGGTAATCATTGCAAATAAAATACCCAAGGATTTTTTGGGGCTTGCCTCTCTGTGGATGATCTGTGAAATGAATTTCATCCTGAGAGCTGCTGTGGTGCCAACCACAATTATTCCTGGTTTATATTTTCAGCTAGTTCTTTTGTCCAGCACCCACTTGCACACTGTGAACTTCAGCAAAGAATGCTTTGTGTGCACAGATCAGCATGCAGGCCAGGCTCTGCTGGGTGGTGTGTAGGTCTTGTCAACAGCTTTCAAAAGGACACGCAGTCAGAGCAAGAAAGTGCCAAGAGTAGAGAATAATTGGTATGTCAGCCAGACCACTCTGGAAAAGTATATTTCCAAAACAAATCTGGCCTGATTTGCATCATCAGGACATGGCTTTACCCTAAGCAATATTTGAAGGAGCCAGTCTGTTCCTTCTGGAATATCCATGAGCCAGTGTTTTTCCCTGGGAAGAGATTCCGCTCTTCCTCCCTGCAAGACAGACATTCCCAGCTCTCTGTCTACAAGACACAGAGATGCTTTGTCTGGGAAGCATCACCATAAAAAGCCAGATAGGTTAGCTCACAATTTTGCCACCACCAGTCCTGTGGCAGCTGGCAGAGATTAACTTCTCATTTCCATGTTAGAAAAAATTATTTAGAAAGTTGTCTCCTTGCCTACACACAGTCAGTCATGAAAATTCACAGAGAGGGCAATTGTTCAGAGCTTCCAAAGGTGTTTCCAGGTGGGTACTCCACACAGCCTCCTTCACTCTCTGCCCAGGAAGGACTAACTGAGGCATTCAGCCTGTATTACCTGGTTAAATGAGATTGCAACACATTACAACAGGGGGTTCATTTTGCTCCATCTTTTGCCACAACCTTGGCTTGATCAGGTAGGTAATCAAGCCTGTCAGTCTGTCCTAGTGTCGGTTCCATCTGGATACAGCTCCATATTTCCCTCCAATTCATTCCCTTTTACACAATGCAGAGATTTAATTTTGTGAAAATATCTTTTCTGAAATTTAATCTCTTTGAGTACTGAGAGCCAAATTTTGCAAAGGGGAGACAAATGAGAGCATTTTAGCAGGTAATAAAGGGATGATCAAGCTCATGGGTTTTCTCATCAGGGATCCTTGTCTTGTGGTTGAATGATTTTGGATACTAATCATCCAAAATAGTGTGGTGTCTTGCATTCCAGTGACAGAATTGTTATTGTACAGATAACACTTCAGGCTGCATGAGAGAATGTGGTTTAGTAGGTCATGCCCTTGAGGGATTTTCTAATGGGAAATAACTTTTATAGAACCAAGAATGAGTTAGTAAGATACTAATTCCTCACACTTCTGCAGTGAGAACACCCAAAGGCACTCTAACATTGACTGGTAATTTTTGATTCTGTGAGCATAATTCTGCAATATGCTTAAGATTAAATTAGTTCACAGCATTTTCTTACGCTTCGTATTTCTGTAGGCATTACCTGTGTGATTAACTCTGATCTTTCATGGGAGATCATGTGCCTCGTGCCACAGGTCTCCATTGCAGCATCTAGACTCTGCAGGAGCATCCTGATGACCAGTGACATTCTCTGTTTATTGCTGTGTGAACTAACTGGTTCCACTTCAGCAAAGAGCAGGTTTGTGGTAATTGTAAAAGTTGCACGCTTGAGAATTACCCGATACTGAAAATGACAAAAGCATCATTAGCCCTGAAGGCTTCAGCTCACAGATGGAGAGAGCTCTAATGCCATCTACAGAGGACACAGAGGAGGGAATGAAATAGGCAGGCAGCTTCTGCATGGTTTCGGGCCAAGCAGCATGCACTTTGGCCAGGAATCCTTTGGATTTCTGGTATAAACTAGTGAGCCCTCGTGTCTGACCCAGTGTGGTCCTGTTGGCAACCTGTAGTCAAATCTGAAATTCAGAACACTTCCATCAGGTGTCTTCCCTGGAGTCATTCAAGTATCAATGACACTGGAAGAGAGAGAGGCCTCTTCCAGAGGCTATGAATGAGCTGCCACAGCACTGCTGCTGCTGCCTCTGGCAGATGAGGGCAGGACATAGAGACAGACCTTCCAACCATAACTACCTTCTCCCAGTTTCCCCTCACTGCCTACAGCAACAGTGGATCTCCCAGAGACAGTCACAGGGTGCAGCTGTGCCCTGGGGTGACTGTATGATACTGTATTCCCTATCATCTGCCCTGTGCCAGACTGTTTCTTCTCTTGATGGTAAGAAATTGAGGCAGCAGGAGGTGAGAGTGGCCAGTGAAAAAAACTAAAAGAAGGATGTCAAAAAAACCATGAGTTATTTTAAAACACATGAGTGAACAGGTTGCCTTATCCCTGTTCAGGGACAAGGGCCAGGGCAAGACTTGAAGTGTATTTTTAAGCAGAAGGCTATATGCCTAGCACTCAGACATTTCTGAGGTGTCCTCATAGAGCTGAAACCCAGTCTTTGGACTGAGGACATGCTCTTTCCTTTGTCTGGACTCTGCTGCTCAGAGACCATCTTGGCATGAAGCCAACATACCTCGGCCAGGCATTGCCCAGGGAAATGGAGAACAGAAACAGGCATAGCTCTGCCCCAGAGCTACGGGGGTGGATAAGAGAGTCTTGATACTGAACAGACTGAGCCCAGAGGCAATATGACACAGACAGGTAAATGATAAAGCAGAAACACTGTGAAGCAGCTGGCAATGCTGGAGCTACAGGCTACAGTACCAGGAGGAGATGCCAGGACAATCACAAAGGCTCCTTTACAGAAAGCAGGCAGCTGGAAAGGGGTCTGCCTGAAAACAGCCCTGAGCCCAAAAACTGTGCTAAATATTGACAGCCATCTGAGGGCAAAAGGAAGAAAAACTCAAGGGTGTAAGGAACTCTCACTGGTAGGACTGTGTAACTCACTGTTCACGTATGAAAATTATTCAACTCTTCCTAAACTTTCCTTAGGTAACGAAGGTTTTCCTGTACCCTTAGCAAAACATTCAGCACTTGTCAGTGATAATGTGTTTTCCATTAAATTTGGTTGGGGAGTCATTTGGCTTTCTCAGGTTTCAGAGAGGTGCTTGACTCAGTTTTGGTTTATATGTTTAGTGAGGTTTTCAATCCTGCTCTCAGTTTGGTGTTCCAAAGTCTAAGACTGCTGATAATAATTACTCATATCCTTATGTCCTTGTGTTTTTCTTCACACTCCTGGGTATAGTTAACAGATTAGTCAGTAGGTCATAAAGTGAGGGACAGAATGGCCCTTTCATACACTCCCAAATGATAAGCAAACCAATTCCTCTCTAGGTAACTCCTGAAAGGACATTTCGTTTGTCTTATTGACACCAAAGAGACGTGGGAAACAGGAAAGACTCACTTTCTGCACTTCTCAGTGAAGCCGCTCAGTGGCTGAAGAACAGTTATGGCTGTGGAATTGTTTTTTCTAGTCTTGTGTATGGTCAATGCATCTGACCGCTTCATAAATACTTTCAGGGAAAATTCCAACATTTGTGGGAGGAAAAAAAAGCACAAAAAAAAGCACACATACACACACACCCCCCCACAAAAAAAAAAAAAATCAGTGTCAACTGTTTATTTTCTAAAGAGATCATGTACTGAAATTCATTCATAATGACTATTTCTATTGTACCAGATGACTGATGGAGCATTAATCAGCTTATCTGCTGGCTTCTGTGTGCTGGAGCGGCATTTTCTCATGCTATTACGATTGATCCATTACCATCCTGTTAGCTTACAGAATTGACTTATGGAGCACTTTAGACATAGGAAAAGTAGATACTACACAAACGTGCCCTCTATTTTTATTAATACGCTAGAGCTAAATTCTCAAGGATTGACACCACTGATGTACAAGAAACTGTACCTTGTCTGCCACTTAGCCAGCCTTGTAGGTATGTGATTCATCTTATGTCCCCATGGAGATAGTGCTGACGTGATATGGGATGTCCATTGCTTTCAACAGTATCTCTTGGTTTAAGATAAACAGGTAAATTAGCTGTAGGATTACAGACCACATGGAATCTAATCACACTATATTCTAACTCTGACATTATTTACAGTTCCCAGCAAGCCACTTTCCCTGTCAGTTCCCACTCTAGCAATCACAATGATAAAAATTGTCCAGCAAGGAATTTTTTTACACAGCCTACTTTGAACAAATCATTTGGGAAGGAAAAAAGTTTTTGAGTCCCAGAAATTTTCCAGATGCTACTCTTCATTCAGTAGACACATAACTCAACTTCTTTTTCACATCTGGACTGTGAACATACTCTCACTAAAAACAGGCTAAAAAAATTCCACTCATGTCCCAGGAAGATGATCAATCCCCATAATTCACATTTTGACAAGAAGGGTCTAAATAAGCACCAGGTCTTTCATAAGTAGACTGGCTTTGAAAAGAGGAGAAGTAGATAATTGCAGAAAAATCCACACTGGCTCAGTAAGAGTGACAAAGTGGCTCTTCCATGGCCCCATTTGCACCGACTGGTTCAGAGTGTAGAGATCAAGTCAGCCCCACAGCCGGTGTAGAACACAGCCTGCACGCCTGCCCGCTCCCGTCTGCCTCTGCCCCTTCTGGGGAGAAACCACACTAGCAGGAGGCTTCCCAAGCCCAGAGACAGGAGCAAAGAGGAAACCAGGGGGTGGACAGCACCATCTTGTCTCACCTTTCCCTGGTCACTCGCACGGTGTCGCCTGGGTAGGGCTTGGCGCAGGAGATGGAAGGGAAGAGAGGGGCAGGTACTTTCTGGGTCCTGAGGCACGGAGGTAGCAGATACACGAGATATCCCTACAGAGACGAGGATTTGCTCAGCCTCAGGGCTCCCAGCTGGCCACGGAAGACAACACTTCGGTGAGCAGCTTTGTTACTGACACAAAATTGATTTTTTTTATGACCCAGTAGGAGGACAAAATAACACATTTAATTTTCAGCTATGGGAAAGAAAACCACATTTGCCTGTTTTGCTGAGGTCACTGAGCCTACTTTCCTTGCTGAGGCTGTGAAAGCATAAAACAGCTTTGTGCAGTGCAGTGTGACAGAGATCTCTCTGACAACAGCAAGAAGGAGACAGCTCCGTCATGTCTGCCCCAGACACATGCAGCACATTTGATTCACCCTTTTTCTGCAGTTTAGGCAGCCACTGACAGCAGTGAGGTTAGCTGCTAGCAAGTCAATTTGCATTCATTTCAGACCTGAGAAAAATAATGAGTGTATAGAGCATAGTGGTGGTGAATGCAGCCCAAAAAGATGGGTGACTGACACAGCTGTTAATAAGTTACATGAAACTGACTCTACTTAAAGTCCACATTCTCTCTCTCAGCCAAATATGCGTATCACAGAGAATATCTTAGGAAGAGGATACGGTTTGCTTCTTAATTTGGACACAACATGCCAACATAAAACCTACCAGAACCTTAGTGAGTGTGATCAGTAGTCACAGGTCCTTTATGAGCTTCCAAGATAAGGCTTAGTCTCTCTTAAAATGAATAGTGCCAACAAAAAGGCTTTATTCTTGACTGTCTTCCTGCATCACTTACCAGCAATTCTGAATACAACCCTTTATTACTGTAAAAATGACTCCAGAGTAGTTCTCAGAAATGGACTCTCGGAGGCATGAGGAATGCATATCCTCCTTTTTAAACTGTATAAGGATCTTCCAGATGTTTAAACCCCCCCAAAAAAAAAAAAAAACAAAAAAAACCCCTAAACAATAAACTATCTATATCTATATCTATCTATCTCTCTCTCTCTCTCTCTATATATATATATATCTAAAATGAGGTAGTCTGGGAAAATAGGCCTGAGACAAATTTGAATGAAAGTGGATATTACCACTGTGGCTTCAGGGAACAGATAAAGAAAACAGAATGGATTTTTTAAACTCATTATATTTTGTCCTTAGCTTTGACAGTGTCTGTTTAATTCCTTGCACACCTGAAGAAACATCTTTTCCTCTATGGAGATAATTCATATTAAATGAATAATTAGTTTGTTCTGTTGCTTCAATTTTTATTTAAAATAGAATTCACAGGCAAATTCTGTATTACCTCCAGATTTTATGAATTATAAACCATACACTAAATCCATTTTACTGAAACCAACAAATTTTCTCTTTCAACAGATAGGAGCTCTTCTGCACTATAAGAATACCTTTAGCAATATCTAAGTAGGCAGATGATAATTACTGTGGGTTTTTTTTGTCAAGCCTGTGAATCTGATGCACACTAATTGGAGTTTTTTGTGCAAATAAGTAAAACTTCATTCTTCAAAGTGCTGAACAGCTTGCCTAACACCTGGAGGTGGTAAGCGCCACTTCAAGGTGCCAAGCTCCTCTAAGAACCCTTACATTTATGGGTCCTCTGTTACAACCCAAGGCTTCTCCAGTTGCCTAACAGAGTTTGAGGCATTCACTATAAATTCTGTCCCAGAGTGAGAAATCCCTTCCATTTATCTGTCTAATCACTCTTGGCTAGACAATCTTAACAGAGAACAGTGAGTGGTATCAGACTTCTAGGAATATCAGCTGCATTTGTAATCATCTTCCCAATTCCTATTTTAAAAATAATATATGTGAGTACACTAATGCAATGTAATAATAAATATTGCTAAGTAACTGCACATAACGCAGGAAAGCACTAGACCAAAATCTCACACTCTGAATTCTTGATCTAGCTCAACTCTCTTATGATATGGCTGAAAATGGAAGTAGGGTTTATTTTTCTTCTGAACAGTAGCTCTCTGTACTCCCGTATTTGCAGTTGCTGTTCCACACCCTGATGCACTGGACAACAAAAACCAGGCAAAAATCACCTGAAAAACTATTACATTACTGTAATGATAACACTGAGGACTCAGTTTTTTGTTTTCTGAATTGTTATTGCCTTTTTTCATGTCCTTTCTTTTCTGACAAGTGCATAGAAGATGTTTTTTGTTCAACATACATGATAAATGCTTATCGAAAGTTTGTATGCCCAGACAATCAAAATTTCATCCATATTTTTAACTCTGGCAAACATTACTGTAAGTCTCTGTCTTTAAAGTACCACCAGTTCAGTCCATTGGACAGTCTCCCTGACCAAGAACCTTCTGTTGAAGTGTTTCTATTTCCTAAGAATGCCGTTATACATCATCTGCATTTCTGCTCCCACAGGAATTCAATTTCCTAATTGCATATATAAACCATTGTATGTTAGGTGTGCACTGCATAATTACAAGAGAAGACTTAATTTTCACAGCTATTTTAATGGTGCAGTTTTTTGAAGCAGCATTCTGCTTCTTTTTATCATCGTATATTACTCAAACTAGAAGAAACTGAAAAACATTATTTTCAGTTAAAAAAGAAGTTAAGTTTTGAAGACTTCTCTCAAAAATTAGGAGCTGGAAAATGAAATCCATTATTTAATTCTATTATGATTTTCTGCTCACGTCAGTGTTGTGCATCACAATACCAGAAACTAGCTAAAATTTGCTGTAGCCATTTCACTAGCTGCAATTAGTATTTTGTTCACAGACAAAAAGTAGTTGCTTTTCTGGATTCTACTGGGCAGGATCTGCCCACTGTTTGAATTGTGTTGAGCATCATACAGATGTGTCACAGACTGATTTCAGATTTGCCAGCTTTATCTCTGATGTGTTGGAAGTTGTTCAGACTTTTACCTCAGCAGCATAGAAATTATTTGTTTGAGGAGTGTGACCATACTGCCATGAGCTACTGAGCATTGATTCTTTTTGAAATAAACAGTGCAACACACAATAGTAAAGGGAAGGGTACGTTTCGCTCACTCGGAGCGATAAATGAAAAGAACATTTTCCCCACACTTGTCATGATATGACTGCTGTTGGAAAAGGTTCTATGTAGCTGCTCTGCTATGAAAATTTGTACTGAGGCAAATACATGGGACACGGACTGGAGGTATAGAATGAAATGTGGAACACAACACACAGGAATGTCTGAAGGTGCCTGCACTGAAATGCTGAAAATTCACAGAGAATTTCTTGCTTCTGGAAAGTTTTGTCATTTATTTCTCTCTCAGAGATGTATGTGCTCAGACTCTTCATTAAAAAATAAAGACAATAATAAATGCCCTACACTGCCTCCTTAAAATAAAGACCTTTTTCCTTACATCACCTTCTAAGTTGATTTACTTTTCTACCTAAAGGTTTGGAATGTTTCATAGTCTTTAAAATATAAAGGTCACATCTGCTCACATACCACATATCCATTTAAACTTTTTAATAAATATAAAAGATAATAAATTATAAGGCATAGGAACAAAAATCTCTAATTGTTATAAAAAGTTGATTTTAACACCAAATTAGAAAAATATTACACAGTTATGCTTCTTTTCTAAAACAATGGGGTCCCTCCAGATAAGACACATTTTGCTATGACTCCCTTAGCTCTTTAAGTGATCTGCTGGGTGAAGCCTCTATGACTAACTGCTCATTCCATTCTGTGGCAGAATGGTAAGTCCTTCAGTAAAGTGCAGTTCAGCCCATCTAGAATACTGGGGTGGGTTTTTTGCATTCAGATGGATGAATGACTAGTTTTAGAGTAAATGGAATGTCTGGTATGAGAAACTGCATTCTGTGGGACCAAGGAAACCAAGAACCAAGGATGGGTGTAGCTGAACTTCCTCTTGACAGATACCTTTGGTTAGGGCACTCCCCGGGGTTGGGCATTGTTTGAACTCAAAGGGCCGTTCTGCTTCAGGACAATTGAACCAGCATCATCCAGCAGAGAGATCTGAATCTCCTGAGCACAGGAATGGTGGACT
Organism: Gymnorhina tibicen; assembly: GCA_013399875.1. Taxonomy (NCBI): domain Eukaryota; kingdom Metazoa; phylum Chordata; class Aves; order Passeriformes; family Artamidae; genus Gymnorhina; species Gymnorhina tibicen. The sequence goes on along the minus strand of VXAZ01010494.1, from coordinate 211,850 downwards.
TTGCATTTCCAGTCACTTGCCCTTACTCAGTTCAGCTCAACAAGAATAACACCAAATATTCACTGGGGACAAAGGGTCTTGTGTCTCCTTTGCATTGTGTCTGTGTGAGCGGCAGGGGCTGGGCATTCCTGGGCTGGGCTCGTGGAGTCTATTGCTGCATGGCCACACTGGATTGGTGATGTGGTAATAGGCAACACTGGGCAGTACCAGCTTTGAGGGCAACTCAGCGTGAGCAGAACCACCACGACTTCAGGTGCAGGTGAGGGATACACATGGGAGGCCATAACTAGTTATTCAACTGAGGTAAGAGGATGAATGAGCCCTGAATAGATGAGGATTACAGAAGGACAGAGACACCTGAAGATAATGAAATGACTAAAGATACCTGTGCCATCTCGTTGGGGTTAATAGGACAGCAAACATACCAGTAAATGGGAGAGAGGAGAGAGTGGGGAGAGAGGAAGGCTTTGACTTCCTTTGTTTTATGGGTACCAGTAGGAAATAATGCAGTATTCCTTTCTTTTCTCTGTGGTCATGAATGGGAGAGAGAAGTGAGAAGTTTCAGGCCTGTTCAGCAACAGACTGAGAAATAAGGAAAGCAACTCTAGCTTTGTTCTTTATCAGTTCTGGTGGGGGGGAAGGGAGCTGGTAAGGGAGTAGAGCAGATTGGATATCAGCTGGAGGAGCAGTGAGCAGAGTTGGGAGGACAGTGAAACCTTTTGTATATTTCTGAGATGAAGAGAGCTGTGAAAACCTGAAACTTGGTTTTGCTTCATTTGATCATTATTGTGTGAGGCACAGAATAAAACTAAAATACTCCATTTTATTGGACCAAGGGACCTTAAGAGAGCAATGCGGTATTCAATTAATGTGGTCATATTCTTCTGTTTATTGTACTTCCTGGTTTTTTGTATTAGTATTCAATGCGAGTGTATTGCACAACTTGCATTGTGGTTAATGCTTAATAAAATTCTAAGGAAAGGACCAGAAATGAGGGGGAGCATGAAATTAGTGACAGGATATTCCTTTTAATTCCTTTTTATTTCCTCTTTTTTTTTTTTTTTTTTTTTAGGGGGTTTGAAGAAATTAAAGCAGGGGCTTTTGCACATGTTTTCTATAAGACAAGTTTCTCCTTATGCCTCATTTAGTCCAGCCCATTTAGACTGGGGGTAAGAATACATAAAACATCCTATTTCAGGATCAGTGAGACAAACCATCAGTGCCCATGCTGTCTTCTACAGTGGCAGTAGAAAATGCCACTGGGAGAAAGCAGAAGAGGCCAGATCCCTACTGTCCACAAGACTTGGTTGAAAGGTGTCAGAAGGTAACATACATCACTGCCTGTTCCCTTTAAGGAATTTATCTGCTCCCTTTTAAGGCTGTGATAGTATCTCCCTTTTGCCTATTTTAAGTTAGCTTCACCAAGTGCTCTCTAGTCCTAGCATTGCAAGATATAGTCAGTTTTACTTCTGCATTGACCTTTCCACCACCCTCATAATTTTGTAAATTTTATCCTTTTTCCTTTCAGACTCTTCATTTCTCTTTTAAACAGCTTCAACCTTTCGAATCTTTCCTTATAAGACTGCTGTGAAATTCCCTCAATCATTTTAGTTGCGTTTCTCTGTACCTTGTCTAGCTCCACTGTGTTTTTTCCTGAGGACCCAGAAATTTTAAGGTCACAAGATGAGGGGTTTACATAGTGGCAAAATTATGCTCCTTGTGTTATTTTCAACACCTTTCCTGTCAATGATGTGCATTTTGCTGGGTTTTGGGGGGGCTGATACCAAACACTATGATAATGATTTTTGTAAACTGACTGCAGTGTTTCCAAGATCACTTTCCTGAGCTGGAATCCTGAGAGTCCTGAATTCTGCATGTAGGTAACTTTCAGATTCTTTTTCTCTAGATGCACTGCTTTTCTTTTAGATAGAAAGAAGTGAATTAGGTATCTTTTTTTTTCCGTTCAGTTTTCTGAACTTCTTCTGGAGTTCCTCACTGCCTATTGTAAGAGCTTGGTATCATTTTCAAATGTAAGGAATTTGCTGCATTTCCCTTTCCAGATCACTGGTGAAGAATATGAATAAATCTGGTCCTCATACCAGTCCCTACTAAAGTCCACTGCCAATATTTTCCCACTCTGTACAGCATTAGCCTTTATTTTCCATCCTTTATCCATCCTCCAGTAGATAAAAGGTCATTTCCTGTAATCCCATGGCTATGTAAGGTTGGGTTTTTTGTAAGCTTTGAGATGTAATCTAGTCAAAGGCTTTTTGGAAATTCAAATGTACTATTCCCTTTACCCATGTTATAATTCCAGCAGGCCAGGGAGATAGGACACCCCTTCTCTCCAGCCATGCTGACACTTTTTCAATAGACACTGTTTATTCATGTATTCAGCAATCCCTTCCTTTTCTGTAGACATGTTCTACAATTTTCTCATGAGTCAGACTCACTGGTCAGTAGCTCCCAGGTTCCCCCTCCAGCACATGCTGTGGAGAGCCAATAGTTCTGCAATATTATGTCTCATTTCCTTCTGAACTCTTGGGTGAATATCATCTGGTCCTGGTTACTTATTAACTTACTATTCTGATTAGGCTAAATACTTTGGGTATAAATATTTGGGTGCCTACTCCAAATCAAACTATCTCATCTGAGCTCTCTGCTATAAAAGTTATAGGTTATGGGAGTCTTACCAAGATTGAAGCAAAGAATCTACTGAGTTTCTTTGTTGTGGCTCTTTTTCTCCCAGTTGTGCCTTATTTTCAGTCCTCAGGCAGTCCCATCATTTTCCACTCAAGCTTCCTGCTTGTCTGGATAGGGCCGCTTGACATCCAGGAGTAAGATATACAGCACCTTCTGGGATGCTCTCTTCTCCCCTGTAAATGTTCAAGTTTTGGAAAACATTGGTATTATCACCTTGGATGGGATCCAAAATAATCATTTTATACCCTATTCATCTTCACTGTGACACTTATGATTTTATAGGTAACTATCATATCGTATCTCAGGGGAATGCTCCTGGCTGAATAACCTTGTCTAGAAAGCAAATCCTTTCCTTTCATATACTTGAGGACCCTTATCCTGCTCTGGGCCTTCAGCTGGAGATTTTTGGCTTCCTTGCCTATTATCCTTTGCCTGGTTTGAGTTGTGTTGTGCAATTTGGGATAATTTTTCTGGAATATAATGTGGAATGTTGGGCATCCTGCAATCTTGTTCATTTTCTTTCCCAGAGCTCTAAGTTTGTAACAGACTCTGGCACGGGCATTTGCAACTCTTTTACATCATATCTATCTGTCCTCATTCAACATTCAAAAAGCAACCCATATTTTCACTTGGGTTTTCTGGGAGTAAAAAATGTGCATGCACAGTATGAACAATGCCCATCGTGGTTACTCAACCACAGTTAAACTTATAGCTGAACTAAGTTAGATGTTCACCATCTGTCAGGAAACAAACTTGTCAGAAAGCTAACTCTGCAAATGAAAAGGGCACAGTTTTTCACTGAATTAAGAAACTTAATCATAATCAAAGCATATCGTGCTGTGAGGCATGCTAGAGCAAGAGTTATGCAGCTGCAAGCATGGGAAGAAAGGGCAGGAGCAGTCCTCTGGGAGGCAATGAGCCATGGCCAGACTACACCTGACTGGCACTGACTCACTACAGGTGGGATAGATGCAGTCACAGATTGATTGCAGAGTTGAGCTGGATGAATGCTGAAACCTGGCGCATTTTGGAAAAGCTGGGTTTACTGCACATTTGCAGAGCAACTGTATTGGGTGCCCTGGTGCTGGCAGCAAGGGGCTGTGAGGGTGGCCTTTGTGAGAAGAAACCAGGACCTGCCCCAGCACTGGGGAGAGACAGTTCCAAAGAGTTCAAAATTGAGGCACCACACGACACACAGCTGAGCCTGATAGCCATGCTGGTGGCACCTCTGTGAAAACATATTTAAAAAGGGGTTAGAAACCTGCAGAGCAGCAGAGAGAGAGGATTGAGAAAATGTGAGAGAAACAGCCCTGGAAACACCTAGATCAGAAAAGGCAAGGAAGGAGGTGCAGTGATTCCCCTACAGCCCATAGGATACAATGGAGCAGATATTCACAGTGCAGCCTGTGGAGTTCCCTATGCCACAGCTGGTGGATGTATCCTTGAAGAAATATGCAGCTCATGGAAAGCCCACATAGGAGCAGATTTCCTGGAAGGAGCTGCAGCACCCACAATGGAGCAGTCTCTTTTTGAAGGACTATACCCTATGGGAAGGACTCTCACTGGAGCAGCAGAAAAGTGTGAGGAGGAAGAAGCAGCAGAGAGGAGCAGTTGTGCACAGACTGCAACCCCCCATTCTCCATCCACCTCTCCAATTTGGGATGGGAGGAAGTAGAAGAGTTAGAAGATTTGGCAAAAAAGGATTGAAGTTGAACCTGGGAGGAAGGCCTGGAGTGGAGGGAAAGGTGCTTTGGTTTTGTCTTTCTTTCTCATTACCCTACTTTTCCTTCTTTCTTTTTTTAATGGGTAATAAATGAAAACAATCTTCTCCAGGGCAAGACTGTTTTGCCCGTGACAGTGACTGCAAGGGATCTCCCTGTCTTTATCTATGAGCTTTCTCACATTTTCTCCTTCCGTCATGTTGAGGAGAGAGAATAAGTGAGCAGCTGGGTAGGTGTCTGGCAGCCAGCAAAGGTCAATTATTCAGTTGTAGTTATGATATTCCATGAATTACAGAAACAATATTCTATCAGTAACTCATTGCACATGCAAAGCGGAAGTACAGAGTAGTCATTTAGTTGATAAAAAGTTCAAAATGAGTTGGCAATGCGTGCTCACAGCCCAGAAGGGCCACTGTACCCTGGGCTGCATCAATTGAAGCGTGGCCAGGAGGTTGGGAGAGATGATTCTCCCACTCTAGCCACCTGGTCTAGTGGAAGGTGTGCCTTCCCAATGCAGAGGGGTTGAAACTAGATGATCTTTAATGACCACTTCCAACCCAAACCATTCTATGATTCTGTGATTCCTCAGGGCTGCCCAGTGTTCAGGAACCAATCAGAGCAGTAGGGTCTAGTCACATTTCTAGAAATCTGACAATCAGCAAAAAATGTAGTGATGGTGTAAAAAGCACAGAAAAATATAGCAAGAAATTACAAGAAATGTAGAGCTGGTCAGTCTGTACCAGATAATAAACAAGAAGACATAAGACTTTATTCAGAAAAGAAGGTGACATAAAGTATCATCCCTAGTCTTGGACAGGGGAACTGCCAGCAGCAGCACTGTGCACTGCCTCTCTCTTCCCACTGCTCCTTACATTCACAGCTGCAGTCAGATTCATCTGCTGAGGCACCCACCCTGCAGCAGTGATGGACAGGTTTCCCTGGGGAGAACCAGGAATGGGCTGGCAAGTTTATAGGGGTCTGCATCTAGCAGATGGGCATGGGGACCCTGGGATGCAGTATATCCTTGTTCCTGCACACTGATGCAAGGGTCCCTCTGCAAGTGTTCAGAGAAGAATATATCAGACCTAGTCCACGTGGCCCTGATAACACAGAGTAGGAATGTTTGAGAAAGAGGTGGGGTTTTTTGACCTTACAGAGTTCTTTATTCAATCGATAACTTTACTATTACATAGTTTGCAGAAACTTTGGACTCAGTCCAAGTCACACTTGGCATTTTTCCAGCAGAAGGGTTTGTTGTAGTCGTACTTTCCTTGTAGTTGTGGGTATGGTAGGGGCTTGTTAGTTATAAGTCTGTGCTGTTTCCCTCTCTTTCTATTTTTCTCTGTGTGCAGCTGTAATAAGAAAATAATGAGCTCCTTGCAAAGCTGCCGTTAGGTAGGGACGTTGTCTTTACAATTCTGCAGTCTGTTCTTTGGTTCAGCTACTACAGGACATAGGCTTAAAAATACATGAAAATACAATGACCGCAAAGCATCACTTCAAACAAATGAAAGAATGATTTAGCTCTGTGAAACTACTGTGTTTAGGACAAAAGAGCTAACAACAGTAATACCAAACTGCAGGTGCTGAATCTGCATTGTTCAAGTGAAATGCCAAAAAATCGTACAGCCATCCAGAGATGCCATTGCACTGGCTGAAGATGGTGAAAAGATTTTCATGCATTTCAGTATGAGGTGGACTAGACTTGGCCATCTCAAATATGACAGATAATTATCACACCGTGCTAAAGAATGAATTTGCAGCCTACTATCCTGTATCATTAAAAAAAACCACTGTGCTTTGAAAATTGTAATTACTTCTTCTCTTTTTACTCATTTGAACATCTGAGTATGCAGCAGTTACTGTAAGATGCAGAAATCACTGCAAGATTATTTAAATTGATGATTGCTTTATTACTAACACTGAAGATCAGCGCAACTTCAGTATTCTGATGACCATGCTCTCTCTGGAAACCTGTTTCAAATTAGCTTCCTTCTTTCTTACACAACCATTGAAAAAAATGAGACAGTAAAGCCAAGCACTCATAAGCCTGTAAGATGTCCCAGTGAGGGCTCTTCATTCAATCTCAGTTTGTTCTTCCTTGTGTGTAAGCGTTACGTCACGTTTAATTTTAAGTTAATGGCAAGATATTCCAGATTCACAAAGGGAATGGATGATGCTCTGGGACAAATCCAGAGCTTGTAAGAATAGAGACTATAGGCTGCTTCCTTTAAAGACATAAGTAGACATGCATTGGGTAAGCCAGGGAAAAGCAGGATGGCAAGTCATGACCTTAAGACTATAAGTCTTAAGACTCAACTATACTTGAGTGCTTTTCTGGAAAATTGAACCTTCCTCAACCACACGCTGCTTTTGCGATTCTAGACTTTTTTTTTTACATTTAACCTGCTGTCTTGGCCAATAAGTGAGCCTCAGGCTTTGAAAATTTAGGGCCCTGTTTTTCTTTTCTAATAGAAACTGGCATATATTACGTATTGATAATTTTGGTTTTCTTTACTCTGCCTCTGCTTATAGAATGAGAATAATGATACCACCTAACGTAATAGTCACATTGTGGAGGTAACTATAATAATGCTTTGAATTACTTAGCTTTTTCTATTAACAGCAATCGTGAAAACTTTGTAAAGAAAATGCAATTTTTTTAAAATCCAAATCATGGTCTGAGGTGGGCAAGTACTGAAAAATATAAGTACAGATTCATATCATTAAAGACAATCACAATGTCTGTACATTGAAAGAGCAAATTAAAATTGCACTGAGATCCTCAATTCTGTCATCCTATAGGTTCCAAACGTGAATTTAATTTTTTTTTTTCTTTTTTAATTATCAAATTCTAGACATAATATTTAACTTTCATTCCTAGTGCTCATTTAATCACTTGAAGCTCTGGAAAAGCAGATAGTAATAATAAGATGCTATGCTAGGAAGAAACACAAGTTTGGAAGTTGTTTTCTGATACCAAGATATGTATGTTAGTTATTACAATGTCTTTCCTTCTAATTTCTTTTGCCATCCTTCCAATGCTTTGCTGCCATTCAGATTATCAATCTTCTACTTCCTAATTCCTTTCTAGCTTCCAAAGACTCTCAACTAACTTACACACAGCAGTATTTTGTTTTGCTTCATTACAGAAAAAATGGTGCTCTACTTGCAGAGCTAAGAATATTCTGAGATTTAAAATGCAGCCAATCTTTGGCAAACACAGCAAATGGTGCTTTCCCTACTCTAATTAACTTCTCTGTGAGATTATTCCCTGTGTTGGTTTGAAAACAAACCAGTGGGAGATCACAAGTCAGGATCTAAATTAATGGGAAAATAAAATTAGAAACAAATGAAATAATATAAGGAGAAGCACTGACAAAGTCAGATACGACCTGACACCCTGTTAGAGTGGTGGTAGCAGTCCAGATGAAGTAGCTCAACTGGAGTGATGATCCTACAGAAGGTCTCCAGATGAAGGTCCAGTGGTAGCTTTGTCCGCTAGTAATTCAGTAGACAGGGCTAATTTAGGCAGTTCTGAGGGCAAGTTATATCCAGGTGGGAATGCTTGGCTCCTCCCTCCTGGGTGGAGCATCTCACAGTAGGATGAGATAAGTCCATGAGTCATGTGGGGGTTTCTTGATGGCCCATTGTCTATTATCAGGGGTGGGTCATTAGCAGGCAATAACAGCTAATGGCCCACAGCTGGTGGTAATAGAATACTTGAATACATCTATATTTTAACCTAGGACATTCCCTCATGTAGCCATGGTTCTCAAAAAATTCAACCATTATGAGCCCTGAGCATCTAAAATTAAAAAAAACAAACTGAAAAAACAATAAAAACGCTGTGTAATCTACATAGATGATACTAGCATCCATGCCTGAAGTCACATGGGATGGCACAAGAAGCTGAAGGAGCTCTGCCTGTTGGGATCCACAGCTGCAGAGGATGCAGAGTCCTGCTGAGCTTCTGTCCCCACAGCATGCTGCAAGGAAGGATCCCTCCCTGCACCTGCACTATTACTGCTCTGCTGATGTGCCTGCACCTATGTTCCCTGACATGCTGCACTAAAGGCATCTGAAAGGTTTCAGTCTATAAGAGGCAGGTAGTGAAATTTTACACAAGAAACCTTTGCTTTGGGCTTGGGTTGAGACTGGTAACTCATAAAACCATAATGTTCTAACATAATCAGTCAAAATATTCTCGAAAAAGAAGCATTTTTATGTAATACTGCTAGCCCCCTCATCCTGAGTAGCTAGCCAAAATTGGTGGAGTTATGAGCTACTCTTTGTAGAAGTAAAAGTGGTTGGCAATGTGTTTCTTTGTTATTGTTCTCATTGTTTTCAAACAGGCATCAAGTTCCATATTTTTGCATTGAGGAAGAAGAAATAAAAATGCATTATTCATTCATTTTGAGTTTTCTTTTGGTCTACACCCCCCCTCCCCCAAAAGCCCATTCATTTGTTGCTAGCTGGAGTCATGCCCTAGAGCTGGAGTCAACCTTTGGCCTCTGTCAACTTCACAGTTCCACCATATTCCTCCTTCTCTTGAAAAACCACAGCTCCACCAATCTGTCTTCTCTTGATAGCACTCACATGAAGTCCTTCTGCTTTCTGCAGTCAGATTTTTGCATTCCAATAAATAAAAGCGATGACAGACGACCTGGTTTTGACTGAGAGTTGACAGAGATCAATCCTCACATCACATAAATTAGCATAAGCTATCTAAAAAGTTTCAAAATGTGATATGCCAAGCTTGCATTTATCTTACAGTAAATGTAGAAATCATAGCACTAAAAATAAACCTTACCAGCATGGAGGTTTCACTTTTCTCATAGTCATGAGATCATAAAGACACCTCAGTTCCCAAATAACGTTACTTTTAAGTTGCAATATCACAGAAGTAACCATTTTTAAAAGCCAGTCAAGTAAAAACCAAAAATTTCCAGAGTAATTAGCCAAGCAGCTGTGTCTGAGATGAAAGATTCAATTAGAAACTGAATTATGCAGAGTTTGTTTATACTGATAGAACAAAAAAAGGATTCAGTCCAACCTTGGAAGCCTGTGGCTTTGTTGACATTCCCATCAAGACAACTTCAAGAATAAAGGCTTTCTCTCAAGCAAACAAAGAAATCTTTTTCTGAGTAATTATTATCACATTTCAGGTAGTGGAGGTTGTAAGCCACAATTCTGCAAGCTAAGTGACTGACTGCTAGAGACATGGAAGTAGCTTTGTGAAATGCTCTGCCTGGAGTGCTCCTTGGTTTTGAAATGAATTAAGGAGCAGTAATTAAGAGCAAGATCAGGAATTTTTTTTCTGTAGGTATCTGAGAAAGTGAAATGGTATCAGAAGACATCCCTTTTTACTCTGCCTGCGAAATGATTACAATCCCAGTATTTTTTATCTCTTGAGAAAGTGATCAGCTCTGTTCTAGCAGGGCAGAATTGGGCACCCTTGCTAGTACACCTTCTGCAACCACAGAAGGATACAGAACAAAAAGAAAAAAATGCCCTTTCCAAGTATAACAGTGCAAACATTTTCTTGGGTTTTACAAAATTTGGACGGCCACTTGCACATTTCATCTCAGTTATTTTTATTCTCCTAACTGAAGTGCCTGTTGCTTAGGGTCATTTTACAGCAAGAGGGAGAAATGTCTTTAATGAGTGATTCAGCCAAGCCAACTGCAAATCCCTATTTCTATTTATTGATTCGAGAAGGTTTGTTGGACAATTCAGCTAAGGGTCCAAAGCATTTTTTGAACACATTTATTATTTCCAGAAGTGTTCCAGGGCTGATGGAACTTCACATTATTCAAACAGATAGATGAGTGCTTTGTAAATTCATTGAGCCTTCAAATAATCAGACCACACCTCTTATTATTTTACATAGTAGCATTTTTCCAGGGATATAGAACAGCCTATTCTTGGTCCTGAAGCAATACTACAAACACAAATTATTACATTATATTATGTTAATAGTACGTAAAACAGGTTGACTGTAGCTTTGCTATTCTATGCTATTTCATCCAGTCTCACAGCATTAAGCATTATTCTTTTAGGTGATGCAACTCTGTGTTAGTTATTTTGCATAGCAAGTCACATACCCAGAAATTACAAATGCACGTAGAATACTGACATTTTGCTTTAAACTATAGACAGAAACTGCTGTGTAAGATTAGTTATCTAAAATATACTCCAGCATCATGCATTGTACTGAACATTTAGAAAGTGGCTTGATATTTTCTGGCCATCTGTACAGAACCAAATGCACCACTGGTACAAGATGGTTCAACTCTGCTTCATAAGCATTCCATTCATTTGCTTGCAAAATAGTAAATATAGTCAAGGAATTTCAAAAGGTTAAGAGACCACCAGCAAAGCAGGACATGAACACATATTATCTCATATCCGAACACATATGAAAAATTGACTATGTTCCACAATACAGTTATGACACTCCATGATATGTTTACAACTTACTGTCCATAAAAGTTGCCACTAAAAAGTCTTTCTTAGTTTGTAGTTGCTGTTCAATACAATCTCAGTTACCATAATATCTCCCTCTATTTTAAGGGACAAATTGAAATACTGAGGTACTTACTGTGGAAATGAGGTCTTCTTTATTTTGAACTTTTTGTTATTTTCCCCCTATGGATTGTGTGACACAGAAACCTTTTGCACACCTGGAGATTTGCTTGTTGTTCACCATGGCTCTTTTGTCAGGCTAAAAGCCTTCACCACTCTAGTAACTAAGAAAATAATAAAAAATAGGAGGCAACACTGTAGTTACAGTAAATCAGTGCATGTACATAGAACTTCACATCAACTTTGGTGTGAAACAAGAAGGGCAGGCCACAATCTAAAACTTTCTGTGGTGTCTGTATATGGAGGAACACAAAGAGAACACTCATCCAAAAGCAATCCAAACTCATCCAAAGAGCAATGGAGAGATGGGGAAATTACCTATCGACTCACATAGGCTGCTTTGTGACTGTGGCCATTATCAGTGACATGCTGGAAGGTCAAGGGCAAGGCAGAACTGACTGCGTGGTCCTTCCCAGTACACTGATGGACATAGGTCTAATAAAAATGTCTAATAAAAGCATCTCATACGCCATCAAATTTTGTGTCTCTTCTTGGGGAATTAAATTAGGCAACTAGCTGTTAAAAATCACTATGGCTCAGAAACCATGCCAATAAAATATAGAAATATACCTATAGAAACAAGAATAGATATGGCAATGCAACTTCAAGAATGCAGTTAAATCCCTCTTTGTTATCTGAATCTCTTGCTCATCTGAGTCAAGTAAGTCTCATAGTGACTGAAAGAGGTTGTAATAAGTCTGCTGAAATTAGTTCCGCAAAATAAGTTAGGTGGATTTCATCCAGCTTCCAAGAGAGATGTGTCTTCATCCCGAAATAAATCATCCCTGCTTCTGCCACTAACTGGCATCTGTGCTGGTATTTTCAGCAGAAGAGCTGAAGGCACTGCCAGCAGATAGAGAACGAAATCTTTACTGCTCCTTAGGGTTGTCATTTGGGACAGGCACGAGGCACGTGCAGTAGTAGGGAGCAAAGAGTGTCTGCAGGTACTGCCTGAGAGCATGCAGCTCCCCACTAACTCCACCTTATGGCCTCATGGCTGTCATCTGTCCTTAGACAGCTTTCATCTCTCAATTATTTTGAGCAGTGAATGTGTGTGTTTGCCTTATGTGTGTTTGCCTTTTTGAAGTACCAAAGCATTCCTTCCCTTTTTCCTTCAAATGGACTTAGAAACGAGGTGAACATGCTAAATGACTTACCAGCACATATAAAAAAGTTATTCTCGCTTCCACCACAGTCACTGGGCACAAAGCCAGTTTCCTGAGACCTGTTTTAGGAATGGTTGAGTTCCATCTGGGGTGAGCAGAGGTTTTCAAATTGCAGACCTCTTGGTGTGTTATATTTTAGAGATTTGATATTCTGCATGTATTAATTTTTAAGAAAGAATAAGACAGAGTATCAATTACTTAGTATATTCTTGGTATGTAGGCAGTAACCTCATTCTAGTATTTAAATATGACAATACCAAGTATGGTACCAGTGCTGTCATTATTTGTGATCAGTTTATTTTTCATCCACTTTTTATGCTTTTGAGCTTTCATTCAAGATGACTACAGTCCTTTTAATCAGCCTTCAAATTGGTATTTCTACCCTTACTAGGAAAATTCATGTGATCTCTAATTCAAATGACTGAATATACTGAACACAAAATAATTAACTGCTGTCCTCAGAAACAACTAAAGACAGACTTGTGTAGGCTGACTCTAAGAAGCAGTCTCAGCCAAGGTTCCTCCTCAGCAGCTTAGAGCATTCCTTTCCCAAAAGCTAGGTGTTACTAGGCCTTGCTACAATCAAAATTGAAATGCTGCCATATGCTGCAGCAAAATATAGATAGAGAAGTGCAGTGTATAACAGATACATAATAAAAAAGAGCTGAAGGTGCTCAGAAAATTTACTTGATTTATCATACTTCTTATTATTTCCACAGAAAAAATAGCACTTTAATACAAGAACTAGAGGAATAATTCTTAATTTGCTATGTTTCATCTACTTGTCAGGGTAAAATTCCTACAGAGACTTAGATCAGCACCAGCTTTTAACTCTCTTTTAAAAAGCAAAATGACTGAGAGGTTTCCTAGTGTTATACTACCATTGCAAAAAAAATTATACTGAGGCCGTGTACGAAGGACAAAAGTGTTGGTATCTTTGTGAGTTTCTCCATGTTTTCACCTGTTTGACTTTTTTAGACCACCATGTTTCAGAAGTAATCTGCTATAAAAACACGAGGAGTGTTTTATATACAATCCAAAAAATCCACCCCCAAACCAAACCAAACCAAACCAGTTTGTGAATTAAATGCACTTATTTTAGCGAGTATACAAACTTTTGCCCCACAGGAAAAATATGCATTCAAATAAATACCGAAACCTCAAAATATTGTCTTGGAGATAAAAAATAATGTGACAACTTTATCATATTTCTTTTATCCATATCCTCATCCTTGTTTTTAGAGTATCAACCTTGTGTTCTCAAAAACAGGTTTCATTTCCACAGATGCTTGTCAAGTATACCATTCCGAGAAGTTAAATATTTAATAAGAAATGTCAAGGCTAGAGTGTTAAATGCTGTAACCTGCTACCACCATATTAATACTCCTTTCATCAAGCAACAGTTGCAAAAAATTAATTAGATATCTTTTTTTTTTTCCAAGGTCTTAGCCTGAAGATCTAAAAGGTACAGTGTGATTTGAACTAATTTATTTTTTAATCTGTAGTTTAAAGTGAAAACTGAGGCAGTTATCTCACACAGGCCTATGTTTACATCACAGTAATCATCTGGGCTGACAGTTTCAGTTTGGCCCACACTGGGGATCTGTTGCGGTGTGCCCCGTGGTACCAGAACCTCGCCAGGCCATAGCCTGGTACGATGAATCCCCTGGGGGCACCACCCGGGACTTGGTTCCCTTCTCCTCCCCCTAAGCTGTCAGTTATTATGTTGTACCCACCCCTGTATCCACCCCTGAGCTGCCGACCCCCTCCCCTTCTACCCACCCCCTTTTCACTCACCAGACCTTCCAGAGAGTTCTCCCCTGTTCGCCTCTGGATTGGTCCTCCTTGATCCTGTTCCTCATTGGTTGTTTTTGCCCAGTCCTGTACCCCAATTCTCGCGGTCTGTTTCCCTATTGGTTGTTATGTGATTCCCCCAAACCCTATAAATATAAGTGACTTTCTGCCATGTACGTTCTTTGGCTCTGGACCCCTTTGAGGTCTAATAAAGGCTTCGGAACTCCACCCTAAGAACCTCTCTTGCCTCTTCGTCTTCAGCGGCCTCTCCTTCGCCTTCCCTGTCTTTAACCACCTGTGGCTGCTGCACTCCCCAGTGCGGCTGCCACCGAGGACGCTCTCAGAGACTCCATCGCGGCTGCAGCCTCGGAGCCTCCTCAGACCCAGACGGGGTCTGCCGTACCCCGGCAACCGCGATAGGGATCAGAACAGCTTACAAGCTCTACATCCTGACTGGAGCACTTTGGCAAAACAAAGTGGAAAAACCTGTATCTGTATGGACTTTCACACCTCAAGCCACTGCAGTTAGGGTTGAGTTAATATTGCTTCAAAGTTTTCTTTACAAGGCTAGTGGAAGAAATCATATGGTATTTACCAGTGTTGCAACAGCTATGTGTTGCAATAGGAGTTATCTCCAAGTACAAATAAGTGTCAGTAAAAAGGGAGAAATGAGAAGCAGTAATTATATTAGTTTCTGATAAGACCCTCTGATAGACTTTATACAAAGACAAGTAGTGATAGGACTAGAGAGAGTGGCTTTATACTGAAAGAGGGTTGTGGTTGTATGCCAGGGACGAGGAAATGAAGCCACTCATATCCAGCAAGAAAGTGAAGTATTTAATTAATTAATTGCCCGCTTATATGTGTAATCACATAAGGAGATTGGTCAGTGATCACCCACCCCTTAGGGTGATTGGCTAAGGTCTTACAACACCCATTTCAATAACATTTCACCAGTGTATCATAAACAAAACTTAGACAAACACCAGGTGTTCAGATAGTTATACAAAAACCATCTTATTGTTTTCATAGCTTGTGTGAGAAAGGAAAGATTCACACAGAATATTGCAAGAAGCTGGAAAACCTTTCTAATAGCCCTTTCTGTATCCACAGAGGGTAGGCTTAGATTAGATATTAGATATTAGGAAGAATTCCCTTACTCTCAGGATGGTGAGATACTGGAACAGGTTGTCCAGAAAAGTCTTGGATGTCCAATCCCTGCAAGTGCTCAAGGCCAGGTTGAATGGGGCTTTGAGCCACATTGTCTAGCGGAAGGTGCCCCTGCCAATGACAGGGGGGTTAGAACTAGATGAACTTCAAAGGTCCCCTTCAACCCAAACCCAGCCCAAACCATCCCATGATTCTACTATTGCTCAGCTTACTCAAAATTAGCCCTTCTATGCAATGGAAATTATTACAGTAGAAATATGCTGTACCATGCTCATATGTGTGCAGCCTGTTCAAACTCAGGAACCTCTGTGGGCAGGTTTGGTGGTTTGCTTGCATATGAAGAAAACAAAATTAGTTTTTAGCAGGTACTGCATCACTAGCTGTCTCTTTGATTCTTTCAGCATTGAAGCCTAATGTTTTGGTTTTGTCTGACATACAGGTTTGCATTTTGTTCCTTGCTTTGTGTTGCATGAGAGAGCTCTCAAAGCACTGGGATAAAAGGACAGCACTGAGTCCTTGTAGGAAGCTGAGTCCTACATCTGAGTGTCCCACACACTGGCTATCAAGCATGTAAGGCAGATAGCCACAGTAATGTCTCTTCATATGACACATTTTCTATTCTGATCATGTGGCAAATATCCATCTTGGTCACACAGGTTTGAGGCGGAGGTCATGCTGTACTACCTCAGGACTTAGAGAAGTAACAATTCATGCATAGCCATTTATTCTGAATCTGTGATTGTGAAGTTTTACATAGGTTTTACCAGGGTATGAAACTAAGGAGAATACTTGTTTTCTTCTTTAGTGATGAGCACTCTGGCCCTCTGATTTCAAACTGTCTTGTAGCCTTTGGGATAGGATCTACATTGCCTGAAACCAGTGATGTTGCAGGCATGTGTTGGGTAGCATGTCATCCTTCTGGTGAACTCAACAAAGTCAGAGGAAGACTGTCATCTTTTCAACCCTGCCTACTACCCCTGCAGTCTTCCTTCAGACTGACATGGATCACGTGTTTGCATTCGTATGGAGCCTGATGTACCCCAGGCACAACAGAGCTGTTGCACCTGAGCAGAGTGAGCTTCAAGGCACGTGCTGCAAAACCAGTGTTCAAAATGAGCCTTAACTTCCAGTGCATGCACAAATCAGTTGCACAGTGGATCCCATACACTATAAACCTCTCAGGCTGTGTGTCCTGGGTTACAGTGTATTCTATTACCATGAGCTGTTAAAACCAGGTGTAGCAATGTTCCTTGCCTCCTCCCTCTGGACTATCTTCTGTTAATAGGTCCAACAATGCCTTGCTGCATGACTCCTAGATAACTCACACCTGAACTATCTCCTGTTAATGGGCCCATCAGTGCCTTGCCCCATGACTCACCATCCCATTGTGAGATGCTCCGCCCAGGGGGGAAGGAACCAAGCATTCCCACCGGGATAAAAGACNCTCTGACCTTGTCAGTGGGTTGTTTTTGTTTTTTTTTTTCTTTTTGTGCTGCTGTATTTATTTTATTTTTCCTATTGAATTATATTTCTGACTTGGACTCTCTCACTAGTTTGCTTTCAAACTAGTACACTGTGCCTACACACTATAGCACAAGTAAGTGCTAGAGAAGTGGCTGTATGTCCTGGATTTGTGGACATGCAGACACTGAGATACTTAGAAATCCTTGACAAATGGCAACAACCCTAGTAGTTCAAACAGTGATCCATAAAAGCAGTAACCAACTGCCAAAGTTGGTAAAGCACGAGCATGCAATGCCTAGCAGAGATGTGCGGCAAACTAGTTTTCCATCATGGTCCCAATGCAAGTTCAGTCCTAATGCCAGACTGCAGTGTAATCAGGGAATGATAACCATTTACAGTACAATCAAACCAATTTAGGTTCTTAGATTATTTCAGAGAGCTTGGAAACTGTTTAAACATTGTATACACTAAACTGAGAATAGGAAGTCTGAGGGGATATATTGGACTGGAAATCCATGTAAGAAATTATGAGGATAGGCATGACTAATCTTCCACTGATATCTCTGACTTGTCCAGGTGGGGTTCTCCATTCTGTGCCAAATTGACCTGAACTTAACGTTATATCTATGAAGTGCCTTTTCAGCTGTGTTTTTCTGACTGACCAGGTAGTCAATTGAGTGAAGTAGTTGACTCAGGAGAAATAACTCCCTGTCTTGCTCTTGAACCCAGTATTTTCTTTTTGTATCCTGGAGAAGTGTTAAGTTCTAAGACTGAAAAATCCTATCCAAGAGCAAGAAAAGTCACCAGTGGAGTTCCCAATCACTGCAACATACGGAGAAATGAGACCTGTCAAAGCAAGCCAAGACAAATTTCAGCAGCAGCCTAAAGATACATAAATTTCAGATTGAGTCAAAACCACACAGAGGTTTTGCTTAACAAAAAAACCTGAAGTTTTTATTTAAAAGCAGCCCATTAAATACAAAATGTTGCAACATATACATGAAAATGTACCCACAGAGGGACTGATTCAGCTTACTTTGAAATCAAAGAGAGGAAAATTTGGGACCCAGTATTTTGGAAAGAAAATCAAGAAATAAGATTATCCTTGAGGCAAGAAACTTGAGTGTATGTTAGCCTAAGAATGCTGTAACAGAGAGAAAAGCCTCAATTTTGAGGTAGGCTCAGACACCAGCCTTTCATCTTCTTCCCAGTCACTCTGTGTTTTCCATCTATGGCACAGTAGTTGTTATCCTATAAAATGACTGAATGTTTGGCTAAGCAAGAAACAAAGTTTAATCGCCACATAACAGATAATTTGATATTAGATACAGCCAGCAGCTCTTGCTCACGTTTGTCAAAATTTTGCCTCGTGGTTCATACTGTCATGTCCATACAAGGTGTTGGGCAATAGAGGGAATGGAAAGTTTGCCATGACTTCAAAGGAGTCAGGATCTCCCCCGTATTCATCACATGGCAGTATACTCGGCATGATAGCAAAAGTGAGGATCCTTTAAAACTCACTTAATATGTGCAAGTATTGGGTAAGTAGTCAATGGAGAATCCAATGCCTCATCTTTGCCAACACATCTATCCTTCAAAAGGCATACTATTTTGCTTAGTTTGGTTTCTGAAATGCTCATACTTCTCTATTTTAGTCAAGGGAATGCTAAATTAGCACTGTTTTACAATCTCATAAATTGGCAGATTAAAACTATATGCTTGAAATGCTGCTCCACTGAAATTGATACAAAAACTTTTCTGGATGTTGCATAATGCCAGGATTTCATGCTGTCTCAGAGGCAGTATCTGAACATATTGTGTCTATCAGCTGTGACTGTTGACTGGAAGACAGTCAGACTTTTTATTATCTTCAGCAAATATTTACATTCTACAAACGTGTAAGAGATGTAATTTCCCTTAGGAATCTAGAACCAGTATTTTCCTTAATAGATAGGTCAATGGTCCCTTTAGCTCTGTATTTGACAGTGGCTAATACTATATATTTGTGAAAAAAAGGTCAGGAAAAACTATGAGTAGAACATAACATATTTTTTCATGGTATATCCTACCACAATATCCTGGTTATTTGCAATAAAGAAACTTCCAGGGCCTTGGTTTCAGCTAGACAATTGTGTTGAATGTTAATAAATAAATTTTAGGAAATACAGTTTTGATAGAATCATAGAAATGCGGAGGTTGACTGGTCTATTCCCACTCAAAGCAGGACTATAGCGTGTCTTACCTTTAAACCCTCCCTCTCTTCCTCATTATAGAGGTTAAAACAGCAATTGTATTATTCTCTTGGCTTTTTTTTCAGGCTGGACAAACTCCCTGACATGCTCCTACCCCATCACCATGGTAGTGGCTCATATTCAACTTCACATTCACTGTGACTTCCACCTGATGAGCCCTTCTCATCAGTGCTGCTACTCAGCCAGTTAATTCTCAGTGCAGGGGGTAATCCTGCTCCAGGAGCAGAACTTTGCACCTCTGCTCTTACAACTATATGAAGTTTCTGTTAGCCCAATCATCAAGTTTCCAAAAGTCATCCTGGACTGAAATTCTTCTCTTTGGCGGGCCACTCATTACCCTGATTTAGTGGATCATCACATTTAGTAATTCTAATTGTATATTTGACATGGTGCATCAAAAAACTGGTATTGGAGCTCTTCCCAAAACATTTTAGTGTGAGAATGCCAAACAACCATGAAACACATGAAGAGCAAATCGCCTTTTTTTGAAAAATCTGGTGTGGCTTTGAAGTCACTGCCATCTCCATAGCTGTTTTCTACTCTCCTGTTTGTGTAGATCGCCAGGTCAGAGTAGCATCAGTCCATAGGTCATGTTGCCATGTTAGGCTAAGTTTGAGACAGGAGCAATGGCATCACACAGGACTGGAAAAGAAACAGACACATACTCGCTCTGTGAGCTGAGCTGTAAGGGCTGTAAATCCCCTGACTGAAAGGCTAGCATGTGAGAAGTGAAAACGAAAAAGAACAGGCAAGGAAGTTGTTTTCATTGGCTGAAAACAGAATTGGATGATCATCTAAGGCACAAAAAAAGGCATTTTAACTAAGACTTTTAATAGAACGTACTGGACTTTGAAACAGTAAACCTAATTATATGAATATGTCTTGTGGTTCTGAAAAACCAGTAACACTTCCATGTCAGATTTTTCCTTCTAAAATGGAATATAATGTATTAGTACTGCAAATATATATTGAAAGAAGTAGTCAGTTATTAAGTACTGTGAAGAAACCATTAGCAACAGCAGTGCTATATGACCACATCACCATGGGCACTACTGCCTTATGTTCAGGTGTGGTCTTTGTCATTTACATGTCTATGTATAGCCAGCCTGCCAGAACTCCATTAATTTTATACAACAGCTTGTAATAAATGGATATACACATGCTTACAGGATTAGGCTCTGATCTGGAATACAGACTCATTGGAGCATCAGTAAGAAATGCAAGGTTTTTTTAATACAATAGAAGATTTTAATATTCCAAAATTTGGAATGAAACCAAGGAATGTTGAGTCTTTTCATGGCATGATGCTTCAGCTCTGGGGAAGCCTGTCAGCCTTGCCCCCATACATCTGGGGAACCAGGATTGCCAAGAAGCCACAAAGTGGAGGGTCCTTCCTTCCCAGCTCTCAGCACTCTGTCAAAACCAAGGCAAAGCAGTCTGTAAGCTCACGATCTCCCAGAACCAGCCAAGCAGCCGTTAAGAAGAGAACTGGCAGGCTCATTTGTCTTGGAAACCTGCCTAGATTCCATTGGAAATTGGTCAAAAATGGAAATTCTTTTGTGGAACATTATGATTTCAGTGAATGGCATACCCTAATGAAGAAGTGTTTAATCAGAAATTTTCTAGCCAGATTGTTCTCTGTTGGAAGTAGATAAAGCTATTGTTTATGGGCGTTTTTTAGTTTGTGGTTTGTTTGGTTTTTTTTTCCAATCCCACATGGTTTGGTTGGATCAGGTTAATGAGCAAAGCACTCTGAACATGCAGTGGCATTTGATTCTGAGGTTTTGCTCCAGGAACCCCTCCCTCTAGCTGAAATCTAAGTTCCAGTTCCATCATTCAGGCTTCAGTTAGGGAAATTGTTATCAAGTGAAGCTGATACCAGAACATAATTAATTGCTCCCTACTTCCACATGTCTTATATGTCCATAAATGCTCTTAAGTTCAGAACAATTAATTGAACTAGAAGCCTGCTTCTGATTAAAGACAGGCATTAATACCAGATTAGTCCTAAATACTGGAAAGGGATATTTCCTAGGGAAATCCTGGTATATCTTTCTGTAAGCAGTTTTTATTCGCTTAGACAGCTTCTAAGAATGCTACAAGAAATAAAATCTTGTAGCCCCAAAAGCAGGTTCAAAAAGTGTAGGATTTTCCAGTTATTCCAATTCTAAAATGGTAGTAAGTAAAAAACCACTCTGTGACTGTAAACATATTTTTTAGGTAGGTGGGCAAATGTCAGATTAACATCATTTGTTGCTGTGAAATCAATGAGAATTCTGTTAATAAAGAAGAAATGTTTCTTCAAACGCCACAAAGACTAAATGTCTTTCTTCAGTTAATCATCAGAGGCCCTATCATGCTAAAGAAAAATAAAATTATTTAGGTGAGTGATCTAATCAAGTAAAGAGGCCATGCAGATAAGAGAAATGCAGTGGCTGTAATATGGTAGGGGGGTTGTGGACTCTTGTCTACTTTGAGACTTTTAGGTGCAATCTTGGCACATGAGACCTGGAGAAAACTTCCATGACATGGGTGCAATACTGATGGAAGAAAAATGCACTCAGCTGTGTAATGCCAAAATCCCTGTGCTACTCCCAGTGGTCTATCCTGTCCTGTTCTAGTAAAGAACACTGCTCCCACTGGCACTCCAGATGATGGAGCATTGAATTGCTAAATAAGCAGCTACAACCAATCTGTATAAGCCTGTGAGGGTTTTAGAGAACAGGAATATCTTCAAAAAGATCTTGACAGAGAGCAGAAATGATATAAAAAAGGATAAAACTTAAGAGTTAAAAAAATCAGCTGCATAAATATAGGACTGGAAACTCTCAGCAGCGTGGCAGATCTGCAGGTGAGGGTGTAGGGGTCATACACAGCCACAGCCAAGGATCAGTCAATGAAATTGCTGTGGCAAAAATAGAAGAAGAAAACATCATGTAAGAGTACTGTGTGCCATAGATAATTTTATGTTGGTGATGCCTAAATAGGAGAGGCGTGTTGAGGTTTGGCTACCATGTTTCAAAGAAATTGTAATCCAGAGAAGGAGACTGAAATTCTGTGAAACATGATCGGTGAGTAAGGATTAGAGGGAGTGTGACTGTTTTGTTTAGGGAAGGCTGAGAGAAAACAGAAGAAAAATTCTTCAAGCAAGAATAGCACAAACAAGAACAGCACAGGCAAAGAAAATAGGTGGTTCTCTGTACGTCGTCACTGTAGACGAGAGGAAGAAATGAGCATGCACTACAACAAGGAACGTTTAGGTCAGACATCAGGATCGTAAGCATAGATAGCTAATGGCATGGGTGATTTACAGAGACCAGACTCTGCCTCACCAGATGGACTGTGAAGGAAACCTTCATGGTTCTGATGGGAAGTACAAAGGTGAATTAGGAGACCACCAGAGGCCCTTTTCAGCTTCTTCCTGATATCTATGAAAACTATGTGTGTCTTTATCTGATCAACCAGTCAGTTCTGGCAAATTCTAAAAGGAACAGATTTAGGGATAATTTAAGCCATTTTTCTCAGAGAAATATCTTCAGTGAATTTTTAACAGAAATACAGCCCTTCAAGAAAGAAAGTACATAAAAAGGATGCTTTGTAGCACAAATCTGTTACAGTAACAACTCTGTCTAGTCTAAGTCGAGTGACTTTAATTTCAATATGTCCTGCCTAGAAACTAACTGCAACAGCGTAACAGACTTTCACTCCTCCAGTATTTTCCTTTCCTTTTCTTTTATGCTCTGTTTGCAGGATAAAAGACTGCTTGCAAGAAATAAAAGTTTAGAATTCAAGTCTTGCCTAAATTTTCCTTTTGACAAGATTTATTGCTGAAAATTAAAAAAAAAAAAAAGGAAGAAAAACAAAACAGAACAAAACCCCACAAACAATCCCACAAACCAATGAACAAAGAAGAAGAAGAAAGATCATATTCAGGCAAAATACAAATGCCAAAACCCAAAATTGCTGTCTGTTTTGTTTTAGGAGTACTGCTAGAAGGGACTGTTAGCACTTTATTCAAGAAGTGTAAGATATTTTGTGCACATACACGGCAAGGCACATGTGCAATGTCACATTCTGTAGAATTAGTGAAATTTCCTACAGAGACACAGGGTCAAAAGACAGGCCATGGCCTTCTGTGCAGACGTGATGGAAGAAGTTCATGCTTCTTTGGAGAAGTTTGCCTTCCTCTGGATGCTGTGCACCTCTGCATTTTTAGGGGGGGATCTAGGAGATTTTTCCAGTCTGGACAATCTACAAACTAGTATTCAAGTTGAAACTTGAGCACAAGTTTAACAAACTGGGTGAAAAGACCCAGCAAAAGCAGAGCACAAGACACCACACCACAAAAGGGTGCCTGCCTTGGAATAACTTACAAGCTGCATCTTCTTGTAACTTATGAGCTCTTTCTTTCCTTTGATGTTTGTGCAGCACATTGCTGCAAAACAAAGCAAACATTCTTCCAGTGTCATTATTTGAACTAAAATGTAAGTTATCTGTAGTTGTATCATATGGAGTATATGTTTCTAAAATTCAGTAAAAGTCGTACTATTCTTTTGTCAGAAAATCTATGGTATTAGGCTTGTACACTATTGAAGCCAGCAGCATGAGAAACAGATAAAAGTGCTGATGTATAGGGAGGCACTGTCCTTCTGCAAAAGGGAGGTGTCAGTTCTGACAAGGTACTGTGCTTAATGAGATTATTATTAAAATTGGCTGGTTCTCATACCATACCACTTTGGCTGTTGAGATAAACCTCCTTCAAAGACATCCGAGTTTAAGTGACCACATCAACTCTGTAGTAGAAGGAAGTAACCAATGAGAAATATTTTTTCCTCCTAAACTGCTGAGCTCAGAAAACCACCACGCCTGTGGTGAATAGAGTCTCCACTGCATTTGCTTTATTGTTCAGAAAGGCTGAACCTTTGTCCCAGCCAGAGGAGGTTTTGGGACAGGAGTTGGTCAGCTGCAGGCGAAGCCAGAGTCTGCTTGCATTTTACTATGAATGCTATTTGAGATGCTCAGCAATACCACTGCTACATAGATACATAGAGGCATAACACCAGCGTGAAGATAGCAATTATCAGAGGGCATATGGATTAAAAGAGGAGCTGACAACTTCTGAGTCATCCCAGTTCTTCTCATGTTTCTGGTTCTTTTGCCCACAACTGCAAAGCAATGCTTTCTAACCTCAGCATCCTAACTGCCATAGCTTCAGTATTTTAGTCTCAGAGTACTGTATCTCCTGGCCCTTGAAGAGATAATTTTTGCAGTGTGATCTTATGGCTGGTGAGCCATAAGCTCTGCTGCATCACCATGTATCTGTTCCTGAAGTTTCCACAGGTGCCAGGGATCCTTTCATTAGACTTGAGCTGCCTGTACTACCTTGAACCTAGTCTGGTCCCTAGATAAATCCCTTTGACCTGAAACCTTCTGCATTTTGGCCTGCTGCACCCAAAGTGTGTTTGCTGTCCAAGTTCTCTTTTTCACTTGCAAAGTCAGTCAGATGCCTCCAGTACCAGTTCTGTAATTCTGTGTTTAGAGCTAGAATCCCCTTTTCAGGACTGTGCCTATCTATCCTAGCTAAGGATGCAATTTCTTTTCTGTGGTCTAGCCAAGCATGACAGTAGAGATGGAGTGATCACCACTGCCCCTGCACTTTTTATCTTACTCATCACTTGAAGCTTAGATGGATGAGGTCTGGTCATTCCATCCTGGTGAAAAATGTGTGAGCTGGCAGAATCCTTAATTATACAGGCTGCTTTCTATTTCTGGATACACAGGATTTAATGTTTTTTATTATAGTAGCACCTAAGGGCCTAACCAAGTACAGTCTCTACCCTGCAAATATTTGCTGAGCTGCCCTGTCTTTCTGCCCCATCACCCTGAGAGTTTTCTCAGAAGATGGAATTCTTTCCTTTTCACTGGAAAAACACAGACATGACAATGGTTTATATGTTGGTAAGACAGGAGGAGTGGTTATCTTGATTAAGCACTAAGGTGTGAGTGGACATGGAGAGACTGTCCATCTCATTCCCCTCTCATCATTTGTGATGTGTTGTACAAAACAGAGCACATTCCTCACACATTCACACAGGTGGGGGAAAAGAAGGCTGGAAACTTGTGGCTTCTAGCAACAGAAGGAAGGCTCCCACTCTTATCTGCAGATCTGCAGCCACAAAATACTGAGTGCCCTAGCAGCAGGGTCCAGGAGCTCAGTCCAGGAAAACAGTTGCAGCAGCTAAACCTGAACCTGCAACAATACCAGGTGGAACCTGCAAGTGATAGCAGGGGCAGACTCTGTGCTGTGGGGAAGAAGGTCCCCATAGGCTGACCTCACCTGCTGGCAAAGAGCATTTTCTTCTTGCTGGGGCTTGTATCTCAGATATCAGAGAAAGACTTGTGGGGCCTTAGACTATTATCCTTTGTTACTCTTCCACATGGACAGCAATGATACTGGCCATGGGAAGCTGTGAACATATTAGGCATAACTCTCATAACTCTATGGCTGTGGTAGCGTGGGTCAAGGACATAGCAGCCCAGGTGGTTTTCTGGTTGATCCTGCCAGAGAAAGGAAAGACATGTCTTGAGGAGGAGTGGACAGACACTGCAGATCATCAACTGGCATCATGCAGCTGGCATCAATAACAGGGATCTGTTTTTTATGATTTTAAGATCTTATCTGAGTGTCAACAACTGCTAGAAGCAAACAGGGTGTTCCTGACAAAGTGGAGCTAAAGCACCTCTGCCATATGACTGGCAAACATGGTAAGGAGAGCTGTAAATTAGGAATGACAAAGCAACAGGGAGGGAAATGATGGCCTACAGTCACGAAAGGAAGTGGTGTGGGATGAGATGTAATAAACAGAACAGGGTGAAAGAGGTCAACTTAAGCAAATACACAGCAATAAGGGAGTGCCAACAGTACAGCATTATGGAAAAAAGCCCTCATATCTTTTTCTGGGATATCAGCTAAACCTGATGCCTTATCTGAAGTGCTTGTACATGAATGCATGCAGCATGGAGAATCAATAGCGGATATTAGAGGTCTGAATGCAGTTGCAGAGCTACAATATCTCATTGGGCTCACAGTGATGACATGGCATAGTTCACACATGGGGGTGGTGCAACTGATGGATTCAGGCAGTTTAGCGAGGACTGGGAGGGAGGGGAGGAACTGACCTTTTCTGAGAGAGCAGCAGCGATGCGTGGAGCTCTGCCTTGGGAAAGGTAGGATCTGTTTGAGAGCCTGTGGATGAGGAAAAATATCTTGCTAAAATGAAACATTAATAAACTTGGAGGCAAACTCCATATGTTTTCTATGACAAAGAGTTACATTTGGAGGAGGTTTATTGTGTGGAAGAATTCTCATGCTGTCACAAGATGTTCAGAGTGGTGCTTGTGACCTTTTACAATGCAGCTTATGAACAATACAATCTGTAGTCTGTCTGTCTCAGGACATCTACAATTTCCAGCTGGTGATGCTTGTTCTTGATCTCAATAAGTACAAACTCAGTTGGAAATGTTCCTCAGATGCTTCTTATCTAAAACTGGAGCACTGATTTTAATTCCATACCCGTTGTTACCCAGACATCTCATATCAGACTGGCTATTTTGGCTGCTTGAAAATTAACTTTAGATAGCAGTGGGGTAAGAAGTCACAAAAATACATACTGAATATATATATTTTAAATTCTACCACATCATTGGACAAACACTAAGCAATACATTCCCTTTCAGACACACATCCATACTGCTTATATAAACTTGATGACACCAGTCAGAAAGCCAACAGGATGTCATTTTAAAGAAGATTTTTTCATATATGTTCTCACATGTTTGGAAGAGGCAGAAGAGAAGAAAGGAGTAAGCTTCATGTACTTATACATTTTAGTTTCCATTTATACTTAAAAGACTCACAACTTGGTGAAAATCACATTTTCCAATTTCTTCAAGGCAAACTGCCTGTAGCATTCTCTAAGGAACTTTTTTCTCTTTTATTTATTTTTTTTCCCTCTCTGTAATATTTAAAAGATGGCTTAGGGTTGCATCTTATATATCACAGCACTGTAATACTGGTGCTATCAAGAGCAGAGTGTTTCCTATGCCTGTGCTACTGTGTTGAGAAAAGTAACTTCTATACCACATATTCCAAATTTTGGAGAGCTGGGTCTCTGCCAGTATTCCGAGGCTGGCTCATTCAAAGTGCCATGGAAAGATTTGCTGGGGCAGAAGTATTAGTTTATAGCATACGGACATGAAGTTTAGGCTTACAGGGAAATAGTACTTTTAAAAGTCACTAGAAATTGCTTTGATACCAGAACTGAGAATCAAGACTGATGACTAATTAGCAGAACATCTACTGCCAGAGGCAATAATCAACAGAATAGAAGTAAAGTACCTGAAAGGATTTGCTTCCGTATTTTACTTTATTTTCACTTATCCCTGCTATCCCTAGGATGCTAAATGAGGCATGCAGAACATCTAGTTTTCCTGTAACTACATGAAGGAAATGTTTTCATTCTCAATAAAACCCGAAATCATAGTACAATGCTGTAATTTCACTTAGTAAAAAGATGTAGTTATGAGAGAGACAAGAAAGTTCAGGTCAAATGCTAGAGACACTAGCAAAGAAATTTGTCAAAGACGTGAATAAGGCCAACAAGGTCATCTCTGTTCAGGCCCAATGCACACAAATTCTTAAGATACTTTGGTTTCTGATGTAGGTATAGTATATGTTTTTCCTAAACAGTGTTAAAATAAAAATAAAACCAAGTTATTTTGCTGATTTATTTTTAAATAAATATAAATATTTTGAAATTAAAAATTGTAATTTTAGAACATATTAGGTCACAATGAAACATTTAGAATACATGTGGGTATGAAACACATTCTGTTTCATGACAAACTTAATCTACAGAAGAAAAAATGGTCAGTTCATCACAGACGATAATAAAAAGCAAACTCCTGAAGGTATAGATATTTATACTTCTTATGGAAGACCTCTACTTAATGGGCATAGTAATTTTAATATATGAAAAAAAGGACAATTACAAGACAAATTAGAAAGAAAAAAGGAAAAGAGGAACTGTGAGCCTTCTTGAGACACTGGGAGGGCTGGCATACCCCTTCTTCTTTGCTTCTGTCAGCTGCCATGCTTCCAGGCAAGTGTGACTCTACACCGTCTGTGTGTTGTGGCACCTTTTCAGCCAAGTAAATAATCAGCAGGATTCAATTGCAGCTGTTCTCAAGTCCAACTTATTTCTTTGACTTTGATACAGATGTATTCTGAAGTGTTGGTTATTGCGCAGATAATATTATTTCTTCTTTTAATTATTTGATACTGCTACTTATGTAATCTTTTTAAAAATGTTTGTTTCTATTGCAAACATTTGCTTATCAAAGGGGTCAGCCTCTGTTAGCATACCGACCTTACTAATCTGTTACTGTAGACAGTGCCACGTAATTAGTAATCAGGGGAACATGGTTAAATTTCATATATTAAGCACTAACTGTCAAACTATGATATATCTATATCACCATTTAGAACTAAAAGCTATAAACACCTTATTTTCTTGTGCAATGCTCCCACTGGGTACTCCTTTGCTTATTTTGAGGATACAGTATGCCTGAAACTTTATTGTGTTGTGAAAATTTACTAAAGAAATTATTTGATTGATTTTCAAATAACTATCCCATATCAAGGACCAGTTGGTTTCAAAGCATGCTATTTTAAAACCAATAAAAGAAAGATCTATTGACCAGAAGTCATTGAAATAAGACATGGAAAGTTCCTTTTGTCTACCTCAGACTAATGATGTGCAATATGCCCTACATTTTGGCTGTGGCTTTGTTCTCTGCTAAGAGCAGTGCCATGCTGATTTTGTAAAAATGCCCTCTTGCTGGTTTGACAATAATGGAATTTATAGAGTCTGGAGCTCTGCTTCCCCAGCACTTTCCAAACCCACCCCAGCAATAGTCCAGCTGAGGGAGTTAGGCCAGTAGAAATCTTCCACACAACAAAATGCTGTTCCTCCTGCTTTCGTCCCCACCTACTTCAGCTACTCCTAACTCCCCACCTACCCCAACCCGTGGCAGGGTTAGAGAAAAATCAGTGCCAAAAAAAAAAAGAACAAAGAAGAGACAAGGATTATATTTTCTTCTTATGCAATAACACAGATTGGCTCAGTCCTGCTAATCATAATGTTTTTAAAAGAAAAAGGTTGAACTTTATTTTAGAACAGAAAATGCGATTTCTGTTCGGTAACAGAAGATAACTTCTCGTGTGTTTGGGTAAAAAAAAATAGAAGGTGTGTAAAATATAACAGAAAACAAGCAGAAACATCTTGGTGCCCAAGTCCCTCTCGGCCCAGGCACCAGGCTGACTGGGGCCCGCCTGGCCCGCTCTGTGCGGAGGCGCTCCCGCGGATGCCCCGCGCAGGGCNGCGGGGCCGCCGAGGGGACGCTGTGCGAGTGTCCGCGCCCTACAGCCCCGGTAGGTGCTCGCGTTCTCCGCGGGGCTGCGCGGGGGGCGGCCCCTGCCCGTCTCCCGCCGGGCATCCCGCCGCTGGCTCCGCCGTCCGGGCGGGTATCGCTCTCCTCTGCGCGGGGCAGCCGCTGGTCGCCAGCCCCTGCCTCCGCTGCTGGCTTTCCCCGGCGGTGCCCCTTCCCCGGGCCGCCTGGCCCTTCCCCCATCCCCTCCCGCCCCGCGGGCCGGGGCCGCGGGTCAGAGTGCGGGGGTGTCCCGCCCGTCCTCCGCTCCGCCGCCGTTCCGGCCCGGCGAGAGGGTCAGGGCCAGCCTGGAGACGGCGGTGGGGCAGGGAGCGAGCCCCCGGAGCGGGCGGCGGTGGCCGCGCAGGAGGAGGAGGCGGCTCCGGGTGGCGGCGGTCGGGCCGGCAGGACGCCCCGGTCCAGGGAAATGAGTGAAATGCTGGCAGCGTGGCAGCCCCTTCGTCCTGAAACAAAGTCAGCTCGGTGAAAACCAGATGGTGCTGCTGCTCGGTGGTGGTGCTCCCTTGGCTTTCTCGATGGAGTACGGGGCCGCGGACGCTGTTGGCAGATGGGTTACAGGGCTCAGCCCGTGTTTAAAAACGCTAAATGCATCGTTACAGAGAGCAGTCGTGAACTCCTAAGGAAGTTGAATGTGCTATTTGCAGGGAGATACTTGTCGAAGCAGCCTGTGTGCCTTTGGTTACTGGCCTGTGAGCTGCTGAAGTAGGAAAAAATATAGAAATTATATTTATTTTTTTTTCCTCTTAGGTAAATGCTACCATATGTTAAGCCACGTGTTTGGCTGAGCCACTAAAGGGCTGTGTAACTCACCTGACTTGTTTATCTTCCCATTTTCTCACATTTAAAAGAGGTTAAATGACAACGTAATAACTCCAGACGTGGGTGAAGATCTTTGCATATACCAGGTATTTTTTAATATTCTGTGTGGCCTGTTGTGCCGCACAGGCTTGGAAACCGTGGTGGCTGTTTGCTGGTGAACCCAGCTGTCTGCTCCTCTCTTTTAAAAAAGTATTTATTTAGTACTAACTGGGGAGTTGTTTAGAAAGAGAATCAAAACCACAAGCCCACACCAGAAATGGCTAGTTAATGACTGTACAACAGTCGTGTTGTTTTCTTTTTTTTTAAAGCTTCGAAACTTCTCAAGGTATGACTGTCTTCATTAGCACATGTTTTTCCCCCAGGGTTTCTTTTAAGTATGAAGAAATCTTTTTCAACTGGTGGTTTGCATAGTTGTTTGTGTGGCAAAACGAGTTTTGTGACTTGCTTTGAGCCTGCAGATAGGCTCTTCACAGGCTAATAGGTTGCTGTTGTCATGTAATAACATCTAATCACTTCAGGATGGAGGAAGCACCTGTTTGTTGCAGGCCGTTGCCTCCATCTCTTTGCAAAAGTCGTGACCATTTCACCCAGTAAGAGTGCAGAGTAAATACATAATAATAGTGGCTTCACGGAACCACGAGTTCCTGCCCAGCCTCTCTAAGTGCAGCCCGAGTGCTTCAGGGCGTAAGTGCTCTACATAGAATCATAGAATGGTTTGGGTGTAGAAGGGACCTTAAAGACAATCTATTTCCAGCCTTCGTGCCGTGGGCAGGGACACCTTCCACTACACCAGGCTGCTTAAAACCCCATCCAGACCTGGCCTTGAGTGCTTCCAGGGATCGGTTACCTACCACCTCTCTGGCAAACCTGTGTCAGTGTCTAATCAGCACAGTACCGACCTCTGAGGCACACCACTTAGCACTGCTCTAGTCCCTTGGACATTGGGCCACTCACCACAACTCCTTCAGTGCAGTTACCCAGTGACCACCCACATTTAATGAGAGCTCTTAGTGCTTTAAGAAGAGAAGGATAATGTAGAAAGAGTTGAAAATTTTAGTGGAACTTTGGAAAATTAATAATTAAAAAGTGAATTCCTGAATGTTTCGTTTTTCAGGTTTTGCGGGAAAATACTAACATATAGGAAATGGATTTTTTTTATTTTTAATAAGATCACAAGATGAATTGGTACTGTGCGTAAATACCTGTCCGCTTACAGATTATTTTGTAGTCTTACGATTAGGTGCCCGTAAAATGGATCCACAGCAGACACTGAGAACTTGTTCTTAAAGATTTAAATTGATCAAAGAGAATTTGTTATCCAAATAGAACTTAGGTTCTGGTTTTTAAACCTGTAGTTCCTGTGAAGTCAGGGGACTGACATGTGAGCGTAATGGCTGCAGGTCTTTCTACTTACATCAGTAACCAGTATGTCCGTGAGTGATTATGTAAGTGATATGTATGTTCAGTTCTGAATTTTTCACTAAAATTTGCTGGAAGTGTGTAGGACTTGAGGCATAATGATTGTAAACCTCCCAAAAAACCCCTAAAAACCTAAATGTTTTACCTGCCAGTGGCCAGCTGCATAGCCCTGTGACAATTGTTTTGCTGTCAACAGTACTGGAATTACTGTAATTGTTTTGCAGTTTAGAAGGATCTGTCTGAGAAGTCTCACACTGGTCTGAAATGAAGATTGTACATAAATTCTTAAAAAATATATAATTTTCATTAATGTCAGAAATCTGATAGTCTTGCAGTGAGACCATGACATGGGTGAGCAAAACTAGCAGCCCAATGCTGCTGCACTTGGCAGCTCAGCACTCTTGAAAGTTGTCCTCTAATCTATCATAAGTTATATTCTCTTACTACATTAAGTTTCCTTAGTGAGCAAAATCATGTGGGCTGGAGCAGCCTGGCAGGTGAGCTCACCTATTTCATCAATTTTCATGTTTCCTAATACTATGTAGGCCTGAGGTCATGACGTGAGAACACAGCAGAAGTGTGATGAGGAAGTAACTTTAAACTGTTATTGCTGCTTGAAATCTCATTTCTTAGCTTAAGCATCTGTAATCTATAAATAGGTGCTCCTGGTTTCCTGCTTCATCATCTAAAATTCTCTGTCTAACCATGAATCCAAGCCTAGCCTCCTCATACTTTTGTTAAGGGTATATGCATCCTGAGAGGACTTTGGGAATTTTTTTTGTTAAAATAAATATTTTTCTGGGTAATTTGTAGCTCTAATTCCACCTTGTAATTTGTTTCCATCTGCTTGTGTTTTGGTGTTACCCATGAATTTAAAAATCTTATCCTTCTTCAGTAGTTCATTGATGTTTATAATAAATGGTGGATGACTATAATAAATGGTATTTCAGCCAGGGTTCCTGAAATTCAATCACACTAAGGTTTTCACAGGGCATTAACAATAGTTACTCTTTTGGAATTGTTCAGCTATTTTTGCTCCCCGTATACAGTACCCTATCTTTATAATACAAAAATAGTTTGTATCTTCATTTGCAGACTGAGCTGCACCCTAGAGTTTTCCAGCCTTGGCCTCATATATCCTCAGTGCCAAGAGAATGTGGAACAGACTTCGTGGAAGAGAGGAGAAACTTTGGAAGGCTATCAGGACAGAGAGAGCTGCTGGAGTAAACTCTGCGCTGCATTTAATGTGACTGTTGAGTCAGTGTTAGTGGCAGAAAGTTGCATAATGTGTTTATATGTACAAACACGTGCTAGTTCTCATGACAGTCCAGTTAAAATCTTAACATCGAAATACATGACAGTCTCCCCCCTATTCATAAGACTTGCTTCCTTGTGACTGGCTGTCTTCCTTCCCTTCTCCTGCACTCTCTCTAGTTGTCTTTTGTCTGAGGAGAAAGTAACCATCTCCTATTAGCAAAAATTTTTATTTTGTCTTTATTTTGATCTGTTATGGTATCACCAGTTAGTTGAGTCATCATTTCACAAATGTTTAAGCTGGTGTTTGCTAGTATTGCTGCTTCTAGAAAGCTGCTGACCTGCTCCCAGACACTTAATTCTGCTTTTGGATCCTTGATAACTCTTGCACTTTCTAGGGGAGGTGGTTGATGGAACTGCCATGGCTGCTTGTGTGCTTGCTGGTCAGCTGAATATTGGTGGCACATGAGTGGTTTTGGAATTGCATTTGAGTAGATTCAGGCAGAAGTTTATTAAAGGAGTTCCTATAACAATTAGGGAATTTCTCTTAGAACAGCATGATCCAGAGGGGATCGCATCAGAAGTTGTTAGAGTATGCAGTGGTTGCATATCAGTGTCTTTGTGTCAGCTATGGCATAGAGTCTCAGTGGTAAGCTCACTGTAATAAGCACCTTTCTGTCACTTAGCGAAACTGTTCCTCAGAGGAGTTTATATGTTCCTAATGTGGCAAATTTCTATATAGGTAATGACATACAGTAAATTCCTATGCAGCATAACTTTAGATTTCCCCACCCATGATGGTGCTTAGATTATAACATATCAAAGGATAGAAAACGTCGGTGTTCGATTTTAGTTAGTGGATATAACCAGTTCTTAACTAAATATTAAAGTGTACAAATTATGTAAATATATAATATATAAAAAGAATACATTGTCCCCAGATTTTTTTTTTCCTGTGAAATTATTCATAAAATGATGTTCTGTAACCATACTCTCAAGTAAATTTATGTGGTGGTCATATGTTTCTCTGTCAAGTCCTCAGTAATGAGAGAGACATGGACCTCCTGGGGCAGGTCCAGCAGTGATAGTTAAGGCATGGAGTATCTTTCTTTCAAGGAAAGGCTGAGAGAACTAGGCCTGTTCAGCCTTGAGAAGAGATGACCTCATCAATGTCTGTCAGTATCTGAAAGAAGGGTGTCAAGAGGATGGAGCCAGGCTCTGCTTGGCAGGGCTGAGCAATAGGACACAAGGCAACGGGCAGCAGCTGATGCATGGGAAGTTCCGCCTAAATAGAGTTCTTCTGAGGAAGAACTTCTTTACTGTGCAGGTGACTGAGCACTGGAGCAGGTTGCCCAGAGAGGCTGTGGAGTCTCCCTCACTGGAGATACTCGAGAACCATCTGGACACAATCCTGTGCCGTGTGCTCTGGGGCGAGCTGCTTGAGCAGGGAGGGTGGACCAGATGAACCACTGTGGTCCTTTCTAACCTTACCCATGCTGTGATTCTGTGAAGTCACAGTAATTGTGTACATTTATTGTTCTTCAGGCACATATCCTTTGGTATGGTAGTTCTGTTGAGAATTGCTCTATAGGGCAGGATAATATTGTTGATAGTGATGCAATATTCTAATAAGAGGCATGGTATTTTTTATTGAAATAAAGATGTGAAAGTTCTCGTATAGTTGAAACATCTTCTAGGTTCTGGCAACACCTCGAAGTGAGACCTGGTGATCCCACAGATAAATGTGTTGCAAAGCTTTATGTACTTCCTGTTGTGGAAAAACTGAACAGACTTTGCTGTCTTACGAAGTCAAGGTTGTAATTTGTTTCTTAAAAGTATGACAGAAAACAAATAATTAGTTTTGAACTTTTGAACAGGAGGTAATTACAGCAGTGTTTCATTTACAAAATAGTTTGAGGTACCTCATTCTCTTAAATCCTTATTGTGAGATTTATGTAGTTTGCTGTGATGAAGTGGGGAAATAAGTTGGTGAAGGAGGTTCAGCAATTTGTCCTTGAGGATTTTATCTGTTGTATCTTCAATATGTGATATTATCCAACCCCATGAAACACAGAACTAAGATTCTCTTCAATGGGTATGTCAGCAGGAATGGTACGATTTACTTTACCATATATAGATAGTGTAGGTTTTAAGGAACATAAATCACATTCTTAACTATATGGACCAGTAAATATTGTGTAATAATTGAGAAGAGTCTTCAAAGTATGGACTGAGTGCTTATAAGACTAAATTCTTTTTTTTGTTATTGATTGGTTGTGCTGCTTTTTTTTTTCTTGGATTGGTTTGGTTTTGTTTTAATTGCAGAAGGAATGTGGGTTGAGTTTCATGCTCTGTGGGAAGAATGAATGCCTTAGTACTTTTATCTCAGCTTCTTGGATTCAGAAGAATTTTTCAGTGTTTGAGACTGGCTAGTTTGTGTGTTGCCTAAGGTGAAAGTACTGGCTTGATACCACTAGCAAAAGCTTGCATGGTCAGTGATTTGACATGCCATTTGGGAAAGGTTTGTTTTGCACATCAAGTATCAGAACACTCAGGCACAATGGTGCTTCTCATGTGTATTTCCTTTCCTAAAAGTGAAACCACATAGTGATATTCACAACATGGGATATGCAACTGAATTATCTATTTTTAATTTTGGAATAAGCTTGGGTTTCATTTCCTAAATTTATCTACATTTATTTGTTGTAGATTTAATTTGATAGAAGTAAAATACAATCTTGTTTTTTACAAGCAAACACTTTGGGTCTGATTCAGTTGTCTGGAGTACCAAGATGAACCTTAATAGTATATGGAAGAACACAATTTGGGTGTTAGCCTTTTTGTAAGAAATTAATAATTTTACTTCATGGTACCATTTGTCACAAAGGAGAAAAATAAGTATGTGTTCCTGAGTCTCTAAATTGTTCTGTGTGGACTGACCTTTTGCCTGTGTGGAGTTCTGCCAGAACCTCAAAGAATTTGTATGGATGTAGGAGTGCTGCCTGTAGGGAGCAACTACTGGGGTCATAGCCTGTGTTTCCGGAAGACACAAATAGTGCATGATTATACAATAAAATTGAGTTACATTATTTACTTTTTTAAAGATATAATTCTTTTCTCTGTGTCCTTCACTAATTTCAAATTTAATTAATTTTGTAAACATATTGGAAGAACTATTTGTAGCCTAGCAGAAAAGTAGGCAATCATCTGGATAAGAAAATGCATCCTGCATTTTAATAAAATAGTCTTGAATGATTTTGAATGTCTCTGCTGTTTTGCCCATGGCATATAATTCAGGTTGGCACAACCACTGGTTTAAAACCAGAAATCACACAAGAATAGCTAGTGCTATCTAATGCACTGTGTAATTTTGAGTAAAAAAAACACCACTCCTCTGAACTGGTTCAACACAACACACTGAAATATCTTACCGACAGAGGCTGGGTTAAACACAACGTTGTTTCATTGATTATATTTTACCAGGTATGAAAAGCTATTTTTTTTTGTTTGTTTGGAAGATTTTTTGCTGTTCTTTGACAGGAATAAAATGCATCTGTTAATCATTGAGGAATGCAGTTTGTGCTGTAAAAAGAACAAAACAAAAGACAACATCCTGATCTGCTAAAGTCTTGGAAATAAAAAGCTCAAGACTTTTTCTTTTTTTTTTTTTTTTGGTACTAAGTAATTTTGAAGACTTGTTTAATTCTAGTACAGTGTATGCTATTCATATTAACAAATAGCAGATATATACAAAAACAGGTATAACATCATTGACCTTGCTAGAAAGTATACAAGCACTTAAGTCCTAGTCTGGGGGAAAAATTTCCTCCTGAACTGAATGCAAAGCATCTCAGGCTGCCACAGATTTTGATATTATATAACCTGGGTACAGATTTTCATATCATAGTATAAAAATGTGGGCTTAATATTGAAGGGAACATTAGCTCACACCTTGTAGACTATCTGCGTTAAGAAAAACTGTCTCTGTTTCCAGACTTCTGTAATGATTTACAGCCTCCCTTTATACTTTTTTTTTATCCTTGTAACTGGAAGGTTGTTTTTCTTCAATATTATAACTGCAAATAGGTGAGTAGCAGCCAAGTAATACTGAAAATTGTTTTTCTCAGTATTTTTTTAGAAAAAAAAGTATGTTTTAAAAATATATATTTAAAATAGTAATGTATTTAATATATATTTTGGATTTGTTATAAATAATAGTACTTTAAAAAAATTAAATATATTAATATATTTCTAAAAATTTTTTAAATGACACCGTGAAGATAAGAGATAAAGATGTCTGATCCTTACGTCTCTCTTTCACAGTTCCTTGCAAAGCAGACTTGATTCTTTTATCTCTTAGTTGGTTTATTTAGGTCATGTAATTCTTACCTAGATTCTTCCATTTGGAAATTATGCATTAAGATAGACTTAGGAAAAAACTGCACATGGGTCTCAGTTAAAAGTCAAGATAGCTCATAGAGCAGGGTATTTTTTGTTTATTTAGGCAGAGCAGAGTAATTGCAGAGTAATTTTTTCCATACACAGCCGTCCTGTTGGTGCAGTTCACAATGAACAGATACACTTTTGTGGCAGTATGACATTATTGACCCCAATATTAGAGAGCTGCTATAATCTCTTTTTCCATTTCTGCCGTTTGTTTTGATGCACGTGATGTCCATTTTGGAGTGTATTACTTCCTGTTTTATTAAGTATCATTGTTGATTTTGGGACCTCTTCCTAATCAGCTAAAGTTAGAATTCGAAATTATCTTGACTTTCTAAATTCTTGCCTCTCATCTTTGCTTGTTTTTGTGTGCCCATTTTGTAAGCATAATCCGCTCATGTTATCCAGCTGCTAATGGAAATACTATTATCCTGGGAATAAAATAGACTAATCTACATGTTTCATTGTCATCCTTAAAAACATTAGTTACTATCGTGTTTGAAACCCCTTTTAAACCAAAATTTGTGGCAAGTGGCCGCAGCTTTCTGCACAGTAAGTAGGGCAGAGGCTGTGCTCCTGCCCTAGTGACATCTGCTCCATTGCACTATCTCTGGACAAGTGTCAAGAAAAGCCTGATAAAGAATTAACCAAATTGAATTGCATTCAGCTTAGGACTGAAATCTGCACTTCATTCAGTGTTATGTCAGTGAGGCGGCATTAATAAGAACTGCTAATTTGTCAATTATCTCAGTGCAGTTTCCTCTTGCACAATGATTGTAGGAGGAAAACTTGCTTGATGACCACTCTGTCTAACACATGAATGTAGAGAGAACTCAGTCGTGGTATGTTAGAAACTTTATGTCATCTAACAAAATATGATGATGATTTGCTTGGAGGGGTTATAGGCTTGTAATTTTCCTAAATAAAGTCATAATGTAAGCTTCCTCTGGGAAGGACCTAGCAGGGTTCCCTCAAGAGACACAGGTTACTTTTAAAAGAAAGCATCTACTGGTCTACTTACTGAAACTAGTTTAGGTATGAATAAAAATACATGCAGTAGCTCTGTGCATTTATGTATTAAATTTTTTGTATTTGTGTTGAGTATGTCATAGCACCCAAGTTAATCAACAAGTGGAGCAGGGTGGGGGAAAGCCCTTTGTTTTTCTCTTACTTTTTTTTTATTGTAAGTTACTGTTTTCTATGCCCTATGCAGAGCATTTTGGACTGTTTTGGGGGTTGTCTGGGATGCACAAGGATGCAGAAGAAAAGCAATCAGTAATCTCAGCTCCCAGGTGTCTTTCCATATATCCTCTCCCTAGCAGTTTGTATCCAGCATAAATAATCTCTTTCTGCATGGATAGATGTGCAACTCCATGCAGGCAACTGGACAATGACATGCCAGCATTCAAGAAGGATTTATAACCTGTAAGTTCTTGTCTTCACCGATTCAGGTTCTTTTGTGGATAACTTTTCATTTCCAGGCACTGCTGCACGACAGAATTTTTGGTTTCTTTCTGCTGGCCAAGTTGTAGACCTGGACTGATAAACTTCCTAAGTTTTGTGCTAAGAAAACAGTCTGAAGAAAAACAAAATATGTGTTTGAGTGAAATAATGCTTCCCAAACCCAGCCATTTTGCTTTGCAACTTGGAGATGCTGAACGCTTCTGTTGCCTGCTTTGTGGTGTTTTCCTTGGCCTTTGCATCTCTATAGGGTTTTGCTGTTGCCACTGCCTGTCAGCCCTGCTATGGGCTGCACCTCTTGCCTCAGTCTCTAATGTGGTACGTGGGAGCCTTTTTGTACTGCCTGACAGAGAACGATGTACTAATAAATGATTATTTGTATTACTTAACATTCATAAGTCAGGAGGATACTAAGGTTCTAATTCTGCTGCCTCTGCTTGATGGAATCTTACATCAAAGAGAAAAATAGCATTTGGGTTATTTTGGCCCTTTTCTAAAGCAATCAAAGGAATGTTGTTGGTACTGTTGGTTTTGTACATCTGAATCTGAGCGAGCTCAGTTGTGGTCCTGTGTTTGTTTTTAAAAGATCATAAATGTGCACCATTAAAAATTCCAAATCAATTTTCTAGACAGTTCTCTAATTTCAGTTACGAAGTGTAATACCAAAGATGTGGAGTAATGGTCTGTAAGCATGCATAAGGGTTCATGGCTTGTCCTGTTTTATTCCTGTTCTTTCTTGAAATACTAAAAAAAAAAAAAATCTAAGATAATGCAGTGTAGGAAAAGGACTTGATGTCCATAAATTAT
The DNA here is from genome assembly GCA_013399875.1 of Gymnorhina tibicen. Classification (NCBI taxonomy): domain Eukaryota; kingdom Metazoa; phylum Chordata; class Aves; order Passeriformes; family Artamidae; genus Gymnorhina; species Gymnorhina tibicen. Next base: position 172,220 of record VXAZ01010494.1, on the reverse strand, counting down.
TTTTCTGCAGCTGGAAAGTGCTGTGCAACACTTGTCTGTACAGTAGCACTACTGTATTATTCTGTAAATCAAACCCCATGATTTTTCAGTATACTGTAATTTAGAAAGATAATCACTAAATTTTGTAAATTCCTTTAAGTTGAGGCGTAGCACACTCATTTTTCCTTTTTCGAAATAAAATAACCATTCCGTGCTTAAAAAAGAATGCATACTCTTGTTTGTTGATTGTAACAAATAATGATCCCTGAGATGGGTGAAAGGGGATGTTGGGATAAAAGCAGTCGAGGTTAGTGATTGTTTCACTTAGATTCTTTTCCTGGTTTTGTTCATATTCTTGTTTTCGTGCTTTGAATTCATGATGTATTTTTGTTTAGACTAAAACAAAAAAGGAAACTTCTTTTTTTTCAGTGCAGACTTAAAAGAAGCTTGTAGTTGTTCAAAGTACAGACAGTGTTTATTGTAACATTGATGTATTTCTGGGTGTGTGGAGAGGAAGAAGCCTAGAATAATCCTGTTCACAGAGTTTGAAATAAAATGGGTTTATCTGCCCTAGTGGATTCTTCTTTGCCTTTTTACAAGACAGATAAATACTAGCCTTTCACTGAAAGAAGTTATTATATGAGGATATAATATATGTGGCTACAGCTAAATGGATATATTATGGTCTATAATATGCTGTGAGATTTCCCTTACAGTACAACATTAGCACTCAAAAACGTTTGTCCGCTTTTAAGCTTTGGTGATAAGTGTTTTCAAATTCCAGTAGAATAGAAATAAATATTTCTGTATTTGCAATTTTTTTCCCTGTGTATTTCTCTGCTGACCATTTTCTTGTAAACTTGAAGGGATAGAGCACAATGATTGAGTCTTTGCCGAAGAGGATCTGGACACAAATCATTGAACTCAAAGATACTGAACTAAGTGAAGGCAAAAGGTTGTCTGCATAATACCAATTTTTTCTCCCTAGCACAGACCATGAGAACTATGTGGGTGTTTTGGTGCTTGTCTCCAAATAATTTCTATTTCTAATAACAGCAGTTTTTCTAATATCTAAAGATAATGTTTTTGATGGTTTTCACAATCATGGCATAGGACTGCAGAGGGTTAGGGATGCTATAGCTTTTGTGATGGGGGTCTGGGAGAGCTACTTGGATTAGAGTGATAGCTGATTACATGTTTTCAAATGTGGCCTTAGTGTAGATGATTCAGCAAGATCCCTGAATTGGGGGAAAGTCATGCCAGATGTCCAGGCTCAGTGCAGCGTGGGCCCACCAGGACTGAGCATGAGCATGAGGAGTGGCCCTGGCTCTTCGGGTAGAGGGCACAAGAATTTTTTGCGGCCCCTGGACTTTCCATTGCTTGAGGAGGAGGTGGGAGCTTTTGTCCAGAGCCTGTGGAGTTTGTGGCCCACTTTGACTCTGTGTGGTGAAACTTGTGGATGCTTAGGTGCTGTTTGCTTAGAGTGGTTTTCAGTTTATTCTGAAATAATTGGAGTACTAGGGTTGGTGCTTCTGTCATCGTTGACCATCGTGTTATTTCTCTGGCTGTACCTATGAGTGGCAAATGTGTTGTTACATTTCTGTAATGCATAGGTTGAAGTGTTGGCCTTCTTTCAGTTCCACTGAATGCAGTTTATGTAGTATCCTAAAGGCCAAAATGCTCAAATCTTTTCTTTCCAAAGCGTAGTTTGCTATGCTATGTTGCCAAATAACAACTTGCACCCAGAAGCAGGTAGGGTTTTGGAGGAGTACAGGTGGAGTTGTTGACTTTTACCACATAGCTTTAGGAAACTAAAGACTGCTTAGATAGAGCACTGTTAAGTACTCAGGTCACAGATTGAAGGATTGAAAGCTAAACTGAATTTGTAGTGGATTAGGTGAAATTAATGTTTTTTTTGGAACACTTGTTTTGTGGAGAAACAAATGAAAGCAAGATGTCAGAAATCCTTCTTAAATCTTTCCTTAACTGTGAGCATTAAGAAATAGGTATTCAGAACAATCATCATTAATTTTATTAACTAGAAAATCTATGGGTTTTTTTACTCATCACGAAAGTGGTTTTTTGGCTGTAATTATGGTGAATTGGTTTTGAGTTTTGGTTTTGTTTTTCTTTTCCCCCATAGGTGGCTGTTTTAATGCAATAGTGTCATTAGCTGGCTGAAGACTAAACATGAGAATAGCAGGTAAGTATGCTCAGTAAAATCAGACTTTGGTCATTTATGAAACAACTGCTATCGACAACAATAACAAGTTGTGACAGTAAGGTTTTAAAGTCAGAGAATCATAGAATACCAGGTTAAAAGGGATCTCAAGAATCATCTGGTCCAACATGTCTTGGCAGAAGCATGGTCTTGACAAGATGGTTGTCTTGTGAAAAGTGGAGATTTTCTCAAACCTTTAGTGTTTGATTAGTCTGTCAGCACACCAGGAAAGCCAAGGCCCTTGTGCCTGACTAGTCTCAGTGTCCTATTATGGGGACCCTTCAGTGAACTTCCTTTTCTTTTGGGTGGATCTTGAGTGACTCTAGTAATACATACTTTTGTTACTCATTGGTGGAAAATTCTCTTGCTTTGCTGTTACAGATATAGTCAATAAAATGTAGAGTGCACACTCAGTGTGGAGTGGTGCTACCTTGGAGGCAGATAACTTTGGGATGATGGTGTGAGTTAATATTACAATTAAGTTACAAAGAACCAAGTTCATCTCAGGAGTGTGATTTCACCACAGTTGCTGGTTCAGCGGCAAGATACCTGCTCCTATCCCCCCTGGCTGACAAGTGCTGTGCAGGTTTATCAGCTACAAAGTACCATCTGATTTCAACAGAGCCTGGCCAGGGTGTTTCCACTCTGCTCCACCCTCTGTTCCCCCTTAGCATGTGCTTGAGGTTGTATTGTGTGTGTGGGGAATCATTGTGGGATAGGTTTTGAGCATGCTCATAGCATTCTGTCCAGGGAGTAGCAGCTGTATTTTACCCTATAATTTTCATACTGCTGTAACTTCCTCTGGTTTGAACCCTAGCCATCTTTCCACAATGGCCCAGCATTCTGTCCAGCCAAATTTTAAAATGGCCAGTGCTGGGGAGTCCACCACTTCCCTGGGTAGATTATTCCAATGTCTGATTGTTCTCATTGTGAAAAATTTTCAGTGTCCAACTGGAATCTTCCTCAGAATATCTTGTACCCACTATGCCTCTTGTTTTCAATGTGACTCCTTGCAGAAAGGGAGTCTCCATCTTCTTTGTAGCCACCCTTGAAATACTGGAATATGGTACTAAGTTCTCCTATGAGTCTTTTCTCAAGGCTGAACAAATCCAGCAGTCTCAGCCTTTCCTCATCTGGCAGGCTTCCCAGTCCTTTGATCATCTTTGTGTTGGACTCTCTCTAGATTGTCCACGTCTTTGTCTTTTTTTTTTTTTTTAAAATAGCAGTGTCCAAAACTGAAGGGAGTATAACAGATGTGGCCTGGCAAGTGCTGTGCAGAGAGGGATAATGACTTTATTTCTCTCTGCTGGTGATGCCCTTGTTGATGCAGCCCAGCATCCTGTTTGCTTCTTTGCCAGCACCCTCCATTTGTATTGAGCTTGTTGTCCACCAGGATCCCCTGGTCCCTTTCCACAGAGCTGCTCACCAGCTGGGTAGATTCCAGTCTGTTCTTTACTCCTGGATTATGATTTCTGGGGTGGAAGACCTTACGCTTGTCCTTGTTGAAGTTCACTATTAGTGTTAGCCACTCTTCCAGCCTATCCAGGTGTTCCTGCAGGTTGGCTCTCCCTTTAGATATGCCCACTTCCTCACTCAGTTTGGTATCCTCATCAAACTTTGTCAGGGTATGCTTCACTTAACTGGCATAACAGGCATTGCTGTTCTACTTTGTTCATGTTTCATGAAACTCATTTTGGAATTTGGGATGGTCAAAGAGCAATCACCTTGTTGAAACGCTCTAGCTGATCTGTAGAGACTGCTTAATGTGCCATGACTTGACATATTTTGGCTGCTATTTCTGTAAGATGATGAAGGAATAAGGAAATGGTCAATGGTTGTCTTAAACCATTTCTTCCCTGCCTCACACCCTAACTAAAATTGCTATGTGCGGTTTTAAGTGTCTGAAACTTTCTGAATGGTTGCTAGGAGTTTGAAAACTATAAAAGCCTTTTCATACAGGTAAGTTACTGTAGTACAGGCTTTGAGAAACTAATTCAACCACTAGAAGGTATAGTGGTTGTAAAAATAAGATCTTTGCCAATATAACATTAGAAGAAAACACTATTTTAGACATTTCGTCATAGTAGAATAGCTTGTGTAGCAATGGGACAGTTTTGAGTTTCTGGTGAGTTGCACTTTTATAAATAGTTACAGTGTTATTTTGCAGAAGGAGAAACTGTTGCCTCTTCTAGAGAAAATGACACCTTTTCCAAGACCTTTTTAATGCCTGAAATTAATCGATTTCTGTCACTACTCCTAAATTTGCTTTATTAACCACAATATGTATAACTGGGAGCAACCTGCTAAAGTAAATCTGATAAAGAACTGGAAAATGCTCCAGTTTTTAGGTGCCTGATTCCAAACACATTTAGGGGTTTTTTTCCCCTTCCATACAACTATTTTTTTTGCTAAAAACCACAAAGAAGATACAGTAATTCCTATAGAATGTTTCACGTGTAGCAAACATGCTGGTTTTGGTTCAAATGCTTGAAGAACCTTCTAGGAGATTTCTTACCTTTCCTTTGAAGGGAGCACTTGCAGTTCAGTTGAAAAGCTCAGAATATAGAGTAGGGGGGATGGTTAATCCTCAGACTGAGTTCTTGTTCATCTCACATACTATATACTAAAACAACAAGCTCTCCAAGTGCCACTTGCTAGATGACACATTCCAAAATCTGGTACCATCTTGTGGTTTTAAGCAGTGTTGCTTGGAAAACCTTTACTTCACTTTCTAACATATGTTCAGATCATCTGCTTCTCCAGTGCTAACACATGGTTCCCTTCCTTTCAAGTGCAGTGATCTTTGGAGTTCCAGCATAATATTTTTAAGTTAGGTTTGCACCTTTGTTTTCTTAGATCATAGTATGTATGTGCTCACACGTGAAAAAGACCAAATTACAAACAAAAACCCCTTGTATCTTTCTTCATCTTCCTTCTTTTTTTATCCCCTTATCTTTTTTTAGCCTTTTGGGAGGATTGATTAGCATCTCTCATCCTTCTGAAGGCTGAGTAATCTATCTATTTTAAGATTTTCTGAACAGCCCATCACAGCAGCAGTCTGGGATCTGCAGGAGTATATAAGTTTGTTTTTTTCTAGAGGATGTATTTGGCTGGCAATCTGAGAAAAAGAAGCATGCTTTAAGGTTGATTCTTCCAACCAGTTTGACATACTGCAATGAGATAGGAAGGCAGGATGTTGATCCGATGCCTCCTCGCCTGACTTCTACTCTCAGTCAGTATTTTACAGTCAATTAAGAGTGGAGTATTCTGTAAAAGTGTATTGCAAATTATGCTAAAAAATGGTGAGGTTTGTGGCAGTATCACATACATTTCCATTTCAGATGTAAGTTGCTGTGGTTGTGTGCTTACAGCTCTTCTCCCAGGAAGTAGATTGGCCACTCAGCACTGGAGGAACTTAGGGTTGTAAAACTTCAAGCTGCCTGAGACTTCAGTATATTAAAAGGGAGAGGGGAGAGGTACTGCTTTTTCCTATTTACTTTAAAATAGCCTTTGAGTCATCAAGCTTGCTTTTTGAAGGTCATTAATATGAATTTCTTGAAAAGTAGGTGAGGATGCTGGTTTCTGGTTGGCTGGCGGTTTGGGGTTTTTTTGTTCTTGGTTTGTTTGTGGGTTTTTTGGTTTTTTTTTAATGTAATACCCAGAGCTGACTGACTATAGCAGCCAAGCTGCAGTGTATAAACAGATCTCTAATCACTCAGTCTGGGCCATACATGAAAACAGGTAGCTCAATTTGAGGGCAGGGTGAAACACAGTATTTGTGAACCATGAGGAACCAGGTACTCATGGCTAAGAACAGGGAAGTGGTATGGGGAAAGTGGGCATTTTACCTTTGGACAGTAGTCAGGTAGATAATCTTAGTTCATTTGGTTAAGATGGATTTTCATGGAATAGTCTGGTTTCTCCTGGCTGCTCAGCTGAGTTGGTGTACTGTGGTGTCAGACAAGCATGAAGGTGGAGAAAGTTAAGACCAGAGTGTGCGTTTGGTATGATAACCTGATGGATCAGTGCAGTTACATCCTACATTATAATATCCATCCTATGTTGTAATATCCATCCATAATATCGATACCTTTTTCAGGTTTATTCTGTTCAGTAGGTCTGCTAACGATCATCCTATTTCTGTGTTCCCCAGCATGTAATCTGATACACATTTTTCATGTTGCTTATTTCGGTAAACTAATGTTATCATTTCCAGATAATTTTTTGAAATATTTTTCTGTTTCTTAACAGGTGCTGCAAAGTTGGTAGTAGTCATAGCAATATTTTTATTGACGTTTTATGTCATATCTCAAGTGTTTGAAATAAAAATGGATGCAAACTTAGGACACATATTTGGTAAGTGATGACTTTGTTTTCTCTGGACATCTATTAATATTCACTTAAGCCTTTATCAAGAATATCGCATTCATTTTGCCTTAGGCTCTTCAGCCTAAGAATTCTGCATTTAATATGTGTCCTTGTTATTTTTTATATATAATATGTGTATTAAATTGTTTTCTGTGTGAAATATTTAACCGACTCTCTTAATGAATTTGATTCTTTTGTCTGCCAAGGATACATAATTCTACCTGATTTTTCTTTGTTTACTGGAAATGCATTCTTAGTGTAGAGTAATAAGCTAGGTGACTTGAACCATGTTTCTGGAGATCTGTGCTCTGCCTTACTACTGCTAAAGAGATACAGAGTTTCTTTTGGATGGACTTTTTCTCTTGCGCAGGGACCATGTTAAGTTGAATGTGCAGTAATCAAAACATTTCATATGTGCCCAGGTTCTACACAGAGAAAGATCAGCAGTTGAGGTGTCTCAAAATTCAGTCTATTTTGAACCAGAATTATCTTTCAAGTGCTTTTCGTTACCAAAAAAACCCCAAACAATTTTTGGTACATGGGTGGAGTTTGTGTTCTTTAACTCCGGATTACTGCAGTGTGAGCTGCCGTCCAAACCAGTCAGCAGAGACTTCTTTAGTTATCACTGAAGAGACAGAGGTGTCATTCAGACGTGGGCATGATGGGGGCACTTGTGTCTCTTCCTATCCCAAGAAAGGGAGTCATGAATGGTTGGGTTGAAATAAACTGGAAGCCTGCAGCTCAGGTGTAGGTGACAGGAACCCCATCCCAGTGAAGGTGTATTTGATACTTCATTTCAACCAGCCTGTTTTTGTAGGGGTACAGAAAGATTTTACATTTATAGGATATTATATAGCAGATGACACTTTAATAGTAACATCTTGTAAAACTTTGTTTTCATTTTAGCTAGATCAGCATTGGATGCAGCTGCACGCTGTGAGTATTCATATGCATGTATTACTGCTGTGACTTGCTTTTACTAATAACAGAAAGACTGATGAATTTTCATAGTTTAAAACGTCTTAATTACACTTCAGATGCAATCAGAAACTAATTTTCCTCTTCTCCTGATTTTCCTAAATTTCTGGTAAAGTCTGTTTTGTAGTTTTGGCTTGTGGCTTTTGATGACAGTGCCAGAACAAGCAGCAGGGTGACAACAAGAAGTTGGAATAATGAGGATCTTATATTATTTTAAGCTGCTATGTAACTACAGATACGATAATATTTGTTTGCTCTCTTCCTTGAATTCCTTCAGAAAAGTAACTGATATGTCTGTTAGCCTACCTGTGGTGTTCTCTCTAAAATCTTGTTTTATTTCCTTTTGAAAGCTACAAAACCTCCAAGATACAAGTGTGGGATCTCTAAAGCTTGTCCTGAAAAGCATTTTGCATTCAAAATGTCAAGTGGAGCAGCGAATGTAGTTGGACCTAAAATTTGTCTAGAGGATAATGTGTACGTATTTTCACCTGTTGTTTCTAAGTGTCTCTTTAAAATACTTAGATCACTTTGCACATAAAATCAGCAGTTTAAATTAGGATTTTTTTGCAAACAGTTTAACTCCATGAAAAAGTCACATTGCATTATAGCCTTATCTCTGATGAAGCACACTTAATGCTCTGCAGTAAATGCAGAAACTTAACGTTATTTTAATACATGCAAAATAGCTTGCACTTTGTTTCAGGTTTACAGACTGAAGGGTTAGTTGAGCTTTGTCAAGTCAGATGAACACTTGTCTCTAAGTAACTTGTCCTTGTGCCTCTAATAGTAATTCAGTGAATAATTGTATTGTCTTTTACAAGTAATCTTTTAAACTGTATTTCCTCTGCACCAATGTCAGAACATATTTTCTACTTTGAAGGTTGACTTCAAAAGGGAAAAATAGTATTTTGATGACCAGTAGTTATTTAACTGTGCTGGTGGTAACTTAAGTTAATAAACTTAAAATAATTGTGAAATGAGGAAAAGAACTGCTTGAGACAGTTTGGTTTTAAGTCCTCTTTTTAATAATAATACTTTCAACACAGTATTATCAATAAAACTGTGCGTACAGTATTTAACTGAATGCTTTTCAGTAATGCCCATAATGGGAATATTAATATTTTTAGGCTCTGTGTTTTTCCTCTTATGTTGGTCCTGTTCATTGTTACCTAGAGTGTGCAGCTTCCTATAACATAATCTATCCACTTGATTTTGCAGGTGACATGTCAGAAAAGACATAATGTTAGTATTGTTAGAAGGAGAATTTTTTTAGTATCAGTCACACTTAATGCCTTTGCTTTCCACTTGCATTTAAACTACTCCAGTTTAGCTGTTTCTCAGCTCACACTATATTAGTACAGGCAGCATGTACAGCAGCTGGTGCTAATGAATTCTAGAGCCAATGGCAACTTCTCTGTGAAAAACAGAACCCCACATAATAGAGTAAATAGCATAATTCATCTATAAGAGAAAAAAATGTATTGGTAGCATTTTCCATTACTTTACTCTCTAACTGTAAGACTAGTCTCAAGTGATCTTAAAGAGAAGACTATTGTTAGCACTAACTAGCATTCCTCTGTAAGGCTGGCTTAGCTCAAGCTTGCTGGCTTGTGTGGGAGTCAGTTTGCAGCAGAGCATCCCAGTGTAGTTGGGGAGCCAGGTGCTCAGCAGGAGCTCACCTTGGCACGTAGGGACTACAAGCTGCTCCTTCCGCTTTCCATTCTTGCTGGTGACTTGCTTGGTGACCTTGGGCAGGCTTATCTAATCTGTCAGCATGGTATTTCTGCTGGTGTTATAAAACATGCAACTGTCTCATTCTGGTTGCTTAATATAGGAAGCTTAATACCTGTGAAGACTTAAGCTGATTCAATGATTAAAAGTTGTGGGGGAATGCAAGTAGTATTTAAATTTCAGGATTGTAGGGTTGTTCAGTTTGGGATTTTTGACTGTTTTTTGTTCTTGCTGACTGATTAACTAGGAAGAGTTTTGTTATTTGTGTCCAAAAGAGGAAAAAAAAAAAAAAAAAGAAAATCCTCTACTTGATATTTTGCTGAAGAAAGTGATGAAAAGAAAGTAGTTGCTGGAAAAAGTCCTCTAAGCAGGCACTTTAGTGCACAGCTATTGGATTCTGAAGTCCAGAGTTCTTTGGCAAACATCTTTCTGAATTCCTTCAAAGGGGAACTGATCATGTCTAAGTGTTCACCAGAAAATTTGATTGATTTTATATGATCTCCTGCTTTGCTCATAAGAGGTTTTATTTCTCTTTCAAAAGCTCTCAACTTTTTGACTGTAAATGCTTGGAAGAATTCTAAAACTGATGAAGGGCTGCCCTCCTGTGGGAAGCTGTTGCATTGCAGGTTGTTGTGTTTGTGATGGTGCACAAGCTGTCTCAAGTGTATAAAAGAATATATCAGAGCTCTGAAAAAACCTCATTCCTCATGAGTAGCTCTTTTTTAGAGATATTTTGTGAAATCACACCTGCAAAAAGGGTTTTTTTTTCTGATTACTCTGTGTTCTTCATACTTCCAAGACAGGACAGCAGGAACAAGTTTTCGTAATTTGTAAATGATATTTACAGAGTAGAGTATTTTTCCTATGTAGTAAATGTAAGGATGTCACTTGACTTATGAAAGCACTAAAGGTGCTGATACAATTCAGAATGCAAGTAATTTCTCACTTTTTCTCTTTAATTATATGGATATTTTAATGTGAAACATGATTTCTGCTGTATACAAGTTCAGTTATAGCCTTGTTCTATATTAGGAGGCCATAATCAGAATTAGAAAAAACATGCTGGACTTATCATCAAAATATTAAATATTGTAGTTGCTACTTCATGGGCTTTTTAGAAGGGGCTATATTTACTTCTTTACCAGCAACTACTCCATGCAGTTTTACTTAATTAAGAAGCCAGTTGCATGATTGTGCCACAGTGACCGAATAGCAGAATGTGGTACTACATTCATTTAGTAACAAGTAATTCTTGTATTCATAGTTGCAGGTTTTGTTATCTGAATCCATTATAACTTTATGCATGTGTGGAATTTCAGTGTCTATTCACCTAAGTATTAGATATTTTTGGACTGGTATTTATTTACAGAGAATTTTGTAGTTAAAATGAAAGGAAGTTCTTATTCTTCTTGGTAAATGAAATGCCCACTAAATTTTGCAGGAGGAAAGGAGTGTGTTCAGAACTTCATTGCCTTTATTCATTTATGCTCCAGTCTTATTTGCCGTATGTTTTTCTTGTTTAGAATGGATGCTCAGACATGACATGAAAATCAGGTGATCAGAGCAGAAAAGATTCTCCAGTGGCTAAAATACTTCTAGAGTTCCCTACTAACCAGAACTGAATTCTGCATTTCAGCAGAAAATTTCAAGTATTTTCTTTCAGAATTTACTGATTTAGAGTTTTAATTTATATCACAGTTTTTGGCAGATAGTGTAACTTAAAGGACTAACAGAAGAATAGGAATTCTATCATCTCTGATTGCTAGTTCTTTAAAACCTTTTAAATTCACTATGCCAAGAGTTGCCATTATCTGGTAGTAGGCCTCTCTGAATACTGAGTCTGTTTCTGATACTTGTCTATTCAGTTTGACATTCCTCTGTATGTTGGCTTCCGTCTTCATCCTGGGTGCAAAAGATAGCACCAGAGAGGAAGATTTTTGACATACTTCTATGATAGACCATTTCTTGTTTCTAGCCTATCACTAAGAAGTTGGCATGAGAAAGCTGACATGGAAGCTGTGTGCGTAAAGATGCATTGCTTAGAACGGGTGTTCAGACATGACCTGAAAATCATATTGCTGCAGAAGAAATGTGCAAAACTTTTGAACATAACAGGATTGTACACATGTGCAGCCCCTTCCTAAAGGCAGCTAGGCAGGCTAGAGAAGTCCTGATCTTTAATTCCATCTGATAGTGAGTGTGTTGGTAACTAAGGACATGTGTGCACCTATACGCTTTTGCTGAGATGCCTTCTTTAATCTCAGCAGAAGGCTTGTTCATTATCTTAAATTATGTAATTGTTCCAAACTTCTATTTGTCCTGTTTATGTTACCTCTTTTAATCCTAGCTTCAAAATGTTAATGCTGGGATATCTGGGGCCTGAAAGCAGAACAGAGTTCTTCACACCAGAGTCAGTGAACAGGGATGAGGAGGTCTGGAAGCTTCCTCTCACTTGAGTGGTACAGCCACCATGGTCTAAGGCAGCACAGCATCCTACCTAAATCTTAACGTTCCTGTTAGCTGTTCTTTACTGCTCTGAAGGGTTCCCATTTCACAATGGGACTCTTCTTTTCAGCCCCTTTGCCCCTCTGAGTTTGGTCAATAAATTACTCTCATAGATTGTGACTTTTTTTGGGGATGTGTGATTGTAGTCCAAGACTGTATGCAACTTTTGCTTAAAGTTCCATCAGTGTGCTAACTATTTTTCTTGCAGTTAGGTTTCCTGTTATGTGTATGAGTTGCTAAGTCCTTTGCCTTTCTTGTTTCTTAATGTGAATTTTAAGTGCTTTTGTTCATTGTGTGCTTACAAAAAAAGGCTTAAAATGTTGGTTATTTGACTCTGCTGAGCTCTGCAAATTAATATTTGGTTATTTTTTAATACATTAATAACATAACTACATAAATAACACTATTTTTTGTGACACTTTTAATATTTAGACATACTTTGAAACCATGATTAAGCAATCAAATTAAATCAATACAACTGCGGATACTTGATGTATTATTCTTAATTTGGTGGTGCTTTAAAAACACAGATTAGTTCAAGGAGATTTTGCTTAATTTAAGTACTCATGAGCATGCAGTCTTTTAACTATGTATCTCTTAGAATTGGATCCTATTTAAAAACCAGAAATATTTCATGTCAGAAGACTATCCTGTTAAAAATAAAAATATTTCTTTTGTTTCAGTTTAATGAGTGGAGTTAAAAATAATGTTGGCAGAGGAATAAATGTGGCCTTGGTCAATGGTAAGTGACGTTTTAAGTGGGCAGATTGTCTTCATTTTCAAACTGTTTCTGAAATTTAAGGTGAAATACTATGGGGTGGTGGAAGGCAAGCACCAAGGAGAAAAGGAAGTATTCAGCTTATTTATACTGCAATAATGTCAAGATATTGGCACTGACACCTTGTTGTTACAAAGTAGAAAAACTCAGTACGTTTTTGTTTCTAAAAATGAGTTGTAAAAATAGTAGTGTGGAGTGCTGTGATGACTGTCTTGTTGATACATCATGTCAATTCCTAATGCGCAGAAAAATGGGAAATGACATGAGATGCATGCTGCTTCTTTTGACCCTGTGTGTTGCCACCACTAATTAAACTATAGACTCTATTCTTCTGTTGTTCTGTTTTCAGTGAAACTTCTTTAGCTTAACAGTTTTGTTACTACGCAGAAAGAAAGACCAGTTCATTATTTCCTCACTTGAATCAGTATATTTGGTCTATAGATCTTGTCTGTAAATACATCATGTTAGGTTATTGGGTTCAGGGTTCGTAATTTTCATTAAAACCAAACGAATTTAACTGTGTGTTACCTTGAAAGCTGTACTGAATGTCAGTACTGGCACATTTGTCCTTAATGTGTGGGAAACGATTCCTTGTAGCACTGAGATAGCACTTTGTCGTTTCACTGCAATATAAATTCTTATTTGTGGATTGTACTCAGATTTACATCATCTAAGGCATAACTTGAACAATGCTTCCTAATCCTATGTTGCTTTCCTAAACTATCTCAATCTTCAAAACCAAAATACCTATCTTTGTATTTTATAGCTCCAGTCTTTCTGTCTTCCAAACTTTAAATGAATGTATATATTAAAAAAAATCCACCTTCCATCAAATACTTCTTTGTAGACAGCATAATAAAAAAAGGTAATGAGATATACTATATTGTCCACTTTTTTCTATTTATTCTGGGTGTTTAAATCTACTTACAATTTCCAGTCTATAGCAAAACATGCAGTCTAATTTTAATCTTTCTGACTGCCCATGTGGCATGAAAGGCAGTCTTATAGCTATACTGTCTATTTTTAAAAAACAGCTTTAAAAAAAGGCAGATATAATAACTGAATACTCTCTGTTGGTTTTAGAGCTTGTCGGTGTTTTCATTTATTTTAGATTCCACTTGAAGCAAAATCAGAATTTTGCCTAGAATCATAGAAAGGTCTGTGCTTGAAGGGACCTTAAAGATCACCCAGTTCCAACCCCCCCTGCCCTGGGCAGGGACACCTTGTACTAGACCAGGTTGCTTAAAGCCGCATCCAGCCTGGCCTCCAACATTTTCATGGATCTTGTCACTTTTTTCCTCTTACCTTTTCCTGCACTTTTCACAAACCACTACACTGTTTTCATACAAGAAAAGTTACCATAATTCATTTATCTGGTGTCTTCTGCAGCTCTTTGTCTGAAAGAGTGTAAGAGGAGTTGGGCATGTTATCTGTAAAATAATTTTGGCTATATTTGATGGCACCAAATGTTTCTTTTTCTCTTTTCCTTCAGGTAAAACAGGAGAATTATTAGACACTAAGTTCTTTGACATGTGGGGAGGAGGTAGGTGCAATTACACTGGTCAGAGAAAAAAAACAAATGCGCTTTTTTTCTTCCTTCTTGTCCAGACACCATTTGCTGTGGAGATTTAAGGTGATAGTTAAGGGAGTGCTTCACCTCTACCTTTGTAATTGTGAGGAGAGTGCAACTTTTAAGAAACACAAGTGGTTGAGGTGGGAGGGAATGGTGTGGTTAATCAAACAGACTTGTTCTCCAGAGTAGTTCTCACTAGTGGTTATGTCTTTACACAATATACATTAAACTCTTTCTATAAAATGAGAGTTCTCTGATGCATTTTTAGCTTTCTTTCACTCAGCATCTTTTTTTGATTTTAAAGATATATTTACAAATAAATAAAAGATATATTTATAAAGATATATTTACAAATATTATGTATTTTTATATATAAATATTATATATATTATCTTTACAAATATTCTTAAGAGTAATGTCTTTGCAGAAAGACATTGCAGATGTTTAATACAGAATTGTTGCTTATTATGAAACTGTTTTATGTACTCTTTTTTCTCAGATGTGGCACCACTTATTGAATTTCTGAAGACCATCCAGGATGGAACAATTGTGTTAATGGCAACATACGATGATGGTGCAACCAAGTATGTAATTGATTTTAAACAGCAAATGTTACTTAAACTTTTACACTGAAAAAATGCTGTTTTATACTGAAAAAAAGACATTATCACACAATCACTTTTAATAAGGTTTTGTTTTTCCAAGGTGACAGATTTGAAACTATACTTTCCGTTTATTAGTTTTTGAATGCAGACATGATTTGGACACAACAAAGATCAAACTAAAACTAAGCAGATATAGGTGTACTGATTTTTCTATTGCTGATAGCTCATTCTGTCTTAGGCTAGTAAATTCAGTTAGGCCCAGACATACGAACATGATTATGAGAACATACTCTGGTGGAAAGTAGCCTGTTCCATCCAGCACTTTCTTCAGATCAACTCCAAGATGGAGTTTGGTGGTTACAGGATGGCAGAGACCATTCACAACAAGCCTTGCCTGTATCCTTACATTTAAAGTCTCAGAGGTTGCTTGTGTGAGTCTTGTACTTTTTGGCCTCAGTGTTTTACTGTTCCACCCCAAAGTTATTCAATTATTTCATCTAGATGTAGCCTAAGAGGATTTACGTCTCTTGAAGCATTATCTTCCAACTTTCACAACTTGGGTCAGTCTCAATAGATACTGAAAATTACTGTAGAATACGTATTGTAGTCTACTCCTCACTTAAGTCATCCTATCCAAAGGATTGCTTTTCACAGTGAAAATTGAAACTTCTTTCCTTTTCCTCTGTTGTTTTACTAATAATTAACTTTTTTGTTAATGTGATCTGTACATTTTGTTTTCCTCTTTTGGTTCAATTTGTTATGCCCAACTTGTCTGTATTTTTGATATAGAAGCAGCTTCCCTGTGACTAACTGTCCTGACTTTGCAGTGTGCATTCTTTACAGTAAATAGTCAAGTGTGTTTACATTCACTGCCTTTAGGAAAGAAGAAGGTTATTTACTGGGGTTTTAGCCAAGGTTGGATCTTCTCTCTGTTGTTCTGTTCACTTGTTTTGTTACTTTACATTTTACCCTTTTCCCTTTCTTCTCTGATGTTTTAGATAATAACTAGAGTTAGTTTTGCTTCAGTAATCATGTTACAGCTGATGTTTTTGAAAGTTTGTATGTAGATAGAATATAGCTAAGCAAGAAGTTGTATTTGGTCCTGTCATGCTGACAGACAGGAACTACTGCCTACTGACAATACTACAACTACCACTGGTAGTTGATAGTAAATATAAATGCCAGTTCTTAGAAACAAAATTGTAAAGAATCAAGCTGCCCTAATGCTTGAGAAAGTTGGAGTATGAGTTGGGCAAATGACCTCCACAGTATTTAATAATTTTCATAATTTTGGCTAAAGTGAGCCACACAGCTATATCTCAATAGGTGGTAGTAATCAGAAGTCTTGTGTCTTGTTTGGTAATCAGGCACATTTAGTAACTTAAAGGAAGAAATTAAGAGCTGCTATTTGGAGATTTTGGAATGATAACTTATCCTACAGAACTGTTTTCCTTTCTATACTGAAATTATCCTACTTGGGTTTACAGGCACTGAACCATGCTGTGAGGCAGCATTCTGAATTTTGAATTAACTGCCCCAAGCAGATGAGAACTTCTTTCAGATATTCATTTCATTCTTCTAATCTAAAATAGCTTTTACTTTATCTAGATTTCACCTTGAGCCTGCAAACAATGTTTACTTTAAAGGCTGACTTTATTAGTTGCTTGGAGAATTGCTAACAGGACTTGAGATGTGTGTATAAATTCTCACAGGAGAGGGTTCTTGGCTTTTGCTGATGCAGTGATAGGTTTATATCCTGGTTCCTTGAGATTATAGCAGCGCTCATTGCATCAGGTGATTTCAGAACTAGCCTTATCTGATTCTGAAAGATAGATCTTGCCCAATATTGACTGACTTAAACTATATTAAATAAGATCAAAGCAGACTGGTGCACTAAAGCTCTAAGGGCATGTATTTTACTCACACACTGAATTTCTCTGGTTTTTCCAAGGCTTAATGAAGAAGCACGAAAACTGATTGCTGAATTAGGAAGCACATCCATTACTAACCTTGGCTTCAGAGACAACTGGGTCTTCTGTGGTGGAAAAGGAATTAAGACTAAAAGTCCATTTGAACAGGTTTGTGATTCTATAGCTTCCTGGAATTTAACAGCTTGCATTCATAGAGGCATAACGTGTTTTATAAATGCCATGCATTTGTTCAGGATGGGTATCTATTGCAGTACTGGCACACAGTGTTCTTTTCAGGCTTCTTCCTTGCGTAACCTCCTCCTTTTAAACATGCAAAAAAAAGATTCTTTGGTGACTCATAAATAAGAAAAAAAATCTTATATGGTGTAGATCTTATTATGCCAGGAACTAAGTCATTTATCTTTTTAATGGATCACATTAAACTGAAGAATTCAAAACTTTCTCCATGAGTTGTATTTTAGATGCACTAAGAAGGGTGAACTTCCAAGAGATAAGTGGGTAGTTAAGGTGTTGGTGTTCCCAGCTGTTAGCTTTGCTCTTCTCTGAAATTGCTGCCATAGCTAAATTTTGAAATAGAATATATTCCCATACTTTAGCTGTTAAATTTGGCATGTGTCAGTGTTGCCTTTAAGTACTGGTAAAAGTAGCTTTGTACTGGGAGAGTAAGGAAGATGTGTTTTCTTCGGCCAGCTTTGCAAGGGAGGGGAAGCTAAGTGCAGAAACAGTGGCAGACTCTTGGAGGCGATAATGTCTTACCTGACTGCAGATGGTTGCTTGGTAGAAAAATAAAATGTTCTTTAAAATCTCACTATTTGTTTTCATTGCCTTGTAAATTTAGTAGCCTTATTTATTTTTACCTAGTGGTTCATGCTTTAATGCAGTTGGTCATTTCCTTGCTTCTCTCTTCCTAAGCAAACATCTACAATAAAATTTAAAAATGTTTTCCCAGTATGGCTTAACTGTTTTTACCATACACTTGTCTGAGCAAGTTACTTTAAATGGTGAATACTGACAGATGGTTATATTTGATTCAAAGCACAAGAAGTTAATAATGATGTTTTTTCTTTGTCTGTGGCCTGAAAATAAGTACATGTCTTAAAGCTGTGAGTTAAAGCAAAGGGATAAATGACTTCACATTAACAGCAGATTGATATTTTCCATTTATAGCATATAAAGAATAACAAGGACACAAACAAGTATGAAGGCTGGCCAGAAGTTGTTGAGATGGAAGGCTGTATCCCTCAGAAGCAAGACTAAATGA
This sequence comes from Gymnorhina tibicen, assembly GCA_013399875.1. NCBI lineage: Eukaryota > Metazoa > Chordata > Aves > Passeriformes > Artamidae > Gymnorhina > Gymnorhina tibicen. Next base: position 154,290 of record VXAZ01010494.1, on the reverse strand, counting down.
AAACAGAAGAAAAGGAGAAAGAATATGAAAGAAAATGCACTTTCTGCTATTATTAGAGAGAGGGCTATGAAGGAGACTGTACTGTAAAAATTATTTTTGAAGCATGCAGCCATCTTGTCAGTGTGTGCATGAGCACTGACATTTTGAATATTGGGATTATTTATTGCTAACACATAGAAACTCTTTTTGTAAATATGTCCAAAATAAAAGAAACATCCAATCATTTCTATGCAGGTTTCTTAAAAGCACAGTATTTAGTTTGCCTGTGGTAAATAATACTTGCAGATAACTGGCTAATAAATTACGTATGTGGACAATAAACAGATCCTGACAAATGTACTGTGCTCTTAACAGTGCACTGATGCTGTGACTACGTAAACTTAGTGGAATATTGTAGATTTTAGTAATACGTTAATAAGGAGCTTTAATTTTTTTTTTATCCTCTGCCTTTTTAATGGCAGCATCAATTTTTATTAAAGCTATTTGGTTATTCTAATACCAAGTGCTCCAAAAATTTATTTTGTAGTCCCCTATCAAAACTGAATAATCAGCAAAGGAAGACTACGTGATAGTATAACACAGATATGCCATGAAAAGCACAATAGAATTTTTTTTTTGTATCTTTAGGGGATGAACTAAGGTAAATATATAAATAGCGTGTGTGATATTTAAAAGCAGCTTGGAAGGATTTGTACTTAACTTGAAAGTTTACTTTATAGAAGGGACTTGGCACATTAAGCAGCAGTACTGTGGCTAATTTGTTCATTTTTTATTGCAGTTTTTGTACCGCTGCTTAACCGTTGATTCTCCCTGTGGCTGTTCAGCTGCAGTGGCTGGTCACGCAGTGAACGTGCGTAATGGAAGAGCTTCCTCTTGTAGTTCCAACATCAGGAATAAATTTCCCATCACAAAGAGCCTGTTAGAAAGCAGTCTGCCTTCTAGTGAGAGTTGTTTCAGGCTACACAGTTGTGCACCTTTACCGCCTGCATTACTTGTCATGAGCTGAGGCAATCTCTTCTTCAGTGGAGTGTTAGAGCATTGTGTCCTGGGTTATGCAATGTGTGACTTGTAAACCTAACTGATGATGTTTCCTTCATCCTTTTTTTTAATGGGGGAAAAAAAAGGACCAAGTTTAAGTGGCCTTATTCTTTAGCTTGTATCAGAGCTATGAGAAGATCTTGCTTTCTTTCTAAACTTGTATTTCTTTTAAGTAGGGCCAGCTTGAACTTTTCCTGAAATTAAGTTAGTATGGTGTAACTGACCGTGTCCATATTCACGAAAATTAGGACTGACACAGAACTGGCTGTAATCTTTTGGAGCTTAGTGTCATGAGTTCTGGTATATTCTTCAAAAACTTCAAGCTAGTACTATGGGGCAAAAGCCAAAAAGGATTTTTCAGGAACCCACAGTGAGTTTAACACAGAGGTGTTAGAAATAGTATTATTGTTGATGTTTTCTGAGACAAATTCTGTGCACTAAAAATTTCAAGCAATATTGAGAATTACCTTGTAAGAAAAATAAATAATCTCTGATACCAGAGTAAGACTGGATTCTGAGTTGTTCTCTATGGTTAACTAGCTTTTTAAATAATGTGGGTTTCCCTCAATATTAATGTAAAACAGCTATAAATGCACTTGACAGAGTGAAACTGCTTTTGTTAAATGTTCCAGATTTTCCTGTGTAGGAGGATGTGTTAAAATCGTATTTATTTTTTCATTGAAGTAAAATCCCCTTTACTAATCAGTTTGAAATTCTACTTCACTACTTAAGGCTGTTGTGAGAAACTAATTGTGCAAGTCCTGAAATACAGTTCTTCTGTTGGTGTGTATGCCAGTATTGGCTATGCTGCTATCCAGAACAACATCAAAATAATTTTGAAGTTACTCAGCAGGGGCTTAAGAGGAAGAAACCCTATTTGGCTGCATTAGTAGTTTCCCTGGACTACACTTGTCTTAATTCTTTTGGCTTTGAACACCAGTGAATATTATCTTTCTTCAAATCAAAAAGTTCAGAGTTCTTCTACAAAATTAAATGGAGAATGTGTGCCTTTATTAGCAATCCAAGTTGAGTAAATACATCATGATTCTCTTAACCCCTTAAAGTTGTACCTGCAACAAGCCTTTTAAACAGTTTTAAAACAATAAAATGGTAGGATTATTTTTGTTACATCTTAAATAACTTGATTTTTAAAATTTTGATGGAAATCTTCCTCTTACTCTAAGCCATGTCCTCACAGCTGTATGGTATCATATTAAATAGTAGTCTTGTCAAATATTTAAAAGTCATACTGGAGTGGCCACACAAATGGGGTCTCCTTGCTTTTGTCCGTCATCATGGTCTATTGACTTGCAAGATGTGTTCATGCCCTCTCTGCCTTGAGTGGGCAAGTTACAGTATCCTGCTGCTGAGGTGAACCCTGAATGCTATCAGTGAGATTTTCTGGTAATCTATATGCATTTCCTTTGAGTTGCCAAGCACAAAGATGACTATTCTCTCCAGCTGGTGGTAGGAAATGAGTTGCAAAGATGAAGGATTTGTACAGGTGCATGCTGTGTGTGACAAAGCTCCAGGATCCATATTTTCCTCTGTAAGGTGATGGGAACATTTGTAGCATCTTGCAGACTTGTTGAGAGCTGAGCAGCAAGGGAAGGGAAGAGAAAGGTTGTGGGGTATGTCTACCTCAAAATGTAAAGCTGTGAGAAGAGGAAGGGAAGGACACAAGAAGGTTTCAACTTAATTTTGAGCAAGGAACACCCAGCTGGGATTTAAGGCACCTGAAGATGACTTCAATGTAAGCCGCAGCTCTCAACTGTTTTACTAGTGGTGCTTTATACAGATTAACAGGAGTCCTAAGAAAGAAACTGAAGGGGGTCTCTGTCTTGATGTACCCTCTGGACCTTCCCTAATGTCTTTCATGATCCAACTTTTTTTTTCCCCCTCTGGAAAAAGCAGACCCTTTAACAGCCTTAGTTTCCTGATTGCCAGTTTGGAAAAAGCTTTATTTTGCTCAGCGTGTTTTGCTTTCCAGATGTCTTACTGTGGCACTTAGTTTCCTCAAACATTGAAGTGACTGCTAAATGCTTGATGTGTATGTAATGTCTCCTGAACTGTTTGGGTTTTCTGCAGTCTGAGTGTTTTTCAAGAATAGGTGCATTAATAAAATTAGAGGCCAGGTGGGTAATTTCAGAAGAGGAAATAATACTGCCACCATAAGTGCTGACTGACTTTCCTGTGTAAGGATGGGAAGGGCTGCAGTCCCTCCCTAACTGACTTGGGTCATAGCTAAGGTGGATACTAAGCAAAGGACTTTTTATTGATGAAATCCTCTTCAGTTTTAAGGCTGTAAGGCCATAGCCTAGCCTTAGTACAAGTGGCCTGTTGAAGAAACTTGAAACCTTTAAGGCTAGATAGAAACTTTGAGGCTGAAGCAGGAAGGTGTGAGAATAGCTCTTGACCTGTTCAGTGGTATCATGGGGTTGTCAGTGGCTCCTGGTGCTGTACAAGGGTTACAAGGGACGCTGTTTCTCACCCTCTGAGCAACAGGCCAACAGGATACAAACACCTGAGCTCAGCTGTGTCCTGCTCCTGCTTCCCTGAGGACGAAAAAGTGAAGAATGGCAAGAGAGAACATGCTCTACTTGAGATGTTTGCATTTCTGATAACATTAGTTTAAAGCCACTTTTAGTTCCTCCTTGCTGCCTCTGTAGTTAGCCCTTTCAACATACAAAGATCTAAGGTATCCTTCATAGACTCAGGTTGAAAGAGATTCCTCAGGTATCTCTTCCTATGCTTAACTGTCCATATAGGTAGGTTGGCTCATGTGCTGTCCAACTCTTCTTAGCTGAAAATTAACAATTACTGTTCTGCAAGTTAAAAATTTATGACTCTCCACTTGGGTACCTTTACAATCTTCCTGGCCCTATGTTCCCCTCTCTAGAACACGCAAACCAGTTCCTTTAATCTTGCATTTCAATTGCTATAATCTCTAAATCACCTGTTGCCTCAGAAAGGATATTCCTTTCTTATGGTGCTGTCCATAGCAAGATACAGCTACAGGCTCATGCAAAAACACCAAAAAAAGGCACTCCACGCTGAGGAGGAATTGTGACTCCTCTTGGAGCTTGATGGGTGGTAGTGGAAGAGAGTGCTATCTTCTGTGGAACATAGCTTGCAAATGTTTTTCCTACCAAATGCTACAGCAATGTTTCCTAATTATCCCTTTCAGCCTTGAATATTTCAGCATTGTTTTTATCAGTACAGCCTCAAGTTCCCAGATCTTGGCAGCTGAATCACCCCATTGGAAACCTTGGTAGATGTCTTGATTTATGACTTTTATATCTTAGTTCTCATAGATGCCCCAAAAGGACCTAACCCACCATGTAGATAACTACACCTTGTGTTAAGGTTTGTAGTATGTTAGTTAATAAAATGAATATAGTCTGTTTATTATCATTTGAAGTATGCAGATGTGAAAACTTTGTTATGGAGAGAGGTAGGGATCAGTACAGAGCACTGTAATAGTCCAACTACATTGTCTGCTGTGTAAAATGCACAGAAATCACTCCATCCTCTGGGAAGTTTATGATCCCTGGAGGCAGCGAAAGCAGCTAATTAATTCTGTTTCTCTTGCTGATCTTGCACTACAGTGCAAGAGGTTTAGAGTGTTTCTTAGTATTGTATTTATGGAACAATCAGCGAACAGGGAAAAAAACCCCCAAACCAACTACTGAGCTCAAGTAATATTTCAAGGTTATTTAAGTGGTCAAAATTGTATTATCCCAAGTATGATCTCAGTAGAGAGTATGGTACTGTTCTGTCTGAGCTTAGTGCTGTTTAGTCATCTCCCATCCATGCTGCCAATCAGTCCCGTGGCACAGCCTGAAGTAAGGCAGTGAAACACCACAACATAGAAGATTTTGTTTCCTTCTTCCCGACAGACACATTCAATAAAGAGTGACAGTTCAGAATCTGGTCACCATCTTTCCTGGGAAAATAATTGACAACTAGGAAATGAATTCTTCAAAGTAACTTTGAAAGCCTCAGCCAAACTGTCCACGTTTCTAAAAACTGGCTGTTAGTATGGAAGAAGTTAAGGGATTGCAAACCCTTCCAAGTTCCCTTGATTTCAGTGGGAGTACTTACTGCTGGAGCTGGGATTTCAGTGTTTGTAAAATGCATTTAAGAGAATAATAAAAAAGAAAGTATGCAGAATACTGATTAACTGACCATTTAGAAAATCATAGTAAGTGTTTCTCATCGGTGTATATTAACTGCATTAATTATAACCACCCTGATGTTAAAAACCCCAACATTAATGCAGTTCTCTGAGTAATTTCCCCCAGCACATGCAAATAAAAATCAATTAAAGGCTACTACAATATTAACAAATATCTAACCAACAAATCTCAAGGGCTGTAGTCTTATCACATTAGTTTTGGAAACCTTTTACATAGCTTGCATAATTTAAATATTTACAAAATATAAATTTTCTTGTCTTATCAAAAATAGTTCTTTGCACAATTAAACAACAGTAATCCTTTCACATGATGCTTTTTAAGCCAGGCATTAAATCACTGCGTAAAAATAAACAACCTTTCACAGATGTAAAATAAAATTAGGCCAACATATGGAGGCAGAGAAAATGTTATCATTAACAGTTTAAATATTTCAGTGGTGTGAGCCAATTCATAAATTACATTGTGCATTGAACTTACTGAGGATGCAACCTAATGAAAAATTCTAGCTGCTGATTCTATAAAGAAAATATGTTTTAAAAAACCCTTTGCTTTATGGCAGATTCGTTTGGGCTAAATCTCATGTGGTTAATTTTGATAATGATGGTGAACCACCAGTGAGATGGTTGAATGTGGCAGATTATTGCATAGAATTCAAGAGTGGGGTAATGACCAGCTGACTCACAAAATGTGTGCTCAGATACTGAGGAAAGGCCTGCAGGGGGTTTTATTTCCTTCAAATATCAAACTCTGTTTCTGTCCCTTCTCAGACCTGTCCCTTGTGTGTTTAAAGGACAACCTGTTAAAAATCCCAAGGCTGCTCTTTGGCACCCCATTTCACATTCACCAAGCTGTGCTCCTGCCTCTCTCCCCAGGGTACAGCTTGACCCTCCTTTTCCAGGCAGACACTGCTGAGCTCTCTGCAGTCACACACGTTCCTCAGTTCCAGATGCAGTTTTCTGCAAACCAAAGCAAAGCAAATGCTTCATGGTCAACAGCTGAACTCTTCCCCTATCTTTGTGGGTTTTTCTGAACTCAGAAGAAATGAACTAGGATCTATCTAGTCCCAGTTTTAAAAGTACAGACATAAGGACTATATCTAATGTGTCTTACAAACTCTCTTAATTCTTCAGTCTCTGGCTAATGAGATCTTGAGATTTCTCCACTGTACCTACCCACCACATGGATCTTCAGGATGTTGTGGCTCTTAAATACTTGAAAAGTTTAGCATCTGTCCCTGCTTATGGAGTAACACATTCAAACATGTCATCAGGAGTCCTTTTTGCTGTTTAAGCTGTCCCTGCGTGCAGTCTGATGTTTACTCAGCTGTCATTTCAGTCGCCGCATGCTTGGACTGCCCGTTGTCTGGCAGTACCTGTTCCCCTGAGGCCGAGCCCTCTGAAATCCCACGTGGTAACAGTGACTGCTGCCCCTGCGGCAGCTGCGTGCACCACACGGGGTGGCTGGTTTGGCCGTGTTTCCTGTACTTCATCTTACTTGCAGGTGTGTACGTCGGTCATGGTCTCACACCTCCTGCAGCGCACGTAGCAGCACCAGACAAACTTGCACTCGCATCTTTCCACGTGCCTGACGATGTGGGTGTTGTACCCGCGCCCACAGCACAGCAGGTTGCAGCCGTCGGGTCCCTGCGAGGTGCGGTTGCATTCTCTTCCCTGAGTTCCAGGGATCCCCAATTTTTGGTCTTCGACACAGTAATTGGGTGATTTGTTCACATAAAGCAGGTCCTCTTTCCCAATTGGTATTTTTCTCTGGCTTTTCTCTTTCCTGCGTAGCTTTTTTTTCAGTCTGTCTGATATTTGTATGCTGTTTTCATACTTATCCTTTAAAAACCGGCCAATCTTTTCAAAGGAGGACATGGTTTTCCAACAAGTTTTCACAGCACAGGATCCAGAAACACCATGACAACGGCAATCCACAGACATCAGCTTTGCTACAGCCTGAAAGCAAAGGGAGAACAACATTTGGATGCGGTCTTTCATTCATTAGGAATGCTGCCTGACATCAGTAACACAGAGGTCTCAAAGTGTTTAATATTACAGCTGCCATTGCCATTTCCGTAACAGGGAAGTCAGAGCACATGTTAGAAACCAGGTTTCCAGTCCTGGACCCCCACTATGAGAGGTGTGATCTTCAGACATGCTCTCCATTTGCAGTTTGCAATGGCCATAATGTAGCAATATTGAATCACAACAATGAAAGCTGTGATTTCTGGATGGCTTTACATTCTGGAGGATCCTAAATACCTGAAATGATGTGTCCTGTGTCGCTCCTCCCACTGCTGGAATGCAAAAGGCTCTCATGGGTGAAAGGGTCTAGTGGGGAATAGCAGAAGGGGAAAGCAGGGATAGGGCAGTTCACAGCACCCTTCCTATGTTGGAAAACACTTACTGGGCAAGTAAGTGCCCAGTTACGATGCCTTTTAAGGGTACTTTACAGCTACCAAGAAGATCACTAGACATTCACAAGCCAGTTTGTAACTAAGGCCATAGGAATGGCTGAGGTCACACAACAGTGCCTGGGTAACCAGTGTGGCTCGGCACCCAAAGCAGCGCAGCCTGGAGGCACCTCAGGGCAAACCCTGTTGGAAGAGCAGGAGGACACCCACATCTCTGAGCTTCACAGAAAGTCTGTCAAAAGACCCACCATGGCTAAGCAGAGGTGTCTTCAACTCAGGTATTCCGTAGTAAATCTCAGTTGCTTCTCACTAACAGTCTTTTGTCCTGTTCTTTTAATTTAGGCATACTAGTTCTAGTATGGGTTTCTAGTGTTTCCAGTTACATAATGGCTCTATTTAACACAGTTAGATAGTTGCATTCATATTACTTTTATAATTTTCAGTGTTTTAGCAGGGTTTCCACAGTTATTGCCAACACTAAAATAGTCTTAGATGAGTTACTTTTCCATGACCATGCAGAAACCAGGGCTGGGCTGAACAGTAACTGTCTAACCAACAGTGGGAATCTGAAGCCTGTGTTAAGCTTTTGTAACACACAACAATTTTGGCTCAGTTTATAAGAGAACAAGCCTCAAATAACCAAAACCTGTAAACAAGCAGTAACTTCCTTTATCTGAGACTGACTCAAACACTCAGCAGACAATCAATACAATACCTCCTTCTCTAACATCTAATAGTCATAGTATAAAATCATACAATTAGTCTTGTGACAACTCTCACATTAGCATTTGAAAAAGGCACTGAACAAATCACACGTACAGATGTAGCACAAAGACAAGGTATCATAATTTTTGGTTTGTTTTACATTTCCGTTAACGTACCTTGTGCAGCCATCCTGTAGACTCATATGGGCCACTGGTTAATAGTATGGAAAGCCCATGTTGCCATCTTCCATTTTACTAACCTTTCTCCCCATATTTAATTTCCACAATCAAAGCAATTGGGAAATTTAACAAGAAGTGTGGATTTTAAATTAACTCATAATAAGTTTTGTCTTGAAAATTCTCATGCATCAAGGCCAATGCACATTCAAATTAATCCTCTTTGGAGGGACAACTATTTAGCAAAACATGGGGAAAACAAACCCCACCATCCCAGCTACACAATGTTTATTAAATTTCATCCTAATCCTTCACTTATCCCACAGCCTTCACAAATATTAACTGCTGTCAATCTATGTCTTTCTCAAACTGAATTTAAAAAACAGAAGACAAATCTAACACCCTCCTCTGGTTGCCCCTGAGAAAGTAGTTTCATTTGTGCCAGTTCCTAAGCCTTGATTCTGCAGTGAGATCTGAGACCTGAAATCCTACCAAGCCCCACTGGCCCTGTGCAGGACCAGAAGTAAACTGAAGTCCCAGACTCCATATTGGTAGCTCAGGCAGCACAAATGCCATCCTCAAAGTTCCAAAACCAGTCAAGGCATAGGGCAAATCAAATGAGCTATTTCTAACCTGTATGCTAAACTGGGACTTTTCATCATGGTGACTGTGGTCACTGAAGTTTGGGATGAGTCCAGCATGGTTACTCCATTGATTTCAGTGGGCATTGAGACCTCCTAGCACATTCTGCCCCAAAGGTATTGACACAAGCCTGAGTTGGCATTTGCATAAATCTCTACAAACATTAAAAAAACACATGACCAAAGTGTTTGCTTGGAGTCACATCTTTGGTGAATAAACAGGACCTATTTGTTGGTGGAAGTTACTATGCAAGCCAAATATGCAAGACATTCACAAAAAACATTAGCAAGAAAGAGCAGGCGTATACCCTGACCTAGAACAGCCATTAGCCTTTGCAAACTAAACCTGGTGAAGAGATGCACCCGCACAGGAGACACTTCCACATGCTGTGGGCTGCTTTTGCAGCTGGGAGATTTTTCTGCGCTACTGGAAGGAATAAGAACATTGCAACAAGCAAACTCTCACCCCAGAGCACACAGACTCTTTCAGTGGCAAATCAACTGCTAGTTAATACTGGCAGATACTTACCATCTCTTCTACACAGACTAGTTTAATAGACAGACTTGACCTTGTGCTCGTATCTCAAGAATCTGTCAATAAGGAAATCACTGGGAGGTCAGAATATTAATCATTAAGTAACAGTGACTGAGGCAGATGAGAATTTAAAATCCAAGGACAAAAGGTCTGTCAGAAGACAGATGACCTAATAAAAATTTGAAGGAAAAGAGAAATACAATATCAAAAGATAAATTTTACACACAACTTAAAAATAGAGAGGATTTAATAGTATTTTTCCTGTTTTGAATGATTAGCTATTTTCAAGTAACTAGAATTTCAAAGTAGTTTTAAATCATATTGTGCATATGTAATCCTTGTTTTCACTGCAGTACTGTAAGGCACTTACTAAGGATAGAAGGATCCAAAAATTGTCAGAGGAAGCTCTGGACATGTCTGCTAGGTGCTAAGGGTGAGTTACTTCCATGTGGGCAAGTAGCCCAGCAGATGATACTCAGAGTCTCTCTCTGAGGATGAATTAAAAAAAAATAGAGGGAGACAAAGTTTTGAAACAGGAGCAGAAACTTGATGTCTTAGACTGATACAAAAATATAAAAATGCAGCATACATTAGCAGTGTAAGGATGATCAAATAAATGCAAGAACTACAAATGTGATACAGTGTGCTGCTTCCCAGCTGCTAGGATGGGCAAATTTTCAGCCTGGACTCCAATATACTTTGGGTTGCCAGCACGGGGAGGGGACATTTTGCTTTGTCTGATCACAGAACATGCTGTTGGATCTCAGTCTTCATGTGAACTTCAATGAAAAAGCTCCCATAACTGAGCATCTGGCAAAATTTAGGGACTAGGAACCTTCTCCTGATATTGCAAGGAAACCTAAGATGGTGCCTATAGAGCCAACGTGGCCCTCTGGTGGGACACACCTGCAGCAAACACCTGTGTCTCAGCAGTGCACAGGGACTGGGATGCAGAGTTCCTGGGACCACTACTTCCAGGCTGACTCTACAACCATTGTTCTGTTTCACACTTTAGATTCATATGGTGAATCTGTTCAGTTATTCATGAAATAGTGAGAGGATTCTCCCTGTGAAACAAAATTTCATGGAGAACTTCAGAGGAGCACTGTTACAGAAACCTAGTGGATAGATGTGTCGTTCTGAGCAAGCTGGGACAGGCTTTCTTAGGTGGGTTATGATAGCTTGTGAGAAATGATCAGTGTGGAACTGATCTGGGTCCACGAGCGCTGTGGTCATCCACAAGTCCATCTGAGCAGTTCTTCTTGCCCCTATTGCCACTCAGCCTTGGTGGTACAAGCACAACAAGAGTGCAGGGTTAAGTGATGAACAGGGATGAACGCTGCTCTTTTTAAAAAAACAAACCTGAGAGAAAGATCATTTTTAAACTCTCTTCCTTTCACTGATCCTATGAGATTAACAGAGGGAGCAGCACAGGGTGGGAATCTGTGGCTAGAACAGACAGATGGGCAGAAAGCAGAGATTGATTTGCAGCAAAGAAGAGTGTCAATGGAATCACAGTTTGCATACCAGTTATCTAATGCCAGTTAATGCTTAATGTCTCCAAGTTAAGCTTTCTGTTTGCAGGCACTGTTCTCAGCTGTGAGACAAGGACTGCCAGCACTTGTTTTGTAACAGGAACCGATGCCTGTAATCAAATGTCCCAATTTCAGCCACTGATAGAACTAATATGGTTATTCATGAAGACAAGCACATCCTACCAGAGGTGCAGCACTTAAGAACAGTTCCAAACTGTTGGTGAGTCTCTTACCAATCCACAAATATCAGTAAAAACAAACTCTCCGATGAGCCAGGCTTTTTCAGTGTGAGAACACAAGTCCCATGTCAAATAAATCTCCACAAGTGGAAAAGTGAGCAGAATTTTTCCAGCAGTAAAATAATACTAATACAATGATAGTCAACCCATAGTGCCTGACTCCCCACATCCTTCTGTATGAGGAGCAGAAGAGCCCAAATCACATATGCACATCTAAGTACTGAAAATTGCTGTCATCTTAAAAGATGAACTTTTATCTTGAAGCAGAATAAGGATGCGATCTGAATCTTCTGAGAGTCAGATTAGTGGACAATTCAAAAGACACACAATTCTAAAATTTTTATATGTTGATATGATAACTATGAGATGTGGAAGTGTAAAATAACATTTTGTACTGAAATAAGAGAGAAACAAGAGAATTCTGCACATACCAGTTCTGTTACTAACTCCAAACAAACACAGAAGTATTGTCTCTGGAAGACTGCTCTTGCAAGACACCAAACTATACATGATAGTATTTATTGCAAAAGGTCATAAGATATCAAAACATCCTTCTTGTAAGCCCCAAAACATGAAGGTCAACATTTTTTAGCATCTCCTAGTTAAAATTTGAAAATACAAAAAGGAAGAGTTATGCTAAAACTTCAGATAATATTGTTTCTAGAAATCCCAAGTACCAACAATAAACATTCTTTTTCATTCTGGACAGTGATCAAAATATTTGCTTTATCCTACATTTTGCCATTAAATTACAAAATATGTGTGGAAGCTGATTATATATTTCTTCCTTAACTATCTTGCTCTACTAACATGATAAACCACCCTTCAGTCTTTCTTTAAGGAAACAATAATTTAATCTTCTGTTCCTCTTATTAACATCTCCTACTACAAGATACCAATCACCTTTCCTTGGAGCTGATTTAGCTGACTGGCTTCTAATTAAACTCACAGTAACTGTTCTCAGCATTTACTTAGGTTTAAAGTTTGCTTCAACTACTTCAGTTATGAAAAGTGTCTATGTCATAGTACCATAGAATCAAGGAATGGTTTGGGTTAGAAGAGGTCTGAAAGATTTTCTGCTTTTCCAACCACATAGCTTAAATGAAATAACACATATTACCTGTAAAAATGCAAATTAAAGTAATTTTCAGTTATACCACCATAGGTCTTATGATGGCTTACTATGGCTATTCCTTGTCTACGGCAGATAGGAAAGTTGATTACAGTAAAACACACTGATGCTGCTTCCAGCTACAGGAAATTTTGGAGTTACAATGGAGTCCATCAATATGGGTAGTCAAAACCAGAGGTTTTCTCTTTCTTTTTTTTTCCTTTAGTTAAAGCTGTGTCACTGAGCAGAACAGATTAAAAGTATTATGGGCCCAGAGAGAGCCATTACAGATAAATTTAAAATCTCCAAGGTAAAGTAAAGAAAGTAATTTAAAAGGAAAAATCAAAATTCAAATCTCTGCCATTCCAGATGTAAGCTCCAAGCACCAGATTACAGCTTCACATCTCCCTGTATAGGCTATTTCTGCCCCCATTTTAAATCTTCTGCAGGACAGGAAGGAGACTCCAATGTCACACAGCCGAACACATACTTTTCCTCAGCAAGCCTGGGTTGGAAGTTCTTTGGGCTGAAGAAAAGCCATCCAAAGTCAGTCTCCTTTCACTTCTTTGATGCATGTCTCAACCAATGAGCTACTTTGGAGGTGTCATTTCTACCCCATGTTATTAAAGAAAATATTAACTCTTGATTTCCCCTCTAAACAATATTAAACTTGCACTCTCTCAGGTGTGGACTGCAGACTGTGGATAAGTAATGAGGCCTTGTGTCCAGCTGGCCTCTCATCCAGTATTAGAGAGAATTGAAACCGCAGGTCATGATAGTAACAGAATAATCAGTGACAAAAATCATATTGTATTATGCTGATAACAGGACTATTTCAAGTTTGCAACTGAATATCAAATATCTAATTAAGCACTGTTTAAGCACTGCAGATCTATTACTTATTTTGTGGATTTTATTTTAACATACAGAGATGAATTGGTTAAAACCGGCTCTGATTCAGAGTTTGTACATGCTTTCTTTGTTGATGTTACTGCCGTTCTTGCCACTGCCCCCATGAATACCTGCAGCCAAGGACCTGCCTCCTTTGGCTGATGCCATTTTGTCAGTGAGGCTGATCAAGCAGTTGCCGGCACATCTGAATGACACCTACCTGCCTCCCAGCCTCGTTGTTGTGTAGGTTCATCGCCACCAGTCCGCTCCCGCTCTTGCCTGTTACGTTCTTGAAAGGCGCGTCCAGGAACTTTCTGCTGAAGGACATTCCATAGTGGATATCGTCAGAGCAGCCGCCCCAGTGCCAGCCCTCGCTGGCCGAGCCGCCGTGCCGCAGGGTGAGGTCGCAGGAGCACTCGGTCATGTTCCCCGCGCTGCACGAGCGCGTCACCGCGTGCACGAGCCCCGCCGCCGTCACCGCCGAGATGAACGCGGTCTCCTTCGTGCCTGCACAGCAAGGCGTGGGAACGTCACTCGCTGATTCCCTCCCATCGCCTTCCTGCCCGGGCCATAGACAGGGACTTCACAAGCCAGATGATTATTAAAAGGGAACAGTCACAAGTTTAAAGTCATCACAGCTTGGGCTCTAGCGTTAACTTGTTCAAAGCAGCGGATGTTCACATCCCAAAATGACTTCAGGGCCTCTTCATATGACCATGCTATTAATGGTGCTGTTTCTCGCTACTCATACCATGCAATTTTTGGTAACTTCTTTCTAAATCTTATTAAGAACTTTATTTGCCACAGAAATTTTCAAGTCAATTAAGTTTTAATAATAAATAAAAAATCAAACTCCAAACTAACCACATTCCAAACCCCTTACTCTTCACTCTGCTTTTCACTATTCATGTTGATTTGAAGAAGAAAAGGTTAGTTTAAATCTCAGAGAAGCTGTCATGATCCCAGGTTACTTTGGTATAGGGCCAAAACTTACCTCATGTTAAATTTAGCAAATACTGATGTTGTTCTAATTCATAAAGGTTGCAAAGAGCCCCAAAAATCTTAAACCAGGCAGAAATCAGGCTGGCACAAAGATTTAGGCCATGTGCTTTTCCTAGAATAAGCTGGCCATGGGAAAGACAGCAGCATGAAAGGCCTTTACTTGTCAGATTATATCTCAGAAGAATCATGGAGGTTGATGCCTGGGTTTCTTACGCCTGTCTCATTCTCTGAAACTTCTGGCATAATGTGGCACACGGCTTTAAATTGTATTAAGCAAGGTGTACTCTAAGAAAATTGAAAATCAGTGAGTGGTCAATAAATGTAGCTGAAATTTTACTGAAATGGGCCAATTTTCACTGTGGTAAAAATGATTTATTTCCAGTCTCCCAAGCTCCTGCTCATGGGCAGGAAAGTTCCTGTTTGTTTCTAAGTCTGTGGTGCTGGTACCATCATAAAAGGCTTCCACAGCACACACTAGTGAAGCTTTGTGGGTGAGCAGGGCCACTCATTTATGGGTCTTCAGGAATAATCCTTCCTGTTGAACAGAAGGACTAACATACAATACATATGGCTCCATATGGTGGGGAAAACTTCTCTCATTTTCTTTTTTTCCCTTTCCTTTTTGGAATATGCATCGTTTTTTATTCCTTACTTTAGGTTTTTATGATTAATGCTTGGGGGGTTGACACTGTTTTAGAACAAAGTGAAGACTGCATGAACACCAGGTGAAGTACCAGAATACTTAAAGTCACATCTGTCACGCAGTGACCAGGGAGCTAAAAAAAAGTTGCAGAATCCTTGCAACTTGCAGGAAAGCTTTGGTGTGACATTTGATACAAAAATCCCATCCTTATTTCAGTGGAAATTCCAGCAATTCCATAATTCTTTTATGCAAAAAAAGCAGCTTTGTTTTCACTGTGCTGATCAATACCACATAACTGATCACATATGATACATTTTAAGGCATTTCACATTGTATTTGGTGCCCTGAGCAGACTTTTTTACCTGCAAGTGACCTTTTCGAAATACTGTGTCACAAGCCCACTCATTTAGTAACTATGACACAAGGGGATAAACCCAGCGTAAGTCTAAGAACAACAGTATTTCAACATAGTTAAGTGGATCTACCTACGGGCAGTGTCCTCCACGGACGAACTATGCAAAAATTACAAGAAGCAACAACAACGTTGCAAAGACAAGGGCAGGTTTCGTCTGCTGGGTGCGTTCCATGTGCCTGCGGTACCTCCCGGGACGGCTGCGGTGCCCGCCCGTCCGGGCCGCGCCCGGCTCTNGTCCCAGCGCTCGTGTCGGAACTGGCTGCGGCACTCCTGGAGGCCCAGGCGCGCTCCCTCCCGGATCGCGGGCACCAGCTCCGGCTTCTGCTCGCACAGGTCCTGCTGCCGGCGGCTCAGCGGAGGGCTGGCGCAGCCCGGCTTCTCGGGCCCGCCGGCCGCGGCGATGCCCAGCCACCTGCAGAGGCAGCTCCCCGTCAGCGCCGGGCCCCGACGGACACGAGGGGACGGGCTCCGCGCAGCCATCCCACCCCGATCCCGCGCCCGGCTACTCACATCCAGGTGCTGCCGGCGGCGGGGCAGAGGGCGAGCAGCAGCAGTGCCCGCAGCAGGCACGGTCCGAAGGGAGCCCCGCGCCCCATGACAGCCGCATGAAGCCCCGCCGCGCAGCCGCCCCTGCCCGCGGCCCGGCCCCGGCAGCAAGGACCGAGGGGACTCTACCCAGGGGCACCCCCTACTCGGATTTCTCCCCCTCGAGGGACAGGGGGCAGCTGGCGCGGCGAGCCCGGGCCGTCGGAGGGCCCTCCTGGGGAGGCTGGGCTGGCAGGGAGGGCGGCAGGAGGGGACACATCACTCTTCAAGGTGAGAGAGTTGGGATTGATGTTTTCCCCGGCTCCTTCCCCGGCTGTGCCTCCCCGCCCGTGCATTGGACGCCCGGGGGCCGGGGCGGGCCGGGGCGGGCTGGGCGGGGGCGCGGCAGGGGCTCCGCTCCGCTCCGCACCGCTCCGCACCTCTGCGGTGCTGCCTGTTGGGCTGTGAGGCACCGAGAGCGGCTGCGAGGGGTGTAGCGGGGTCCGGGAGCGTCGGAGCGGAACTGCGGGCAGAGGAACCCGTAGGTCTGCAGTGATTTAAACCACAGAAACGAGAGAAATGATGTTAATAGATCATAACATTCTCCACACTTTTAATTCAAATTTTATAATGCTTTAGCAGTATTAACTGAGTCAGCATCAGTATTCATTAGGACAGCGTTTCTTCATTCCTGTTAACTTCAGTGAGACAGCCTTATCAACTACTACCTCGATTGCTAGTCGTTAGTTACACATTAAAAGCCAGTGAGTCAGCTAGCACCTGATGGAGAGCTGGTGTTGGCACTCTGGACTTTCAAGTCCTCTTTGATCACAGTATATCGCTCCTTCCTTCTGTGTAAGCAAAACACCTGCACTAAAAATAATCCGGATTAAATGGCAGATCTGTAAAACTTTGATTTGACACAGTTGTAAATTAGTGAAATAGCTCTTGTTGACTGACAATAGCTCCAAGTGAAGAGCACAATAAATCATCTCAATGACAAATGAACATCTTTAAGAGTACAACATGTTGGGAAATCATCACGTAGATGTGCTGTTCTCCCTGCCTTTCTTCCCCACGAATGCGCTGAGTGAGATGTTTTAAGAGCACAGTCTGTGGTATATTTAGATCTATAAAATGATGTTTCCTTCCTACTTCATGCTCATGTATCTGCTCTCAAAGGGTCTCCAAAGCATCACCAACTCTCGGCAGATTGGTAATGACCCCACTGGTTATTTAAACCTTTCAATATAACTTGTTCTCTCTGTTCTGAATTTTAGTCTACAGAACATCTGCTTGTGGTTGCAGAGGAACTTAGACCAGAGTGAGGGAAATGGATGAAGGACATTGGAACACAGGGAACCAGCCATGAAACAGGCCTGAAACAGCCAAAATGTGTGGGCTGTGTCAGAGAATTATCTAATTATTCCAGGACACATGGTTCGTTTTATCCTCATTGCTGCTTCCTGGCTCCACCTTCTAAAGTTAATTCAAAGCCTTGGTCTAGCAGACGTGGATTCCTTATGTGCTCCTTTATCTGCTCTATGCATTTATCATCCACTCTGAAGTTATTTTTTCCTGCAGGTTCTTTAAACTTCTCTGTGGTTATTTGTTTGTTTTGATTTTGTTGTTGCTGTTTTTTTTTTATTTTTAACTTTTCAAAGTTAATATGGATCTTTTGGTTCTAAATTCTCATATGTGAATTTTTCTATAGTAGCTACAGAATCTTATATGCTAATAGCAATGTAAGATTTATATTAGAAAAATATTGATTTCAAAAATTCCAATCCTATTTGTAGCATTTCATGGATAGCCCCATAAATAAATAAACTACCTTTCTGTTGGGTTCCCATGGGGATCTGATTTTGTGTACATTTTTTGCTATAATCATCTTTATCTAGTTAGGAAAACCCTTTGATTATATACACTGTAAAGTGAAACACTTGCAATTTGGAGGGCTGATGCTAAACAAAAAAATAATATTAATTGTAAGGGACTTCTTGAGATCATCCAGTTCAATCTCTAGCAGCGGCTGGAAGCAAACAGCATTTTTCCATGACCATCTCATTTAAAGAAGTTTGGGTTACTATGTGTTTGAATCCTAATCTCCCATCTGCCTGTCTTCCATCTGTTTCCCTTACAACCACTCCCCTGTTGCTGTCACAGCCGGATTCCCCACCGGATCCCTATCCTCTGCGCTTCTCCTGCCTTTTAGCTTCCTGCCTGCTATTTACACCATCCCTTGCTTTATTCCCTCCAGCAATGCTGTCTTCCCCAGGCAAAGGCAGCACATACAGTACTATTTCTGTTAGTCTAGAGCTCTGTGTCTACATCTAGGTCAGTTGGCTTCTGAGAATGGAAGGGCAAAGAGTTTCTGAAGTCTGTAATTCTAATTCACTGATGCTTCAGAGCCCTCTGTACTGGAAGACCATTCACTCCATCACAAAAAACAACATGAGTGGGATTCAGAGACAGTGAAGAGGAATCCAAGCCAAGGTCAAGTACCAAGTTTCAGTGAACAAAATTTACTATAAATCAGGGAAGATAAATTTGACTTGCTGCTTATCTTGCTTTTTCTGGCCATGGTAGGGCTATCTGTGGCCCTTCATACTAAAATGCCCATTTTTTTTATTTTAAAAAGAAGATTATCAAATGTTGATTAAAAAAAAATAAAAGAAATGTGTCTAAGCAGATTTGTATTTCCCGACTGGACATTTATTAATTTAATGAACATTAATATGATCTTGACACAGTCAATTACATATATATATCTATGTATATGTATAAAGAAATACTCTGTTGCACAGAATCTGTGTAAGTTTCACTTCACAGATAATGTGCTTCGGAGATAGGCCAATAATCTCTTTAAAAAGATAGTGGCTAATGCTTTCACTATAATCAAGGTTTGTCATCTTATTAGGCGTAAGTACATACAAAATTAACTTCTCCTAAACAAATCACTGCTTTTGAAAGCTTTGTTCAAATTATTTTCCTTCTCTTGGAACTTCTGATGCCCATCAGAGACATGACTATGACAGAACAAACTGCATTATCCTACCTGTACATAAAATGGGGTTGTTACCCCTTTGTCTTATAAAAATGAGCAGAGGATAACCTGTATCAGGTTATCCCTTCAGCTATGACATTTATCACATGTGGTGACCAAGCTCAGAATCTGTACTTCTAACACAAAAAGCACACATTCAATCCCCCTCAGCGCTTGGCTGCGTGATGTGCCATCGCTCTGGGAACTCCAGATGTGCCAACTCTTTGCATTGAAGGAACTGGAACCTTGTTGGCAAAATAGCGGTGCCCAAGCAGAGCCATTGCACCAGGGGGGTTGTGAGAGTACTGTACCCTCAGTGAGAAGGGACACGAGGAGAGATGTGCAGTGAGTCCCTGGACTTGGGGGCAGGGGTCCTCCTGCTGTTGGTGCAGTGCTGCCTCACAGTGCAGCATCTCTCTGTCAGGGAATGTCTGTAGACAAGTCTCAGGAGTTCAATAAGGTCAGGCTGGCAGTAGAAGGGAAGTTAGGAGAGGAAAACAGAGATGCCCCTTCTCCCCTCCAAGATCCCTCTGCCTCTTGTGCAGAGGTTTAACATTATTGCTGTTATCAGTGTATTATTCATTTTGATATTTATATCTCAAAGTACACACTGTTGCTGATTCCGACCTAGCATTCTGAGTTCACAAATGACTGGGACAGCAGTTAAGGTGCAACCAGTAGCAGCATGTTGTCAGATGGAGACTTCACAAACAGACCTCACAAACGTGTAATGATTCCAAAGCTACCCCTGAATATTATGTTTACAGTAGCTGCACAACACAGTATGCAGAACCACATTTTCTATGTGCATGGATATACAAAAAAAAGAGAGAAGTAGTATCCAGAAGGTGAGGAAAGAGCATGCATGCTTCTCACAATCCCTTCTGTCTTTGCCAAAGGATCCAGAAGAAAATGAAACTTTCTGGGGCCCATAACTCCAGATAGTTGCTGAATCAATTGCTGAGCAGGTCTTCTGGTAATCTACATCTACTGGTTGATGTGTTGCCAGAAAGCTGGGGCTTAGGAAGAGAGGACTCAGTCTGACTTCAGAGTCTGCTGTTTCCTGTGGTCACAAATCTGGAGGTAGTGTCCCGGGCTTACCAAAATTTACACAAGTGCTTGAGAATTGCTCATTTTTGGGGGGATCCTGGAAGTAGGTATGGGTTTCTTCTGAAGTGCTGCTGGCAAATTCTGTTCTCTGACATGGACAGTCTAAATGTAGGTATTTTCTAGAGTTACTCCAGAGAAATATTTTCAGCATACCAATATTAAGTAAAATTCATCAAGGGAATGCTGTAAAGGCTTCAAAGCCTAGTGTGAAAGATGTGGGAATAAAATCCACTTATTAATTCTGATTTCACCCAGAGCTTACTTACCATTAAAAGCTAAAATAAGTAGTAAAATTGTATTTGATAACAGTGTACCTTCATGCCATCAATGAATTTCCCTGGCTGTTTTGAGGATGGTGAGAAATGCTCTTGGAGACAGGATATAATGAAAAAAAGGAATTTTTCACTGACTTAAAGTTTGCTTAATGTTTTCTTTGTACTTAAAGGAAAATAATTTAAAATTTTTTTTGCTTTTTAGATGAAGTGTATGAGGTTAGAGTTGGTGCTGCTGGCTGGTGTTGCAGAACTTGTAGGAGGTAATTGTGGAGTTTGGTGAAAAGAGTAGCTCAAGTGCATGGAAGAATCCAAAGTACTTCAGTGCAGAGTGGACATCTGGAGGTATTCCTTATTTAGTTTTAAATCAAACTCCCCTGAGGATGTAACAGCACTGCTTTGTTGAGCTGTGTGTAAGCTTTATACAGAAGCTCGTGGGATAAACAGGGTAAGATACTGTGTGTGTGTGCTCATGTGTGTTCCTGCACAGAAACAGCATGCTTGCTCCCAGGGAGGTCACAGAATTTTAGGTATAATATAGGTAGAAGAAGGAGGGGGAACTGCTCCCCTAGGAGCAGTGTTGTCTACAACTCAATTTATATTCCTGCCCCAACTGATAATTTGCATTAACACTTTCCACAGGACTCTTTCATAGACTATTTTATTATATCTCCTAATAGACATGATTCACACGCACAGAACTGTTGCCATCCTGTGATGAGAGAACATTCAAATACCTATTTAATTTTCTGGTGTCAGATGGCACATCATTATCAAAACCATGATCAGGTCCTTGGTTTCTCATTGCTAATTCAATTTCTGATGAGCTACTTATCGTTTGAGTGAGGATGATGATAGAAGCAGAAGAATCTACTCTGTAACTGTCATAATAAAAACTCCATTTGTTATCTTCTCATTCATCGAGGTATAGATGTGTGCCTAATTTGCAAAGCATTTGGTCCAGTGATCAGACTACTTGCAACAAACATGTGCAAAAAACCTACAAGGCCAGTTTAGACAGAGGCAGCTTAGGAAGAAATGCGAAAGAATGATATTGTGTCAACACCCACAGAAGTAGTCCCTTTCTACCCATGGTGTGGTGGTAACGGGAAAAAATAAATTGCCTACTTTTTCAAGTTAAGAGCCATTTAAGTTATAGGACAACATATAAAACATTCCAAATTCAAATAATTCATTGCATGCTTCCCTCCCCCCAATTTCAATGATTTCTCCCATTTCAGTGCATGAATTTAATCTTTTGTGTCTCATCTTTTTTTCTTTATATCCCCAATAATCCTTGCTTCACATCTTGCCCCATTCCCACTTAACACTTTTTGACTGATAAAAACAAAAAAAAATTTAAAAATTAAAGCTTATGTGGTTACATTGCGGATAATCCAAGGCCCATGTAAAATTATACCTCTTCACTGATAATGGGCACAGCAGATCTTAAAAATCAAGGTGCAAGAAACTCCGTAGTAAGGCGGCATTCTGCCCCTTCATACATGTTCATTTTAATGTCAAATGACTACAGGATGCCTTGCACTAGCAGGTTTTATAAGACTGTCAAAAATTTTGATTGGGTTAGATGATAAATATCAAATCCTTCTTTGAATATTACTATATCTTGCTAAGTCAGTGTTACATGTTACCTGTTTCCTGAGCCACTTCCTTATTTCCTCTCCTCAGTGACTGTCTTCTTCTCTCTTTCTAACAATTTTTTTGACTGGGCCTGGCACTGGAGTATCTGAACCCACTCAAACTTTTTAGCACTGTTGTCAAAGAAAGTCTTTCAGCTTTGGAAACCTTACCCTTATTATATTCCTGCAGCTGTGATATTTCTCCACTATTGCATAAGGCAGGGTAGTTGTGGTTTAAAATTTGTGTAGCTGTGGGCAAGATGCCAAAGTCTACAGGGTTTAGGCTGTCCCCAACTAACTGAACTCTGTGAAACTGGCAAGTTATCAGAGTAGCTGGGGTTTGACATCTCAGCAACCTTGTAATAGCATTGATCTAAATCACACAAGAGTTAAGGCCATAGGCATAAAAGGGAATAGTTTGAGTTATTTGGGGATTTTTTTTGTATTTTTATGCCTTTCCCACTGGTAGTTTCCAATTGTGCTTATAATTATTTGTTTGAAATCTTCCTTTTACTCCTGTGTTCTGAGATGTTTGAGCAGCTCAGCAACCGCAAAAACCTCCAGTAACCACCAGTGAAAATGGGGTCAGTGTGGAGCTTGAGCATCTGCAATTTCCTCTACTCCTGTGAGGAGAGATCAGTATTCCTTAGCATGGCATAGGCAGTATAATCATACCTTGGGATTCATCCTGGAGAGCAGGGCAAGGCAGCCTCCACCCCAGCCCCTTTCAGGAGACAGTACAGCCAGGTAGTCTTTGCTGGAAGAGGCAAGCAGGAGGTACGTGGCCCAGTATTGCCCTGGAGCATCCAGGTGATGCCAGGACTCCGTAAACACCTCTGATGGAAGCGTCTCAGTGCCTTAAAAGTGCAGCAGTTAATCCTGACTGGGAGAGTGGAGCTGGGTAATTTGTCACTCCCTCTGCCTTTCCTCACCATCCTGCAGAGACAGGGCTGCTGCCCAGATGCCTGGAATCTCTTGCTTGTTGCAGTTCCTAGGGTATGTGAAAGATTCCCCAGATGAAGTATAAAGGAGCTCACAAACACAGCTGTAAAATTAAGTGCCACGGTGCCATAAATATCTGTTTTTAATAGTGCACACAGTATTAAGTTTCGTTCCTGAATGAACAAATTATTTACAGCCTCAAAACCAAGTTAATGACATCTTCTGTCTAGAAATAAGCATATTTCTATAGTTTCAACACGCTCACAGCAAATGCTTTCAACCTTTGTTATTGCTCAGAAATTTAATTATGTTGTGATTCAGTATTTTCCTGCCTTTTAGGTAGTGAAGGACAATGGGCAGGACCATCAAGTCCTTTAATTTCTCATTTTTGTAAATATAATCAGTTTTATTTTGTAATTATCCTCAGCAATTGCATTAGAATTTGCTCAGGCTCGTTGCTCTGCCCCAGCTGTGCTCGGTACTTTTGCATGTGAGAGTCTGACAGGTGCTTCATTGCTGTTGCTGATCTGTTTTAAATATCTGTGGCTATTTCTACAGAAGTGATTAGGAAATATTTTTGGATAATGAACTTGGAGCATAAGCTATATGTTACTCCTCAAAATTGTCTTCCAGTGCCAGACATCCCATTATCTGTGTTTTAATGGAACATACATCCTCTTCAGCCGCACTCCGGGAGGTGTTATCTGCAAGGATCCAAGAGAGTCCGTTTGGTCATGGACAAACATCATGATGATGTACAACAGGCCTGGTCCACGCCAAAAAAAGGCATAATAAGCCTGTTTTCCAGAAATTACTATCTTTAGATCTTTACATCATCTTGTGTTTTCCAAGGCTTGTTACACTTCAGTATCTGTTGGAACAAAGGGGAAGAAGGCCGTAGGGGCTTTCTATTTTTATTATCACACAGCTGACTTGGTTAGCGTGCAAATCCAGTATCTCTGTGCACTTCCTGTTTACCTCATCCTCAGGCTGTACAGGATATCATAGCATGCTGGCCAATAATATAGGGGATTCAACTGGAAAGATTTTTAGACTGACTTGGTGATACTTGACTTCTGTTTTGAAGTGCAACTTAATGGGCAGATGTGATTAAAAGCTTTCATGATTGTAGACGGAACTTAAGTGTGTGATTCAGGTGCAAAAATAAATGAAAGAGAACTCAATATAAATTGTTTTATTGCAGTTGTCACAAATTTTATTTTCTCACAGTTATGAAGAACTTGATGTACTATTTTTATTTTTACATTTGAGATTGAAGATGATATTGTTAGCAATGTCAACACTAACATCTCCTTATGGTAAATGCAGAAATTGAGAGTTAAGAATATACTGACAAAGAGAAAACAAAAATAAAAGCTGAATTTAAGGATAGAGAGTAAATACTGATCACTTATCTTTACCAACAAAAATTACTTGTACTGTTATAGAAACTGGTGATGGCAAAAACTAATACAGCATAGCTCAAAGGGAAACCTAAATACAAAATCTTAAGTGAATCATATGTATTAAAAATGGAAAGAAACATATACTCAGATCTGTTGATAAAAATCTTCAGAGCTTGCAAATATTCCAAATGGTCTCTATTTTATATCTGTTGCTACTTTCAAGGAATAAATGGCACTATCTGTAGAGTATAAATAAGCAGAAAAATAAACGTTCTGCTGAATCAAGCTATATCAGAGTGTATTCACATCATATAAACTTAACAGTAAGTACTGGATCAGATCCCTGCCGCAATACTGGAGGACAAAGATCCATTGTATTATTTGTGGCTATAGAAGGACTGTGTATTAACTTTATATTTACCTGCCTTACAAAAATAAGCAAATGGGCTTAAAAAAATATAATCAGATGTAAAACTACTCCCTAGCTGCAGAATCTGTCACTTTCAGAAAGTGGCCAGGAGCTATGGAAACAACTTTTTATAGAAGTAAGCTTTAAGACCCTTAAAGCCGTATGCTGAGGTGATGTGTTACAAGGGGGACTGCTTTGCAATATGACTCCTGAGACCACTTATGCATGTGTGAGTGTGAGAGTTGCTGCAATTTACTCACCAAATCCCAGCTCTGCCATGTTACGGGAATACAGCCCCACCTATTTAAATCAGGGGTCTCCACCTCAACAAAAGAAAACTTTCCTTCCTACAGTACACTGCCCCTATATTAGAACCAGCTAAAAAGGAGGACATGGATGTGTAAATACACCATTTAATTTTGCCTATGCAGGCACAGGGGGTGGAAGATAAATGGACAGGTAGGACACATTTCTATGAAAATAGGAATTTGGTGAAATTAATTAGGTGGAGAATAAAATGAGGGAGATGAAGGAAGAGATGGATCTTATAAGAGAAAATGAAAAACTGAAATGCATTCCCACCTTATTTTAATTTTTGACTTCTTACAGCTTTTGCTTCCAACAGGTTTTAGTTATGCAGTGGGCCTGTGTAAACATGGGCACATTGTCTTGCTCACAAAGCCTTCACCACGTGTCCAAAATGAAGCTGATGGAGACCACAACTTCACCAGCTGAGAACTGGACAATTCCGCAGGCTAAGGTGATGTGTGGAGATTGGAAACATGAGGTTGGTCACTTGTTCATAGATGGGAGGTGGACAGGGAGATGAAGAAGAAAGGAAAACTGATTGAAGTGGAAGAGAAAGGCCAAAAGATTCTAGCAAGGAATATTCAAAGAAAGGCAGGAAAAGACTGGGAATGCTTTTATAAGAGGATGACAATTTCTTGTTTGCAGGACTCATCAAGATATGCCAGGAGAACCCATGAATTCCTTGAATGCAGTCATGTTCATAAAGTGAGTGCACCTAAGTAAAGCATGAGCAAATCTGAAGAACTTTGGGCTTCAGAGGCTTGTCATTTTCTGGCCATCTGGAGGATCTTTTTGGGGATATTTTCAAACAAAAATGTAACCATTTAGAGAAAGGAGTCTAGACATGAACAGATTTACATATTGTACCTACGTGCAAGACACAGCATTATCTGCTTTCTTGGCTAGATGGCCATAAAATATTTATGGATCCAGGAAGCAGATGCATTGACTGCAGTTGAATATGTGACCATAACAGGGCATTTTCTTAGGTGCTTTCATAGCAGTTTTCTCTAAATCTGTCAGAAATAACCTAGAAAAATACTGAGATTTTCTTCTGGGTACCTGTATTTTCTTCAAAAGTATTAAGATATCATGCATGAACAAGCCAGGATTGGACCTCAGATTCCTATTTCAGCTTGTGCTGCCATCAATATTGTTGTGTGATGAGAAAAAACCCACAAATATTCCATCTGAAACAAAAAAAATAAGTCTAGGTCCTTCAATATTACTTGGTGAAAGATTTGAAGACACAAATCCCAGTTTAAAATCTACCAGTGTTGTGTCATAGCATTTTTACCAGAACCCTTGTAAATCAAGCCTTGATTTTTCTTTCATTTTATAGTGCAGTGAGCTCCCACTTGGACATTAGCCATACTTTTCACTTCAGCAACTTGTCTGTGGCTGAATTACTGTCAAACCCTTAAATGTTCCATAGGACATTTCTCCTCAGATCTTCTATTCTTTGTGTAGAAAGGCTTTGCTCAGCAGAAGCAATGACAACCTTGAACCAGGCAACAAATAGTCAGTGTGTTACAAACATCCCAGGAAATGTGTGGTCCGGGTGATTTAAAGGGACATGACCATCCCAGCTTCCCCAAGCCCCAAAAGGAGGCAGAGACCTCGTTACAGTGGACAGAGCAAGGCTAGATCTTACATTCTCCAGGGGAATAAACTGAAGCAAATCTACATCAGGTAGCATGTCTTTGAACAAGAGAACTCTTGCTAGGTGTAAAAGTGCTGCCCTTCTCTGGGATATGGCAGTCACTTTTTTTGCCAAAAACTGGGCTGTGCTACTGCACTGACTCTCTTCCAGTAGCTGCAGAACCATATTCTGTAGTGTGGAGATGGTGGTGCTGTTATTTGGGGGTTGAGAGTTTACAGGCAGCTCTGAACCACAATCAGACCTCTCCACAATGAAAACATTGTCTGGAGTTTGTCTAGTCAAAACTAGAAACGACTGTGAACTTGAGGGCTGATATTCTGTCCTTCACACCCCAGGAAATAACCCAAGTGCCCAGGCTGGAGGAGCACAGAAGATGGCATACCAGATACAAAATGTGGTAATTGCAGCATTGTCTAGACAGATGCTCTGCTCCAGACTGGCTCCTGTGGAGTGACAGATCACTCATTTCAATTATTTGCATCTCTACTAAATTTTAATTAACAGAAGTGTGAGGAGCAGGTGTTAACTTGTTTTATAGATTCATTATAGTCCCTCGGGCTCCCTAGGCACAGTTAGATATAGTTACCAAACATTTAGAAGTTCCTGCTTCTGACCCTTTTCATCTCATTTACAAACTTGTATTTGTAGCAGGTATTTATTCACATTAAGAATATTACTTTGAAGCCAGGCATTTAAACCCCAGGAGCTGAGGACAACTCTACCAACAGCACTTCAGTGGGGAAGGATGTGGTTTGTCTGCATCTAACTTGTGGAGAGATTGTCAGCTCCCTCCTGGCTCCAGCTCTCTGTTTGCCTTTCCCCTCTATGTCTTCAGGGATGCTACCATTCAGCCCCTGTCCTAACTGCTATCTCACAGCTGCGCCACTCAAACCATCTGAAATTGCACGACTGTTTACACACTGCAATTCACAGAGGTCTCTTCTATACTGTATTGTTTTGAACTAAGTGAGGTAGAGAGCAATTACACGAACAGCTATAAGCCAAACACAGAGTGGTAACCTTGGGGGTGTATTTGTGTGTGAGGTGTGGAGAGATGCTCAGGGCACTAAATTCTTCATAGAGCCAAAACTGGGAATGTGGCCAAGGTTAGGCTAATTTTTTGATGCCTATTAGACATTTTTCCTGCATAGTGGTCAGCAGTCCCTAAGTTACTTGGGCCCACCACGCACTTCTGGTACAGAAATAAGCGCTAGAAGCTGGAGCCCTCAGATACCAACCAAGTACCTATCTCTGATATGACCTCTGAACTTGAGACAGAATCTTTATTGTTTTCTGGAGTTAGGTGCCTGTCAGCTTGGCTTTTCTCACAGAAACAGAGACATTCACCCAGCCCTCTTGTAAGGCAGTAGGTGGAAATTTGTTCTTCATTTGCCCAAATGAACGGTCTTAAACCTGTATATCCTATACTACCATGAAATGTTCTGCTCACCTGCAGGACTGGCTTCCCTCTGATCCAGTGCACTGTTAAACATACAAGCAGCTCCAGGAGCAGGTGTTGAGAATGTTCCATGTTATCCATGCTGGAAAGCATGTCTTGGTGATGGTGGTGGTGGGCTTGCGATAAAGTTCCTGCAATAAAGGAGCAGGAGCGGGATGTAAAAACATCTCTTACCTGCATAATGAATCCCACAGCCACATCTCTGTTGAACTGACATTCTTCTCTCAAAATTTTAGGCACCAATCAGAAAAATCTGAGTTGCTTTAGGCTCCCTTTACAGAAAACAATATTGTAGAAATAATAGACACTTCTAGTGAATAATTCAGATTTTGGTCTTTCTGTGACGATTACAAAGAACCCTAGTGTGACCACAATCATAATTACAATGCCTCTGTTAAATACGCAGAGTTAAGGAGGAAACCCGGTTTTGGTGCCTGAAAACAGTCTCTAGAAGCTGTTGCCCTTGACTTCCAGGCTGGCCTTGATCCAACAGGCAAGTTTTGAGTATGTCTGCAGGCTCTGCTGTATGCATTTCACAGCTGAAGGTGTGTTATTTTGATAACTCCATCAGGGCTACAGTGCTGAACTGCTCTAGAGACTGAGGAGCCATGCATTAAGAGGTTACTAGACCCTGACTCCTTGTTATTGCACAGAAATGATGCAATGTAGAATTTAGGGAACAGAAATGGGTGGAGCAGTAAGACCTGTTATGATTTAACCTTTTATCATCAGCAGTAAATCCCCTTGTATGTGTGTGTTTTATAAGAACTGGGAAGGACACAGTGTCAAAGGATGTTGAAATAGGATTTTACAGTAGCTAATAGATACCATTTGCTGTAAAGAGAGCTCAACAAAGGCCCTGAGCTGAAAAAAACCACACCTATCAGTCCACACAAATCATGTTTAAATTGTAATCACCCCAGTGAAAATTTCAGTAGAACACAACTGTGATTCTCTATTTCAAACAAAGCCATTTGTGGGCTAGATCCTGCTGGGTGCTGCATTGTCTAATGGCTTGCAGGGTCAGGTTTTCAAGGCTTAAAGTGTTTTCTGTCCTGTTAGGATAAACAGAGATTGGCGGGTTTCTTTGAATACATTGGAGGCATTAGAGCTATCATAACTAAAGCTTTCTGTAAATATAAAGAAACTTTGGAGCTGGCATATGGAAGTAAAAGGAAAAAAACCAGTCAGAAGTAATAAAATTTCTCTGATCTGTTTGATGATTTGATCACCATCTGGGGAGGCTGCACAATCATTATCAGGCAGAGTAGAAATACTACTTCAAACTTCTTAGTCCCACAGAACCATAACAGAAATATGGAAGTTGATAATGACAAGAACAAAAAAAAATATAAAAGATGTTTTTGGAGCATGGCAAGTGGGGAACTCTGCCAAAGACAGATCTGGTCTTCAAACCCTGACAATAATCCATATAATTTACTAACTTTAAAGGGCTCCTGACAACTGTAATTTCACCTGCTTGATCTGCAGTGAGCTCTTTGTAACTGCCCTGACTTTGTCAAGAGGTGTCTGAGTCATTTTATTCCTCACTCAAGGATTTTAGTTCTGCAGTCTTGTCCTCACCCAGAATCTACCCAACATCCTTAGAGCAGCACTGGGGCAGGCGGTTCTGGCAGACACTGAGCTGTCTGTTTGAACCACATAGACTGTCACTGCTCAAAACAGATAAAAAAAAAATCACAATATTGAAAACACCATCTGCTGTGGGAATGTTGTCCCTACAACGAGGTATGGGAGGGAAATTCCCACCGCAGTGACTCTGCGAACACACCTCAGTCTCTTAGGCAGGAGCATGCAGAGCAGTTCCCTCCCTTCATTTCATGCAAGCAAGCAGTGGGAAAAAAGTTTATCAAAAGCTGGGAAAACACCTTGGTATTTGAGTTTCAGCTGAAAGGGAGTGAATCCTGCTCCTCATTAGGGATGTTCAGTACTAGAGGAAATGAAGGTGATGTTTAATAGATGCTGTATTTCATAAAGACCTCAGTTCAGATTTCATTTAAACATATGCTTGATCTTCAGTTCAGGGCTGCGTAATGTGGTGTCCCTTGCCAAGGCTGGTGAACATACTTGAGGGATTGCAGGAAGAGCTGCCCACAGGTGCTGAGAGCTGGCCAAAGAGTCAGATGAAAAAACACAGAAAAGGGAGAAGTCCATCACAACATAAACTTGTGCTGAAGAAGACCCTGTTGTGACCCTGCAGGCTCCACTTGGCCATTGAAGTTAACGACTTGAGTCGTTTCCTAGGACACTTAGCTCCAGGTACCGGCCTAGACTGACATGTAGCACTATTTTCAGTACAATCTAATCACAGGCCAGTAAGCCTAAAATGCACAGTGTCTTTTTATTATGTAGTCAGAGCTTTTCTCTTCAATGGATAGTGTGAAGGTACCAGTAAATACTTCAGGATATGTACCAGCACCAATAAATAGGTACGCCTGCATTTTACACAGACTGTTCTGGTGTTTTGAAGATTTACACAGGTGAAGATGGCAGTGGAGTTTGAAAGATGGATTTTTGCGTGGTAAAGGCAAGCTCCATGAAGAGCTAAGTGCTAATGCAAACTAACTGCTTAACACACACAGCTGTTTTACATTCATCAGAGAAAATCACTGCCCTAGATAAGAGGCTTGTTCTACCCCTGCTGTGCTCTAGTGCTGTTGGGATTGACAAAAACATATTTTGAAGATTCAGACTGAATTTGCAACAATTATGTCTCAGATTTTCAGAAGCTGCTAGTCTGAAAAAACACAAATTTCTAAGGTCATCTGAAAGAAAGGTTGATGTGGAGTAGAG
The DNA here is from genome assembly GCA_013399875.1 of Gymnorhina tibicen. Classification (NCBI taxonomy): domain Eukaryota; kingdom Metazoa; phylum Chordata; class Aves; order Passeriformes; family Artamidae; genus Gymnorhina; species Gymnorhina tibicen. Next base: position 123,152 of record VXAZ01010494.1, on the reverse strand, counting down.
CAGGTACAGATAGTCAGTGAGGTAAAACAAGCCAGATGCAAAGCTAGCAGGCAAACAAGAAGGTAAGACTGTATTTTTCATGTGACCCTACAGAGGCTTGTTTAGCAGTTTGAGTCTATGCCAAATAGTTCACTGCACCTCTAAAAATTGCTTTACTCTAAAGGAGTAATCTGAAAGATCCCTGGACTGCAGTCAACTTAATATCACACATATCTGCATCTTCAAAGCATTCTCTTTGGCTCAACATAGCAACAGAAACATAACTATTAGTGGTTGTTTCAACCTTGAGGTAATTTGATGCCTCGCTACCCCACCCACTAAGCAAATAAACTTACTTTGATGTCCCTTTAATATGTCACAGAAGAGAAAAATAAAGGCCTTGTATTTAACAGTGTGAAAGAGATTATTCTAAAGATTATAATTTTCAAATTAATACTAAGACTAAATATTGTATTTGTAGTCCATTCTTTCAGCATCCTGAAATCTAGCAACTCTGATGACAGAGATGACTTGTCAAGACATTTCCCTACAAGAAGGGAAATATTTTTTATTTTGAAGTCAGTCAGTAATTCCAAAGTTATTTATTAGGATGGACTTGATCATGGTGGCCAGGTACCCTGCAAGGGTCTAACCCAATTCACTGTTCAACATCTATGGAGTAGTATGAGAGGTGAGGAGTTGCAACTCATTGGACACTGGTAAATCGTGCTCCAGCTTCAGCTAAAGGGATGCAAGAATAACTGAGACTACTGCTCTGTATATTAGAGTATTCATTTTGCAACACACTTCCACTCCTTCTCTACCTCTAGCTTAAAGTATATCGTAGTTCTGTTCTAAGCTCCACATGCTGCCAGGCAGACATCGAGCAGGAAACTCCACTTCTCAGAATACTTGTTCCCCAGCCTGAATATTCCAGTCCTACCACTAATTCCAGGGCCACTCATGTCTGTATTACGAGGTGGAACTCGATAACTCGGTCCTTTGCTATTTTAGTGGTAAGTAATGGGACTAAGGTAAATATATGGACTATAGGAACAGTTTAATGTTTATTCAGGCAAAATGTCATACCAGATATAATAATTCTAGAGTAAACTATAGATAGCAACACATGTGCTCTCACTGGAATTCAAACACAGTAATTCTTTTATTGTCTTAATCCATAAATTTTAATGCACACAAGCAACCAATCCTTGCATGTCAATCTTAACTCTCATCTTTCACATACCTAGAGAAACTAGATATATTTTAAAGTTAAATAATGAAAATGTAGCTTAGTATCCTTTGTTTATTCCTAAGACTATGTGGATCATACATAGTGTTGGAAAAAGCTTATTCAAAGAACTCATTTACATAAAGATCAATTTGCAAATTGTACCAATGACTTTGACTTTGTACAGACATATTAATGTACATAGACATGTAAAAAATAGAAAACACACAGGAAAATATACACTTAATATATTTGAAAAATATTAAGATTTGGAAAACATTAAGACATCTGGGTGTACAGCACATGTAAACCATTTTGTGGTGAAACCAGAACTGATGAATTGCACATTCACTGATATCCACTACAGTATGACAAAGTCAGCTCTTTCCTTTTCATCACTAAGCTGATGCTTCAGCAATAGGTTTTGGCTAAAAAAAAACAAACATAAAAACCCAGTTAATGCCTTAAAAACATTTGTGTACAAAACAATAACAGTAACAGCATGTGGATTTAAATGAGCTACAAAAAAAATCAGAAGCAGAACTGTAATACACCTCTCATCGATCATCTTAATACCAAAGACATCTGGCTGTATTTTGCATCTACTAATATTAATGATGATATTCTATCCTTTAGCTTTAAGGTTGTGCAGCCCTGGATTTCCAGACCCAAGAGAATATATTATATCATTTGCATACAATTATATTCTTTACATAATCATATTGCTTCAAACCAAATGCTGATATTTTCAGTATTTATGCACAGCTTCTGACCCATCTTTCATGTAGATCTCCATGCCAGGGAAAATCTCACACTGAAATTTGGGGATATTTGCTGTAAGCAATCAGCAGCATATAATACAGAAACAGAGATAATCACACCGTCTCACTAATTTTAAGTCACTGTCTAAATTAGGAGCTTTTTCAATATAGGGAAAAGTGTCTTAAATTAGGTATACCAGATCCTATTTTGGAGGATACTTTCTACCACCTAGGATGCCAAACTCCATAATTCATGACAATTTCCTATTATATCTTTACATATCTTACCTGAAGGAGCACAAATTCATAAAACTATAGCTGGGCAGTCTGTAGACTGTTGATTTTAAGGATCTTAGGCAAATACTAAATGTTGTGTCATGAATGCTAGCCCTACTTCTACATAGGGTAGCCCCTCTGCGTGCTACTAAGGTAAGTAAGGTGATGATTAGTTCCTTGCTATAATTTGTTTACTCCATGACATTGTTTGTGGCTTCCTTTCCTCAAGTAGAAGGTAGGGGAGGGTTGTATGTAAAACTGTGACAGGGAAGCATGACACAGAGCTCAGCAGATCCTTTGTTAGACTTGCACTTGCCTGGTTAAAACTCCCTTCTCTAATGCATGGTGGGAGAGTGGCCTTGATTGCCTGCTGTATGACTGGATGAATGAAGATCCCTAACTGGATAATTTGTAGGGATAACAATCTTACGGATTGCCACTAACCCGTCACCCAGCTGCTAATCCTGGGCCGCGCGTGGCTTCCCATCGGGCACCACAGCTGTGAATGAGTGGGCTGCCAGCACTGTGGCAGGGGACCAACTCACAGCCTCTCCCCGGGGTGTCACCCACAGAAGGTCTGCAAACCCTGGGGATGTAGCCGGGCTACAGCATGAAACTGCAGTTCCGAGAGGGTCTGAACTGAAACTGGCATTCAGAGAACATCTTGTCCCTGCCAAGCAAGAGATGCTGGCAGTATATTTTGCTGCTATCACATCACACACTTCCTATGACACATTAATTACCAGATCCTGATATTCTTATGTGTGCTTGCAAGGGGGATTTTTGTTTTGTTTGTGGTACTGGCTTCACACATTGGCAAATATTTTATAAAAAATCATGAAAGAAATGGCACTTCCATGCAGGAAGAATACTTGCTTGGCCAAGGCAGACACTGAAGCATTCTTCCTGCAGATGGGCACTGTCCTAAACTGGGACCATAAATAAAGTTATGTTAACAAATTCACTATATTTAAATGTTACATTGAGACAGTTACAGTCAGTCTCAAGTGTAGGTAACCTATCTCCCTATTAGCTTCAGAACATGCAAAAAAATAGAGTAGATATGTGTTCCATCTGAGATATAAAGAAGAGATGTGTTTTCACTAAAGTCACTGGAGTTCAAAACTTGACGTCACCAGTAAAATGCTAATAGACATTTTCAGATTCTATGAGCCAAATGTCTAAACAGAAAAGGTTTGACATGGAAGAGAAACCTGTCCACATAAAATAAAACTCTTTCAAATGGAATGTAGTCAGTTTCTAAATACATTCAAATATTACAGTGTCTCTATAAATAGAAAACTAGATAGTGCTGAAGACCTAAAGCAGCCCTTTCCAAATGTTCAAGTGAATATATAGGTCTCTTTTTACAATCAATAATACACACTTGCTTGAACTACAGCTGTTCTAGTCTTTGGCAACAGTTCAAGTAACTTCCCCTCTTCTTTCCTTTGCAACCTTCCATCTTCCATTTTCACACAGCAGAGTCACCAGGGCATATCTTCATTTCATAAGGTTTTTGGAAAAATACCACATGTCCCAAACTCTCTTTGTGTGAGTGCAGTCAATCAAGGAAGCATATCATAAATCCACTATGATCCTTCAATTGTCACTCAGGCAGTGGCACTTCTCTAGTCTCAGTGCTATATCCAAGAGAGGCTATGTGCTGACAAATTCCCTCTTACTTGCACAGAGCCTGCTGAGAAGGATTTCAGAATAAACTTGATTTATTGGACCTCGGACATGATACGGGGACTGAGAATTTGTTGCATAGTCCTGCAGTTGTGATGGTTTGCTTTGACTGCCGAAATATTTCCCCAGTGTATAGTGCCTTGATAACGTCATTGTTATGTGTGGCCTTTCTTCAGAGGGATTGGATTTCACCACCTGCAAAAGAAATGACATATGTGAGTGCTTTCTGCCTGCACCTAGACAGATACACAGCTGTGTGCGCAGAAATGCTGAGGCAGTTGTCCATGAAGCAGGTCCTGATACTCTTACCTTGAGGTGCAAGTTGCTCATAAACAGTGTTTTAGCGGCAAACTTGTTATGTTACAAACTAAAGTGCAAGATCTTAAGTTTTGAAATCTACATGCATAGGTCCATTATACTCAGTTGCTTGACTCTGTAATGCCTTTGTGCATTAGACTCTGTTCTTTTCACCAGAGACAATTTACCTAAAACAATAAAACTCACACTCAACAGCTTGTCTGTATATTTTTAGCATGCGAAAAAACAAACTCATGACTGCTTCAAATTGCAGAAAGGTTTAAATCTTGCTCTGGTACCAAGCACTTGAGGCACATATAACGTGTCTCAGCTATGAGCCCAGTGAGAATTCCTCACTCTGAGGTCTTGATGCAAACCTGGCCAAGCCCCATGTTGAGATGAAAACCCTCATGTGTTGTGTTTCTCCAAGAAGGGAGTTACGGTGCAATTTAACATCCCTCTCCCCAGGACACCACACTGACATAACCACAACATGATTCAGTAACTTAGTGCCGAAGAATGCTCCACCTTGGCCCCTGGAATATGTATAAAGCTCTGGGATTATTGTGTTCAATTTATATGGAATAAAACCATGCTCATGGGACTAACAAGTGAGGAAGTGAAAGGTATGGTTATCAGGAGCTTAATAACTGGGGGGGAGGGTAATCTCCTGTGAAATGCTGAAGGTCTTGTCTCAGTGAATACTCAATCACTGATGAAGAATGAAGCAGCTTTGAGAGAGACAAAACTTTAGAACCTTGCACATATGCAGGACAGAGGACCTCAGCCCAGGCAGTGGCAAACCCAGAGAAAGCAGAAGAGGTGGTTAACTTATTTTGAAAATAGTATATATATGCTGACTTGATAGCTCTGATGCCCATCAGTTTCCCTGCTGTATCAATCACAGCAGACACTTGAAAACACAGAATTCATTTATTGATGCACATATTTATGCAGAAGCAGGTTAGCTTTAAAAAATATAATGTATATTTACTGTCACTGAAGAATCAGAATCAAAGTTCATATGCAGTGAAGCTCATAATAAATGAAATAAATCATATGAAATTAAATATGAGTGAAGAAATAACACGTGCAAAGGCTTGAAAGACTGAGCAGAGAGGCTATGAGCTGGCTGAACTGAAAACAGACCAGGAATTATCCATGTAGAAAATTAATATATCCTCTGATCAATTTCATACAGCTAAGCCAAGGGCTATTATTTGTTTTCATGCAATTACTGTAGGTTCATTTTTCTTAATTAGTGCCTTAGATCTTACAACTATTTCAAAATGATGCCACCTTGAACCAATCACCCAAACTGCATTCCTGTTAGGCATAATCTCCCAGGAATGCAATCTAATGTTGGCCCAGCAGCCAGCCACTGATTAGGATACAAAAATCCCAAGGTTGCTAATTTCTATGTTGTGATTATGATTTCACTGCCATTAAAATAGGAAATAAATCTGAATTTAAAAATAGCTTCTATAATAATTTTATAGTGCTGACCAATCTCCATAATCATTTTCAAAGAATGCGGTAAATAAAAAATCAAGTTTTCATGTATGCATAGAACTAGAAATACATTTGAGCAGTAAGTGCCAGGGTTATGCAAGATATTTTGTCCCAGCTCAGTATAATCCCTTTGAAAGTCCAGATGCCTTAGAAATCTGAGCAACGATTGTAGAGTCTTCTCTACAGATTTCTATGCTATCAGGGTCACCTGACACCCTCTGAAATGGGTTGGTGGGAACTCAATTTTTCAGGCCATTCACAGGAAATAGCTTTCTCTTCAGCCAGATAGAAGGAACTAAATGAGAACTGCTGAAGGCATTTCTGTTCTAGTTTTCTGACTGTGCAGAATGGCCAGTCCTCCATTCCTGCACAGCCATGCTTTAGTTCAGATGGCATTTACAGACAGGTGCCATCTTCTGAGACTTTGCAAATGTCAGTTTTTAAGAGAAAGAAAGTGAAAGTACAAAGCTCAAGACTTAATCTGTCTCATCTGGTTTCAGACAACATGAAAAGTGCTGGGGTTTTACACAGTGTTCTTGGCTCTGTCCTTGGGGGCAAAATGCCATTTTCCTAGTGCAAACAGCTTCAGCACCTAATGAAACTTCACTTGCCAGGATGTGGAAATAAGCTGATGACAAAACTATTAAAACTAATGAAGTATCAGAAGAACTCAAGGGCTTTCTTTTTGCTTTCCTCAAGGATCAAATCTGTTTTTTGGTGCATGATGGATTCTACTGGGCATATCTATGGCTCTTTCAGGCACAATGACCTCTCAAGCCTCATTAATAACAGCTCTGTGAGCCAAATTCTCCCCTGATCCTCCCCAGAAACACATACTCTGTTGAGATTCCTTGGGCAGAGAAGCAAGACCAAATCTGCACATGAGCTCATACAAAATGATGGAGGAGTGCGTGAAAAATGCTGATGACTGATCCCGCCCTGCTGTTTTTCCACCCAGTTCCATAAAAAGCATTTGAAATATTCAATTTTGAAGCTCTCTATTTCACTCATAAGATCCGTGGAAATTGCAACCATCAGCAATGACCCACAAAACCACCAACATCTGGGTTCTAGATAAAAAAGGGTCACTACAGCTCTCTGGGTAAAATGGAGGGAGGCATTTGCTCCATGGGACTTTTTATCAATCACATAAATATCTACTCTGTGACTTACTCCCTCTTTCCCAGCTTCATTTGGACTGAGCTGTGTTTGTGCCTCTCAAGTATTGAGCAGAGCAGATTAAAGGATTGGTTAACTAACCACACCTGCTGATGTTGGCCCCAAAGCAGGATAGAGGCCGTGGCACTGGCCTGAAAACGTGTGAGCTGCTGGGGAGCCTGAGGCGGAAACCAGCTGTGAGGTTGATGCATAGCACATGAGCTCACGTGAGTCTGATAACACTCCCAAAAACATTCTACAGATTTTAGTCAAGAAAGCAGGACTATGGGTGTGAGTGAGAATAAGCAATTTACACTTCTGTTTGTACAGTGGATCACCGTAACTATTCCAGATTATTTTTTCTCAGACATAGCAAAACAGATATATAGCAGTAAAGTTGGTCCTTCAATTTTAAGCTCCATTTTAATTGTTCTTATGGTTTGATGTGAGTGTGCCGAGCTGCTCAGTTAGGAAGGCATCAGTCAAAAACCTGTGAGACTGAGTAAAAAGAGAAACTGAGTCCATGCAGAAGCAGCAGAGATACATAACACATAATAAATAATACAAGAACCTGGAAACTGTGCAACATCCTTTTATAGGAGTTACCTTTGCAGAAGGGCATGTTTATTTTTATTTCAAGGAATCACCAGGCCAGCAGTTCAGCATGTCCTTGGGTGGCCTTGCCCTCTGAGCAGTGAGGGACAAGTGCCACCGTACAAACTGCTTTCCCTGCAGTTTGTATTCAGGCCTAACTTTGAGTGGCAGATGCTAACCTCACCACATGCCTTTTTGTTCCTAAGATCTGACAGTTAAAATTGCTTAAATACCTGGGAATGATATAAGTGTAAACTATTACCTCATGGAAATGACAGCCGCACTTCCCTTGCAGGAATTCTTTGTAACGTCCCATGGTGATGACAAAGGTGTCAACCACTTCATAGCCCAAATTTTTTGCTGTATCCAGAATAATCAAGTTTTCATTCCACAAGTTTTGCACTTCTGCCTGCATTCCAGAGAAAATGTTGCAATGTCTTGTCAGAAGGACTGTTTAAAGGTTATTGTGTCATGGAAATAAATAGCAAAACTGCATTTTGAATAAGCAATTATGTTATACTACAGACATTAATTACTATAAATTCGCTCTTGAAAATAGCTACTACTCCAAGACTGATGTAGGTTTTTTTTCAGAAATTTAATTACTTTTCAGTAGATGTGTAGCTTCCTTTATAGGAAGATTTCATGATTAAAATATAATTCCTGGGTAATGGTTTTTAACATGTACTTAGCTAATATGAGGTGTAATCCAGAAAAAAATGCCAATTATAAAGTTGTCTGTAACAAATGGTGAAACTGCTCCTTTAAAGAAAAATTCAGCTTCGAATCAAATTCATTGAGGAAGTTGCTTAAAAGGGAGTATAGGGCCATGGCTATCTTAAATATGGTTATACTGAAGAACAGATTATTGTTTCTGAATATACTTCAGGAAAACCAAGAGTAGAAAAAAAGTTAGCCATAAAGTTGGCAAGGCAGTGGATTTGACATGGCAGACTAAAGGCCTTTGAGAGTAGTTGGGGTAATCCTGAAGCCCAGAGCATACAAACCACATGAGTAATTTGGCATATGATTCAAATATTGAAAGGCAAAAGAATGTTGGTTATGCACTGTAGTTGATTTCTGGAGTTTTGTAAACTTACTGAATAAGAAAAAGAAAAGGGTAGTCCTGGGAAGCCTTTAATACTCTATCCTTGCCTCACATACTCTGGATTGAAGTTCTTCATCCTAGGACTGAGCTTTGCTGAAAACTATGATGGGAGCTATGAAAGTGTTCCTTCATGTTGATGACAACAATTTCCTTTATTCTATTTAGGTCATCCAGGTAAATTAAGAAAATGGTTTGAATTAATAAGAAGACATTCAGCAGAGACAAGGCAGATAGGCAGTGGATGGAAAGAATGGGCAAAATCAGACAGGGCAGTCTCTGTAGCAAAGAGAAGGGTAGAGTAGCAGGAAGTCACACGCTGAATACAGCAGTGTGTTAATTTTGCAAAAAGACGTGGGCGCCAGTCCCCAGTGCACAAGGAGTGCTGTACGTAATCTCTGAAAGGTAATAATTTTCTCTTTTCAACACCTGGGAATAGCTGGAGCATGACACACAGCACTGGTAGGCATCACTTACTCCATTCTGCCTTCCAGTGCTTCTCGTCCGTGCATTTTATATGTGTGCAATAGAGAATCACCGTCCAAATTGTAAATAAAAATAGTGAATTGAGTGAGTTACACAGCGCATTGAAATGAGCACATTTGTTACTCTGAGAGTCTTTGATATGATTTAAACTGACTGTAACATCTGATTAACATGCAAGTAACAGGCTGGATTCATCAGTACATTCCAGCTGCTCTGTAATGTTCTGGCTTCATAGGTGGGTTAAGATAGATTTATTGAGTTGTGCAAGCCAGGCAAGTGAATCAGATCCTGCAGTAACCATGGAGGAAGCCTGGGGAGCCTCTGCGCTATGTGGTATGAGGAGCAATCTGCTTATCCCCAGCACGATCTCTCAATTTTGGCAGCAGAATTAATACTGGAGCTTCTTTCGGTTCTTGGGACAGCTGACCAAGTATGGCATCTCAAATGGCTCTCTGATTGCAGCAGAACCCATGAAATAAGGGAATTGGTTTGAATCCCTATTAGTAAGCAGTATGAGCAAATACAAACATTAATCTTCCTTGATCCACTTAAAATGTGCTCAGCAGAGGTTGCAACATATTTTGACCAGACAGCAAAACTAATGCTGAAATGACAAGTCTTCCAAGAAAATGCACTCAAAATGTACTGTAGCTTACCTGTGATAGAGAATGGATTCCATCCACTGGAAGGTGAAAGCCCATCCCTATGGATTTGACAATTACCAGGATATTTGATAAATTTTCCCTGTTTTACAAATTGAGAAAAAGAACAAGAACACACTTTTTACTTAACAGACACATCAAAAGACAATGCATGTTTTATTTTTTTCAAAGTCATTTAAGTACATATCTGTGAAAAAAACAAATTAAAAATTCGTATTTAAAATTTTTTGTTGTTTCTCATAATTTATCATATCAAAAATTGGAATAACACCAAGTACATAACATTACCTGTTCAACACCTTTTGGATAATTTGCAGGTGATTGGAATTAAGCCACTGAACACCACCTACAATTAATACGGTCTGGTCTGTGTTCTCCAGGGGACGTGATCTGAAACCCAGAAAAGAAAAACAACACATGTTGCTTTAAACAGATGGCAAACATTTTAACTACATTGCTTTGCATTTCACTGAACTGTATCTGGCACCCTGATCAGAGGCCTGATGTAATTTTCAGCTATTTTTTAACCACACAATATGGTCTGTGCACGTTATGCTTTATTGTTTACTGATTTTAATTGTAAAATGTGTTAAACACGTTTGTGAATAGAATGATAATACAAACAAGGGAGATACAGAGTTTGTACAGTACCTCTGCAGCAGCTGTTCTAGTGCTTTTTCAAAAGTCGGTCTCTGGTTTGCATTCATCCAGAACTGGGGGTAGTAGGAGTAACTGATAAATGTTTTCCCCTCATTGATATTGTGATAACATTTAACATCATGAGTCTTCTGCCATTCCTGAAGAGTCTTATTCACTCTTTCTATTAGATAATACATCATCCCTCTGTTAGTTGAGTCACCTATAAAAAGAATCTTCAGATGGAAAAAAAGATATGACTTAGAAGTTGTACAATCCAGGAACCAAAGCTAAGAAAAGAATACAGTTGTAGTAGGGAGGTAGTTGGGAGGTTTTTAAATGCTTCTCACAATGTTCCAGAAATATCTTTGTGAACTGCCAGTACTCTGGCATCTTAATACTAAATTTCTCCTTTAGCAGAATCTGTGTCATTTGATTAATAAAAAGCTGTATTATGTATTTTGAAGACAAAAAGTACAGGTTATAGATAGCTATAGCTGAAAAATTAGCCCTGCATTTTTCATCCTTGGTGATAATTTCTTTTGCTTAAGCTTATATTTACTTCCAATTGCTAGTACACACTTGCTCTCATGATTGCTTGCAACTTCCTGCTTTTTTTCCTTCAGTTTTTCATGTGGTTTGCTCCTACACAGCACTGGTCTTCCATAAATGGGATTCATTAGAACTTACACCAAAGTAACACACACACACACACAGACACACAGACACATACACAAAACCCCCATGAAGGATGCAGCTGCTGCCTTATTTGTAGAGAGATGGCCTTTCTGCAGTTTCAGAGGGGAAAGAAAAGGGTCTTATTTGGGTGGAGGATAATCTGAATAGAGTCCTGCTGTGTGTGATGTGACCACCAGGAAGCACCATGGCCTGAAAGGAGTTAGAAATCCTGCCAGGATGACAGAAGTACTATAAGTATAGCAGTCTCTACTGGGCTACCCTGAACTTGCAAATGAATAAAGAAGTCAAATTTGGGTTTGCTCCTACTCATTCTGTAGATTCCTCTGAAAAAACAGACATCTCTGTATGGGGAGACTACAGAACTTAAAGTGTTGTGGGATTTTTTTTTTTTTTTTTTAATGCTATTGCCCTATTTTGAGTGGATAGGACTAGCATTTCCTTCTGATGAAGCAGGTAATAGAAGACGAGTCCAAAGAGAAGGAGAACCCAGTTCACTGTGGTTTGCCAATGAAACTGTGTGCAGAATCAATTACCCCAATCCACCTCAGCCAGAAATCCACAATGAGGAGCAAAAATGTAAAACTGGGATTAAGAAACCGCATAAAGCCATCACACAGTAACAGCCTTGTTCTCTGCACAGAAATACTCAGCTTCTCCTACCTCCTCTGGCACTCAGGGTAGTTGGCATCCTGTAAGGTGGGATTTTGTTCTTTCATTTCTTAATTTGATTTGGAGTTTGATGTTTTACCACTTCCACCTTGAATATTTGATTATGTAAATAAAATTCAGACTGCACAAGATGACAGGTTTAAGGATATATTTTCAAAGCTTTTTTTAGAGATTTCATGTGGTAAAGGCATTTTGGACTACACTCATCTAACACATCTATCTGTTTATCTATTTATCTATTCCCTTCAGGAATGTCACAGTTTTGAAAATTGATTTCACTTCCCACTACTAACCTATTGTGATTAAAAAGAAGCCACAACAGTGTACCAATTATACTTTCCTCAGAAGAGAAGGAATTTCAGATGAGTATACCCTCATCCGATGTTAGGGCCAAGAACGGGCATGACAAACTTCAACTTCCTATACCTTGCCCGTTGTGGGCTGCAGAGAAGCCCTTGACAGATTATGTATGCAAACAAATTAAAACTAGCACTGAGCTCATGGAGGCTCTTCTAACTCCTGTCCTGGACCTCTCAAAGCTGCTTCATAGATGAAAGTCTTAAACAGCTGATGTTCATGCTTGCATTGCATAAGCATTTCTCTCACACGCAAGGGGGTTTCCAGCTTTTCACATCGTGTCAAAAGAAACCTCTTTAAATCAAGCATACCATGACTCACAGAAGTCAAAGATCCTTGGATCCATGGAAGGACTGGTTGGATATTCTCTCTTTCCCTCTCTGACAGACACACACATGCATAAAATTATTTACAATTAGGAAGAGAGTCCATGCTTAGAATATGTCCTAATTTTAAAGTAGGTTGAGATTTTAAGCAACAATTCTTTTAGGTTGCAAAATCTCTTAATCTCTCCAGCCTGTCTATACCCATGTCTCTTTAATCTCCATTTCATAAACCCATCACTGTAGTATCTTGATGCATATCTATTTAAAAAGCAGTCCTCAGATATTCACAGGCAAGGACATCATTAGCTTGTAATGTGGGTGAGAACACTTCTGTAAAAACCCAGCACATCATTAGCAGAATAACAAACAGGCCCTACCAAGTTACATACACACAGCAGTCAGTAGAACACACAGCCTGCTTCCCTTCTAGTAACGTATGACACCATTTTGGTATCACAGCACGTGGGAATTGCAAAGAAGCATATAGAAGCATATTCAGCTATTAATTACACCAATTTGGTAGATGGGACATTTTTATCTCATTCCAGTGTGACTAGAATTCTCATAGCTGTTTTCTCCTAACTATATTTGATCTAATCTCATCCACTATTGATTTCAAATAGCAGGACAACAACTTCCATGGAAAAAAAGGAGAAAAGAACCATGCCCAATGCCAATGAACATGATGCACAGATGTCTTTTTTTGCCAACACTGTGCATTCACTAGCAATTTAGGTGTGAAGAGTCATGCAAACATTTCCAAAGTTTCAAACACTGCATAGCATCAAATATTAAGATCTCTTTCCCATTTTTTTTTGTTATGTCAAAATTAGAGAAAACACATACACACACCCCAATCTACACTATTAAATGATTTAGCATTTTAGGGCTTTGCAATTTTTCTATACCCACACAGGTACATACACATAAACAGTGGACCCATGACCGAATTTTCAAGTCTGCCCTGGGGTACTGTGCTGGCCAGGTCAGGAAGGGCACTGTGTGCAGTCATTTAGTAAACCACTACCAGAAGAAAGAAGTTGGATAACAATCATGTCTTAAAGTGGCAGCTCTAGTCTGGAAATGCCATGATGCTGGGCAACATATGAAAATATCAGGTGGGCCTTAGCATATTCTTATTGTTGTTGTACTGATGTTCTGAGAATGTGTTCAGAGCAGATTCCTTTAGAGCAATCAGCATAATGAAACAGGTAACTGTTAAGGCCCTGACATACTTCTTCAAATACCATCACAAGACTGATGAGACTGCACTCAGCCCATTTCCAAATCAGGAATGAGAAAGACAGCAACATCACACTGGGGAAGAATACAGGTTGTTCCACTAGGGAAATTAACCTAGACTTTTAGAAACAGGTCTGCTAAGAGAATAATCAAGGCTTGCTCAAGTGGGAAAGAAAGAAATGGGCCAAAGTGGACATGTGGTTGTACAGAAAGACAGATCAAAAGGGGAGGTCATCCTTAAAGACGTCAGTCAATTATAGTAACCATACTAGCTTACAGTCAAGAAGTCTTTGATTGTTTAAGGAGGTATGAGCCACATCAGGACTGTATCACTGGAATCAGACAAATTTGTGTAACTGTCTTTGTCTTCCACAGTGAAATCACAGCTTTGTTGAAAGGTATGAAAATAGGACTGCAGTATGTGAAACCTATGGTCCCTGCCCTCTAGCTCTGAGAGAGACCTCTAAAGTCTGTTTGTGGTCATCATAGGACAGTACAAGCAGTCATCCTCTGGAGACTGTGTGCTGGGATTTTGAAGGGAATGCTCTCTCCTAAGTCTAAGGAAGATCTCAGATAGACAGATAGGTGTGCATTTCTTGTAATTCAATGCACCCCAGGCTGGTGGATGCTTAGCACATCATCAGCACATCTGCACACACACTCTGCATCCATTTATTAAGACTTTGTCTGCATCCAACAATCTGCTTCAAACCATTGATTCAACCATGATGTGAGATGTGTAAATCCTGGAAAAAAAACCCAAATTCTTCTTTTTCTTCTCCTTGAAAGAAAAAAAAAATTGAAGTGGAGGAAGAGGGTATCTGTAGGTACCTGTAGGTATCCTACCCTCTTTTCAAACTGCCCTTATGCAGAGCTGGCCAAACACATTTTGTTGTGGTATGCAAGCCATCAGAAAGCATCTTTCAAAGCCCACCTTTTGCAAGTCAGCTTCATTTTCAGCAAATGCTTGGAGGACTCAAATGTTAAAATAAGTGGTGTTTAGCCCCAAGAAGAAAACCCATGTCCTTCAACTAACCCAAGAGTTCTGATGAATTAAAATAACCTTTCAATGTAATTGAATGTATGGTAACTATAGCCACATTTATTTCTATACAATTAGATGAACTCATTGTAGTTGCATGTGCCATGTAGTATTTAATATGATTTGAACAAAAGGCTCCAGGGATGATTCTGTATTTATCTCTATGATAATAATGAGGAACATGATGGCGTAGGTGTGTAGGGTAAGCCATAGCTCATTTTTTTTACAAGTCTGGCACAAGACTTAGTCATGTACTGTTCAAGTTGATGGGGCATTTGTCTGCAGGATGACTAAGTGATCAGACATACACAAGGTTATAATTTTACCAGACAAAGAACAACATTTCCACACAGACAAATGTTTTCACTGTCTTCTGTTGCAAATATTCTGTGTGAAAAATTCCATTATAGCTTAAAGGCTTTGAAAGATTGTGTAAGCATAGTGGAATTCACTTCTTAACAAGACCTATCATTAAAAATTAACCACACTTGGGAAATTTAAACACCTGTAAGTTCAAAACACTACTTAACTCTAAAATATTATTAAGAAATTATAAGTTTAAATTCCTGTTTTAACAGCTGAATTTTAAGTACTTCAGCAAATATTGCCTTTTAATATTTCCTGTTCTTAATTACACATGACTCAATGGTACTTTATTATAAGACTAAACTCTGGGTAATATTTCAGTGATAAGCACAATATATATCCCTCCTGCTATTGAGGCCAACATTCTATATACTGCTAATTGGATAAATAATAACCTGTTAGAACCCTTTTTCCTTCATCCATTTTTAAAAGTACAAAATCAATCTTGTACAAAAATCAAAGCATTGTCTTAATACATTTGTATATGTCTTACAGTAAAAAACCATTAACCACAGCTATAGAGAATTTTGTTGATACAACATAAGAGAGATATAGTATTTTGTTATGATGAAAAATTTATTTGATTCAATTAGGACATATATATTTGGAGTTCCCTAAGAATGAGACAGTCTGCATCTCATTTGCCTTAGAGTTTAAAGTGGAGGAGAAAAAAGACTGCTGATATTAAAAATGGACTGAAAGAAAATCTACTCAGCCAGAACAACCTTAACCTCAGGACTTCAAAATTTTCCTGTTTACTGTGTATGAAACACAAACATGACTGACTATTCTTGCTAAGACATCATAAAGCAAAATAAGGCCTCATAAAACTGGTTTTGTGCATGTACATACTTCTCCTGTCATACTGTCTCCACCAGCTTCAGTATTATTGTTTCACTACAGGTGGTCTTATGTTTTTATGAAACGAAGTGTCCTAGTTTTGGGTGGGATAGAATTAATTTACTTCCCAGTAGCTGGTACAGTGCTGTGGTTTGGATTCAGGATAAGAATCATGTTGGTAACACACTGATGGTTTCGTTGTTGCTGCACAGCACTCACACTAAGTCAAGGACTTTTCAGCTTCTCATTCCTCCCTGCTAGAGAGGATGATGGCACAAGAAGCTGGGAGGGGACACAACCAGGACAGCTGACCCCAACTTGCCACAGGGATATTCCAAACCATATGGCACCATGCTAAACAATAAAACTGGGGGGAATTGGTTGGAGGGCAGCGGCTGCTGCTCTGGGACCATTATCAGTCAGTGAGTGTTGAGAAATTGCACTGTGCATTACTTCCTTTGTATACTTATACTTATTATTATTATTATTATTATTACTATTTTCCCTTCCTCTTCTATTCTACTAAACTGTCTTTTTCTGAACCCACAAATTTTACCTATTTTCTGATTCTCTCTCTCATCCCTGTGGGCAAGTGAGCAAACGGCTGTGTGGTGTTCAGCTGCCTGCCAGGTTAAACCACAACACCCAGAAGCAAATTAGTTCAAACAGTTTTATATGCACACAAACTAAAATAGCAGTTAATGATGATGTGAAATCAATTGGAACTCAGCCAGAGAAATGGATTTCTGTTACAGAGAAAGATCATAATTTTACAGATGAGCTTTGGAAAACAAGTCAATTTTAATATAAGAAATAAAAGCAGCCTGGAGTTAGAAAGCAAATTAGAAAGCATTTTTGAAGGCTTAATTATGATGCAGGTAGGAAAGAAGTGCTCCGTTTGGGTGACCATAGTATATTTCAGAAACACTGACAAATGAATACAAGAAATTAGTGACCAAGAGATATCTGCTGCATTTTGCCATTGTTCTATGAAACACGAGAAAAATAGAAGGATTGCACTTAAAAACACAATTCGTCTTCCATGTGCTGCTTTTCAGTCAAAAAGAGCACTCACTTTACCTCTTAATTCATCACTTGCTGAAGTGAACACAAATCAGGGACGCAGCACTGTACTGGTTAATTGTTGCATGTTTCCCTTCACATTCATTAAAAGTAGAAAGATAAGAAGGCTTTTTTTAATCTTTTTTTTTTTCCCCATATAAAACTAATAGAGAAGCGCATGAAAACAGCCTCCAGATACCAAAGTTGAAATCTGACAATGGTATAGAGATTAACACCTCCTATTTAAATTAAAAGATGTAATCACAGACCTATGCTGTTTATGTCTTATCATGATCATAGAATCATGGAATGGTTTGGGCTGGAAGGGACCTTAATGATCATCTGGTTCCAACCCCCTGACATAGGCAGGGAAACTTCCACTAGTCCGGGTTGCTCAGAGCCCCATTCAGCCTGGTCTTGAAGACCTCTAAAGATGGCAAGTTTACAGCTTCTCTGGGCAACTTCTGCCAGAGCTTCACAATCCTTAGAGTAAAGAATTTCTTCCTAATATCTAAACCTACCCTCTTTCGGGCCATTCCCCCTTGTCCTGTCACTACATGCCCTTGTGAAAGTTCCTCTCCATCCCTCTCGTAGAGCCCCGTCAGACACTGGAAGGCTGCTCTAAGGTCTCCCCAGAGCCTTCTCTACTCCACACTAAACAGACCCAACTCTCGGAGCCTGTCTTCATAGGAGAGGTGCCCCAGTGACCACTCACAGGCCCTGCTCTGGACTCATTCCAACAGTCAGCATTTTTCTTTTGCTGAGGACCCCAGAGCTGGACACAGTATTCCAGGCAGAGTCTCACCAGAGCAGAGGGAGAAAATCACTTCCTTCAGCCTGCTGCCCACACTGCTTCTGATGCAGCCCAGGGTATGGTTGGCTTTCTGCGCTGTGAGAGCACACTGCTGGGTCATGTTGAGCTTTTTGTCCACCAACACCCCCAAGTCCTTCTCACCAGGGCTGTTTTCAGTCCGTTCTCCGCTTAGCCTATATTTGTGATTGGGATTGCCCTAACACAGGTGCAGGACCTTGCACTTGGCCTTGTTGAACTTCATGAGGTTCGCAGAAGTCCACCTCTAAAGCCTGTCAAGGTCCCTCTGGATGGCATCTTTCCCTTCAGTGAGTCAACTGCACCACACAGCTTGGTGTTGTCAGCAAACTTGCTGAGGGTGCACTCAACTCCTCTGTCCACATCAACAGCAAAGATGTCCTTTGTAAGGGATTTTGAACTCCAGAGACCAAAGTTACACAAGCTGAATATTCAAAACCCCTGAACAGAGAGGCACCCAGGTTAGTTGAGCCCATTTTGAGTGGACACATGAATGAGTTCTGTTCTTAGTGAACTTCAGCAAACAACAATGTAAATCAAACAGCATTCCAGATCACCTCAGTGTCCTCACTTGGGTTGATGACTTTTGCTCTTTCATTTGGCACTCATGCTTTTTTTTGACATCTGCTTTTGTTTCCAGCATTGAAACCTTCTGCTTATTTTATTATGGAAACTATGATATCTTCAGTTTGAGATGTCAGTGATCTCTGTAGTACTTAGAGACAAGGTATATAATAAATCAAAACTAAAATCACTATTGAGGAAATATAAATATTTATAGATGGTTATCAAAATCTCTTTTGAAATAAACATGTATTTGTTCACAAGAATTGTATCTTCCTGCTTCTCAATAGCTCCTTTATAAAAGGTTCAGGTTGCTTAAACCTAAATATCACAGACAAAAGTCTTTTTCAGTAAGCAAATGAAAAAAATTCTTTTTCTACTGCATTTCTTGGGCAGTGTAAAGTAATTCCAAAGTTTGACTTATCAAAGGCAGAATCAGGATCTTATCAGCCAAGAAGGGAACCATTTTTATTCATCTGACTTTGGCATGAAGACAGTCTCTCTTAGTTTTTAAGTAACATTGACACAGAGGAGTTGATCCAGGCTCTACATTTATTTATTTGGTAAAAGAGGCAAAAATTCTACTGCAAAATGTCACACAAAATTAAAATCACTACAAAGTTATGACAAAAATAACATCTGAGGGAAAGAGATAGGAGAAATATACCAAAAGGGGAGCATGCTTTAGAGTGATGACTTTAAAAGAATAAACCAGTTAAATGGACATCTGTGCAAAGGTAACAGGGGTAATTCAGCAGATTTCTACAGAGCAGCAAAGGTTATCAGACAATGTCAGGAGACTTCTGTAAAAGAAGCAGAATGGGAAACAAGTGCTATTAGTTTTACAGAGATTTTTCTCTCAAGGTGTTAATGTAGCTCACATAGGATCTGGCTGTCATCTGACACTACAAAAGATCAGTGACCTCAAGAGTTAGAACATCATGGAATTTGAATTAAGAAATTAAGCTTCACAGACACTCATTTCATATACTTGTTTTTAATGGACCCCTTACAAATGCTGTCCTGTTTTTGACACTCGTGCATGTGAGTGGTCAGATTTGGGATGTGGAAATGTCAGCAAAACCTCTCAGCAATACCCTGGCAATCCACTTCCATAGTGGCATATTGTTCCTCTGCTGCCCTTCAATTGCCTGACGAAAGGGTGGTTGCTTGTCAAAGCAGCCTGATATCCATGGAAATCAAAGACCAAAGCAAAGCAACCAAATTTTTGAATATTGTTTTTCTGTGGTCAATCCAGAAGAGCTTGTTTTGTACATGAGATGCAAATCAAGCTTCTCCTCAGTCATAAAAAGCAATATTTTTTTAGAAAAATATTCTAGGAGTAACCCACAGCTCTACAGTAACAGAGAAAACCACAGGCAGAAATAAAGAAAAATAGCATTAAAGTACTTTGTGCAAGGCAAGAAATGTATCAGAAATTAAGGTGAAAATGTTAATTGAAAGACTATTATTTTTCTATTTGTCTGTATGGATATACTCTTGGATTTTATCAAAATGCCACTTTTAGTTACTATTTTCTTACCTAGGCAATACACTTTAAAGAGCTTTATAACAATTAATTACTTACTTTCTGGATACTTGTATCCTCAGTAAGGTACCTGAGCCTCAGATCAGAGCTCTCTCTCAACAGTTTAACAGTCATAGCATGCTTATTAAGGAGACCTTGTATTTCCAAGCAATCACTTTAGAAGCTTCACTAAAAGAAAAGAATGTGCAAGAAGACTTTGTAAGATTAGTGTGCACAAGCAATGCCATGCATTAGGTATGCAGCAGAAGAAAACCAACTTGCATGTGAGACAAAACTGTGACAACAATGCAAATACGTCCTCCATTTGCTGTCCTTGTGTACTCACTGCAGGTCTAACTGGTAATCACATACACCATAGGTCTTGAAACTCCACTGGTGTGACCTAAGATCCTCTGTGAAACAGCAGCAGACAAATGTGTCTGCATATGAGGTTAAATATGGACAGTGTGAATTTTTCACCCGAATATTTTTCTAGTTATAATAAAAAGGGATTTTTCTCACATATCAATCTTAAAAATATTTTGAAAGCTTCAGGACACTGAATATCCAGGTAAATAAGAAGGAATTAACATGTAAAGCCTGTTACATACCCTTCTGCCCTCCATGCAGCGCTGGAGCTCAGGCTTGGCCAGCACAGAGTATTGGCAGCCATGGGGCTGCCATGTTATTTCTCTCCAGTCGCAGGTCCTGTTGTCAGAGCAGCTGAGGCAAGGGACAATCCATTGCCCTGGAAAACAGCAATGAATGTCAGCACCTCCTCTGTATTTTTCTGAGTAGTTTTATTACACAGGAAGTAAGATATTTTTGAGTATTTTACTCATGTATGAGTAAAAAAACCTCATACGGGAGTTCCCGTAAATTAAATGCCCTCCAGCCCTTTGAAGAGACTATTTCCTTTCACTGTGTTATGCCCTTTTCATTTATCTAGGGTGGGAGTTTTTTCCTTTCCCTGAAAGAGCTGCGAATGATCAAATTTGATAGCTGTTTGTGGGCTTATTTCTCAGTCCATGTTGCCTTTCTTGTAGCAGCTTATCCTTTCTCAACAGAAGGGATATGAGAAAGAGAAAATGGGTGAGGAGGTTGAATGCAAAAAGAAAATATGCGCATTCAGACGTGTCTGAAGATTCATTCTCATCTACAATGAAACATCTACAGGTTGGGTGTATGGTTGAGAGCACTTGATATAAAAATGAAGCAAGATTAAGACTTTCCTTCCAAAAAAGATTTTTTTTAACTTGTGAGAATTCAGAGGACTGTCCCAGACTACACAAATACATTTCAGAAGATGACAGTAAGGTGAAATGAATAACATATGTGATTTATTAGAGACTGATCTTATTTAGAAAAATGATTTGGAAGATTAGGAGCATAAAGTGGGATTACTAAAAATCAGTGGGTTTTAGTAATCCCTTATCTAAGGTTAAATGGTTTTGTTATTTTGGTTTTCTAAAACTATTCCTTTCCAAAATCATACTGGAAACTTGAGGGATTTAATTTCTGAAGGAAGACAGAAAACTTCTGAGTTGCCTTTATATTCGGATGAACAAAAGAAACACTTTTTACAGCTGTTATAAGTACACAGTGCTGACAGTATCTCCCAGTGCCTATGTAACTGCCAGCAAAACCTACTTTTGTTCTTATTAAAGGCATTACACAAAGAAGAGCGCAGAGGCCTGAGGTCCTTGTGTCAATCCTGTCGGGCCTTGCTACCACAGATGGGTTTCTCACCACAGCCCAGAAAAAGCCCCAAAGTCAAATGTTTGGAGATCAGACCTGGCCTTAGAGTCTGTCCCCACCACTGCTACCAGGCAGCAGCTCAGCAGCCGGCTGTGTGTGATGGATCGCTGCTGCACAGGAAGCCACAACAAAAAAACCAAAGCTGCCTTTTGATATTTCATCTGGCCAGGGACTGAGGGGGAGGATGAGCGAAGAAACCCTGAAGGATCCCAGTGGCCTTGAGAGAGTCAGCTGCTACCTCAGGAGCAAGGGAATTTCCAGGGAGGCAGCCTGTGCTTGCACTTAGGCAAAAGTCCAAGTGACTATGTTTTGGTAAGTAGCAGGGTGAGTTGTCTTAGCAGATAAAGAAGTCCTTCTAAATAAAAGCATCAAGAATTTTTTGTATGGGAGCCCGCACAGGTACATCTAAGGGACAATTACATCCCACAGTGCCATGACCATGCAATACCAGTTGCTGTGTACCCTGCACAGCTGCCCCTATTTCTGCCCTGTGCAGAACGTGCTCACATCACCCTCAAATGCACTTGTAGATGATTTGGAGCAAATTATAGCAGACTGAACCTAAACAAAACCCTGGACACTGGCTTTGAGCACACTGTGGTTCAGTGAGCATAACCCAGCTTCCCTTGTTCCCATGGGCATGGGTGCCTCAGTACACAGCATGGAGCGGGGGAGGAGGGAAGGAGAAACACTCAGGACCATGGTGGGAGGGTGCAAACAGAAAGATAGATATACCCCGTGCTTCTTGCTCAGAGAAGTTTCAAACTTGCATTTTCTGCATCCTAATCATGCAGCTGTTAGGAGAAACATTCCCCACTCAGTTAAGGACTGCTTTGAAGTTCAAAATTCATTAGGACAGGAAAATAGCATGCTTGTAGCCTGGTAATTTTTGTGTGAAAAGAGAGATCTGAACTTTGGTCCCTGAGCAAGATCCTATGTAGAATTTTTATCAAGGGGTTAAATTGAATCTTTATCTGAAGTTACAAAGTGGATAATCACGTTCTGGAGCAGGGAGTCCTCTTCCAAATGAATACCCTGCTCAGCTGGGACACCAGAGGCTGAATTTAGACTGTTTCTCTTACTGTAGCCTCCCAGTGCTGGCTGTTGTGAATCCCTTACTCATGCTGGCCCTCCCTTGGCTTTGAGGTCCCTTGTTCCAGGCTGTGGTCTCCTGGCCACCACTGGGGTCAGGAATACTTTGACCCTCTAAGATTTCTATTGCCACTTGTGGATCTTGCTGTTGGCTCCCACTTTGCAATTTACGACTAAATGGTCATTCTCAGCTTCACAGCATTCTCGTGAGGAGATTGAAAAGTGCTAGGTCTCTGATAACCCAGCAATAGGTGCCATGCAAACACCTTTTACTGCTTTGTACCTTTTGAGAGCAGGGACAGAATGGTTGGTTGGTTGGTTTGAAGTCTGGAATCAGACCCTACCACTACTATAGAGGTCTTAATAAATGATCTGAGAGATGTTTCAGGCAGTGACCTATATTTTAAAATTATATGAAAACCCGGTATTTTTTTCCTGATGTTGTAATTTTTCTTTCAACCCAAATATATAAAAGTTCTGGCAATGTCTACAACATATGAGATCCCTCATTTCATGGAATTTTCTTTTTAACATCCCATACTTTTATGAGCTGATCTGGTTTTAGGTAATAAACTAGAAAAGTAGAACTATATAAAATGAATATTGAGGAGCCAAAATATCTGAACAATAAAAGTTTAAACCTTGGCAACTGAAAGTGATAAGTAACTTTTGAAAAGATTCTTTAAAATAGTTTGGTTTATGTTCAATAGCTCCCTAGGCATATCAATGAAAAAAATAGATCAATTTTTGGCATATGCTAAAGGTTAGTGGCAAATGTAAAAAGATTTGAGAACACGGATATATGGAGATAAATTAATATTTATAGGAAGCGCGAGCATTTAATGCTAACAGAATAATTCCTGGTTTTATATTTACATAGAGTTTTTAAATGATGCATGTAAATTTATGCATCTTAAATCCAACTATTATGAACTTTTCCTGTTGCAATTTCACAACAGTTGGTCAATGCATTCTTAGTCTTCAAAAATAAGATTTTGTTAAAAGATGAAATGAATCTCATAAAAAAGAAGACAACAGTGAAAAGTTGCAAACAATATTAGTTTGGAAATTAGTCTTATATTCTATGGCAATTTTAAGTTGCTCTTTCCTCACGTATATAAGTTAGCAGTACATAACCCAGCTTTCAGCACCATTTCAATCAGGCAGCATTTTGTGGTGCTTCAGGCAAAAGCATTAATGCTCTACCAGGCAAGGGCAAGCTTACCAACAATTAAGTGAATGAGAGCAAGAAAGAAAGACACACTGTTAGTTTCTTCACAAAATAAAAATTGGCATAATCAAAGTGTTATGAAAACCTGTAAGTAGGAGGTTTCCACAGGAAGAGTGAAAGCTGGATTTTTGGCTCATTAGGGTAGCTGTCAGCTGCACGCACAAATCTTCTGCTTAAGATACAAGATTAAACGTGGCCAGTACTCCCTAAAACTGTTCTCATAAAATGGCATGAAAAGAAATACACTTTCAAAATAATTAGTTGGATTGTTTACTTTCTATTTTAAAAATATTAGCCTAAAATTGAAAGTTTTAACCAATAATGGCTGTACACTTAACTTGATAGTTTTGCTTTTTCTTTCAGTCTCTTTTATTTTTAGTCATCCTTTTACATTGTCATAGCCACAATTACACATATTTTGCTTTCAAATTTAAAATCAAGGTTTTTCTATAGTGCTGAACAATCATCCATAGAAAGAGAAAATAGTACTCTAGCTTGATAATTCAAAATCTAAATGTTTAACGTACAGTGATGCTAATTTGTTGATTTATGACTAGTTTAATTTTGCATTTGGTGTTTATTTGGTACCTTAAGACCTATAGATAGCTTTTTCTCTGTGAATAAGCTACAGAAGTATTCTCCTTTTCGTTCTAGCTGTACCTATGAAAAATAAAAGTAAAAACTATTTTTAAAAGGACATTATTTGCTACAGAATAAATAGCCTTAAGCCTGTGGACTTATGTCCAAACTGAGATTTACTCCTTGTAACCAAAGGACACATTCATTTTGTTGGACTTCAATTTATGTCTCTGCTGGATCCAAATCCAGATAGCTGTTGAATGCAGAGAGAGATCACACAGAATTATTTTAAACTGGATACAGTTGTAGGAAGAATGGAAAGTGGGCTATAATTAAAACAAACACAACACAGCAATAGAAAATTAGAAGTGAAGCTGTGATATCTTACCCACCAGATTTTGTAATTGTCTACAAACCACAGGAATTTAGCACAAGTTGGGGTTCTCATGGCATCTATCAGTTCTCTCTCTCTCTCTCCCTCTGAGAAGCCAAACACACAGGTAATGTTTGCTGACTTCTGTGTTATTGATAATGCAAAAATATTGAACAAAGAGCTAATTTTCATATGATAGCCTGGTTCAAACAGCATGAACCAAAGGAGAACTTCTGAAAGAAAAAATTTTTTTTTGTAGAAAAATCGTAATTTCCTTCCAGGATGTAAACACAAAGGAAAAAAACTTCCCCTGCTGTATATTTGCATTTATTGCTTAAAAGAGGGATGGGGAGAGAGAGAAATTGTGTCAATTAAGTGTGTATTTGGTAGGGTGTTGAACTTCCTCCAAAGAATAATGCCAGGGTGACTAGGAGAGGAGGAAGTCACTTCTGTCATTGGTTAGACCTGGAATTACTGTCTCTGCTCTACATCAAAAGATTAGAAATGAGTAATGAAATCCTGGTTGTATTGAACTATAAAGCAGCCTTCTAAATTTTACCATTAATGTCAGAAGAAGTAAGGTTTAATCTCTATCTCTGATGCTCCACCTCGTCCTCTGTCCATGAATTCTCAAACACAAGCTTTTCTCAGCATAGATATATTTTGCTGTGGTAGTACCTCTTTATTCCTATAAAATTAAGCTGTTTCCTAACATGAGAACACCAGCAAAGAGTTGATTTCTGAGAGGAAATGACATTGCTTGGCTTCTCTGAAGAGATGTTCCTCTTTTAGCAGGGAATTTGCCATTTGTCATTGTTCATTGCCAGGATTGGTATATCATTTGGTGGTTACAAATTTGGAATGATTTTCCACATGAAGCCATGCCTTCCAGGTCCAGCTGGGAGCTGAGACACACATTAAAACCATACAGCTCCTTGTTGCCAGATACTGGAAACCCCAGTTCTAGGCTCATTAGACACCTCTTGGCAATATTCACTTTATAAGCACAAATTATTCTTCCTTGTTTAATATACTTGTCCTTTGAGTATACATCTCCTGAAGTTTGTTTGAACTCTAATTGTGTATATTATTCACAATAAGGCTGCGAAAGATACTATATTCAGCCTCACTTAGCTAGATTCAGTATTCCAAAGGAGTATGCTGTATATCAGGAGAAGGAGATTGTCTGCCCGGGAAAGGACTCAGTGGATTTGGTTTGGGCTTTCTAGTTTGGAACTTTATGTCCTGATATTGTTGCATAGGATGATTGACAACTTGTGTGATTAAAATACGCTGCTAGGAACAACAGCATCTCTTTTGTGCATTCCCTCCTTGTAACACAAATTTATTATATGCCTTTGTTTCACATGACGTGATGCATTCAGGCAGTTCCCACATTCCTGTTACTTCTTACTGATTATTCAAGGAGTTTGTGCAAATTTACTAGTGTGAGGGGCTGTTCCTGTCTATGGCAAGATAAAGAATACAGTTGTGTCAGTAGACCATAGAGGATTCCTGGCTTATTTTTCATTTCTCTAATAAAGAATTGAACAAAATTACTTTCTGTCTAATACAGAAACAGCTTAAATATGAAAAAGACCCCATAACTGAGTAGTTAAAGTACACTCGAATAAATCTTCATGCAGCTGTGACTTTCACATGAGTACCTGCTTGACAATCTGTTGTAATCTGAGTTCTCACTAAACCAAAGATAAGTCTGGATTGTATTGGTTATTGTTTAACTTTTTATTTGTCCCCCTTGTTTTTTACTGTACAAATATATGTAAAATTAAAAACTAGTTTTGTGTTTCTAATACAGCAGTGGAAATAAAAAATTCAAATGGATCAAAGAGTTGTGTTCTTTTTCTAAAGTTAATTTTTATTTTGAGTAGAAAATCCCTTCTATTTAGGATAAAGCATTTTTATTTTACATGGTTTTGATGGAATAATTCAATGCATTTTAAAGACTACATGACAATAACACATGAAGTGGTGGATCACTGATTAGAAAACTATTAAACAAAAAATTCTCACATAAACAAATTAACCTGATTTTAAAAATCAACTGTTACAAGTCATTAGTTCAATTTATGGTGTGTAGGTTAGTGCATGTTTATAGCAAAGAGTTAACAGTGTTTCTAGTTTTTCTTCGAAGAGGTGCATGAGTTAATTTTCAGAAAAAAGGGGGATAAAGTACAAACCTTTTGTGTCTCCAGCTTCACAGGTCTTAAACACTGTCTGTGAAATTGCTGAGAGGTATTCATGAGAGAGAGGCTGCAAGCCACAGGACTCCTCTGGGCGAATTTTGGAACCACAGTCCTGAATTAAAATAGAATCTGTGAAAATGACATCACTGCACCCATCCACATCACCTTGAAATCTTCTTCAAGAGTAAAAAAGTTATTTGGGGTGGTTCTGCAATTAACTCATCCTCAGCTCTTCAATATATAGTTTAATATGAAATTTAGAATCCTTTTTCCATTCAGACAAAGGTTTTGCAATAAATTATCCCAATCCACAGTAAACATACAAGATACTACATTTGCTAAAGATATAAGAAAATTTATTAAGGCCAACATATGTAACATTCAGGTAACATCATGTGGTCTCTACATATTGCATAATCTCTACCTATTTGCCCTTAGGAATTTTGTATGCCTATTTGTAGTCATATGGGATCCATTTCTGTGATCAAGTGCCCCAAATTAGCTTCAGGAGATACAGGTGCTTAAAGGAAAAAAAATTCTATTTTCTAAAATGATATTAAAATTAATTTCACAACTGTTTTATAGTATCATTCACTGTTGCCATGAAATTATGCTACATCTGGGATGCTATGCCTAAATTGCACCAATGAGCAAAAGACAATTAAGTCCTAATAGGGTCAAGGTGCTGACAGTTACTAGAATATGTGCCACTGATATGGACAGCAATATGAACACACCTCGGAATTTTGTAAATACTGGTGG
Organism: Gymnorhina tibicen; assembly: GCA_013399875.1. Taxonomy (NCBI): domain Eukaryota; kingdom Metazoa; phylum Chordata; class Aves; order Passeriformes; family Artamidae; genus Gymnorhina; species Gymnorhina tibicen. Next base: position 95,237 of record VXAZ01010494.1, on the reverse strand, counting down.
TTCTTAATTATGCAATCAAAAATCAAAGTGGAATAGTTTTCTCACAATTATTCTGATCTCATTAAAGTCCACGGTGGTGAAAAAAAAAATAAAAACAAACAAACAAACAAAACTTCCCAGTGACTTCAAAGAGTTACGGTAATAACATAAATAGGCAACAAAATAGTGGTTATGTGTGGGTTGTCCTTGTTCTCTGCTTAATCTCTCTAATTAGGAAAAGCTATTATGACAAAATAAATGGCACAGTGTCTTCTAGTATTAAACTGTCTTTTGGAGTCTCTGGGTCTGGACACACTCTACAGCTATTTGACAGTATTACTTCAACTAACATTAACATCATTGAAAGTTCCTACCTTGCAGTAAAACAATTTGCACAGGACTTCACAAGAAAGCCCCAAATTCCTGAATGTGCTGCCATTGCCCTCAACATAGTGCCATAAAATAACTTAACAGGGATTTTCTGGTTCATACCTCTGCCTGGGGTATGTGTTTAAGCAAACAAAATTTTATTTTAATCACATTTCTTGAGCAATACCATTAACAACAGTTTCATGTGGCTGGTTTACTACTAATTGCAACCAAAATGCAGGGAATTATGCAACTGATTCCCTCTGACTTTGTTGTGTTTTCAAAGCAAAGGACACTGCTTGCATTTAATTTGTAATTCACATCTAAACTATCATGTCATGAGAGATTGCGAATCCCTGAACAAGACTTATTTGTTTCATTTTTACCTTTGTAGGAGACCAATCCTTTACCATCATTGACATATTTAATGTAATATGCAAAATGAATCTGTGGCAGCTACAGATTTACTGCACCTCCATAAATGTATGGCACACTGAGGGTTTTTCTAGCTGCATGTAGATTTTTTATTGCTTTCTTCAGGTGCTGTGGTGACATGACATCCTTCTTGCCTTGCCCAAAGATTAAACATCTTGTGATCTTAAGTATGTTTACAAAAGATCACTCATGGCAAAGATGAGAGCCAGACATGTAAACTTAAATGATAGTTGTTGCTCTGTGTCTGTTCCTCCTGCAAACCTTCATTTTTAGAAGGGAGACACAAAAAGGTCCTTGTAATGTCTGGATTAGAATCAAAAGAAAAATTCCCCTGCATTACGTACTTTAGTGCACATTTAGAATTGACTATAAGATCAGCGTGGCATTTTGCTAGTAAACTTCCTTTTATCTGCATGGAAGATTTTCTGGACGCTAGCAAATAAAAGAGGAATAAAGCTTTCTTCTGTATATCTACATAGCTTTTAATCAACATCAGTTGATACTTAGAGAGTGAACATTCCTGGAGTCCATCTGCTATGTGAAATGACAATTTCCTTGTCTCTTTCAGATCACACTATAGTGAACCTGACACTTCATAACATTTTAGCCTTTAAAAGATGAAATGAAACAGATTTTCAAGCCTGTTACTTTACTGAGTTTTCTCAATTATTACCCTCAAAATATTTGGGGCTATTAGTTAATGGTATTTCATTTATTTATAGTCTGGGTGCCTAATTTAATAAGAATTTTCTTCGTTTAGTTCATCTTTCAATAACCACACTGTATTTCCTCTCAATTACATACTTATGCATATACATATACATATATAGTTTCACTCCGGTGTACATAAATAGGAAAAAAAACCCCATTACAACCAGTTTTAAAATCTCACAAGTGGAGACAGAGAGAGAGAGAGATAAACAAAGCATTGTAAAGATGACCCACACTCATGCAGCTGATGTCATGGGATGAATGTCATATAGCAAAGACCACTGTAGATGCAGTGATGCTTTTGATTAAGGAAACTAACTTAACTATTAATGGATTTTCAATTGTTGTACCTTTTGACCACCTCCACCCTAATGAAAAAATGATTACTCTGAAACTGCAGCAAAAGGAAAGAAGGTAAGAAGCCCTTGACTTTCCTAGGAGAAGTCATACCAACAGGGAAAAAATGTCCATCTGTGTTCATTTTAACAGTTGGTGCTCCAGCAGTGACAGAACACCATAACAAAAATCAAGTTACTTTTAACATCTACACCTGCTGCAACCTCTCAGCTCAAAAAGGCATTTTTAAATAGAAAGGAAGGATTTTCAGTATTTTTCTGGAATAACCCAACTCTGTTCATTCAAAGATGTGGCTAAAACCATAATTTTTGGTGGAAGTAGACTTACGTTAATGAGTTGAATGCTTTGGAAACTCTGACCCAGGATTCCTGTATAGAGACTCTACAGTCAGATACTCAGTAAAAGTCCTTGCATTTATATGAAAACCCCTAACCATCAGTGGGAGTGGTGGGCTCAACACTGAAAAACAGGCAGTTTCTGCTTCAGTACTCATTTCTGAAATTGTACCCAGCCCAAACCACTGAAGACTACCCCTACCAGTCTAATACAGGATCAGTGTAATAGGATGTATTAAACTAAATAACAAGAGAAATGTAACTAAGATCACAGGAGTTCCTTCTAGTGTTGCATACAACCAACACATAGCCAAAATTCTGCATCCTTTTAACATCCAGAACCCATGCATAGCTGAGAACCAGTGGGTGAGATAAACCCCACTGAGTGTTCTTAGTAAAGAAGGCAGGAGACCCCTCCACCTGTCCGCTCTGACCCTGCGGTCCCTTGGCCAGCACTGCCCATCAGCCTGGCAGGTCACCCAGCCACCTCCTCCAGGCACTGCAGCCCTGCCTCCTCTCATGGTGCTGCCAGGGTTGTCTTACTGCTTTTGACTGTACTTTAGACACGACAATAAAGCTTCATGTGCAAGAGGTAATTTAGAACACTCTTCTGTTGTTCGTTGTAGGTTCACTGACTGAACTTTATTTGATCTGGTTCTATTTAAGCTGACCTGAGTTTTTCATGAAATCCTTTCAAGTCTCTTTAGTCCATCTTTTTCTACTCTTTTGCATATAACTAAAACTGCATGAAAAGTGATTAAAAATGATGATGTGGAAGGACTTCTAATAAAATTAGTCAAAGAGTGAGCTCATGAAATAGTGAAACTGTATCTTATTGCTAGGGAATAAATTGTGAGCAAATGGATTTAACTCCACTCTATCAACTTTCTTAATATGGCAGGGATAAATGAAGGAACAGTTGGCATATTGACCTCTATTCAACTGTCTCCCTCTGTCCAGCTGCATTATTCAGTGACAAATGAACCTCTGAAGATCCAGAGGTTCAGGCCAGTTCAGTTCTACACCCAACTTGACTAGATTGAACTGAAATGTGTGTGTGTACAAAATAAGTTTAGAGACCTGTCATAAGGAGAGGCATTCTCCCAAGAAATTTCAGTTTACTACTGCTGTTGGATGGGAAACAATGACCATTATTAGCCATCAAGCATTGTCTAAGGCATAGATAAAGACATTGTCTACATCAAAAGATACACAAAGCCATTAAACAGAGAATGTAGGATTAATGGGACAAACTGCTAGAGTAACTGTCCTTGTGCAGCTATGTTTTAAAGGAAAGAAACTGTCACCACAGTATTTTTTGAGGAACCTAATAAGTGCTATCTGCAAATATGGGATAATAGTTCCTGAATGATCCCAAAGACTGTCACAAAAAACACATTAAAAGGCTGTGAGATGTTCAGTTCCACACAGATCTGGTAGCAGCCATAAAAAACACTTTAGAAAAGGACACCCCTGGGCACCCCTGGATTGGAAAATGCAGCGCACAGACATCAGTAGGAGACCGGGAATGATATGAAAAGCTGAGATACTGGTCATGTTGTCAGGGCATCAGAGAACAGTTTGATGTGTGGACAAAGTACAGCCATCAGTCTAAATTGCTTTTAAGTTCTTAATTGTGCTATTAATTTTGTTGCTATAATTAATATTACTGTTTCTTAAGAATAGAAGAATACCTGAAATGGCATGATTTTTCTCAATCACAAATTTCTGCATATAAAATTTCTTTGAGAATAATGTCACATGCTTTAACTAGTGACTGACGATTGTCATAACTACACAGTACCTTTACTAACTGCTAAAGAACTTTTGAAAATCCCAGTAGGTGCTTCTCCACAAAGACTTAAAGCACTTACTGTTTACATAGGCAAATAAATTTCATCCCGACACTGCAGCAGATGCTGTCTTCCTCTGCACTGAGAATGCTAACCTCACAGAAAGCTATGAAACTGTTTTGAGAAAATATTACAAGTATTAGTATATTTTATGTGCATGGGGAATATAAAAGAATCCTTTTAATCTGTGAAGGATTTTGATTCCATTTTATATGCACATGACATCAGTTAGACCCTATCTACCTTCCTGCTCCCAAACAGTTCAAAGTGCTGCATTTGTGAGCCATAGAACAAAAATATTCATGAGACCTAAAATGCATGACTCTTAATCTAGCAAAGTCTTGTGAATTATCATTCTGAACAGCTCAGAGTTCCAGCAGAACTAGTTGAAAAAAGACAACTGAATGTGAAATCCAACTCCAACTCCATTAAGAACAGAACATTATAAACCTAAATTTTGGAAAATGTTTCAAAATGTACCTAATGATAAATACAGTAGGGTTTTTTTCAGTATTTGTAGCTAACATCTCCATGGATTTAAGTGCTTTCTTAGCAAACATATTTTCCTCATGAAGCTAATGATATTTTTTCCCAAGCAAGAACAGTGATGATTTCCAGCTCATATGCTTTATAAACAAAGTACACAAAGCAAGAAAAAAAGAGGAACTAAAAGAATTTAGTATTTCTTCCTCCCTAAAAAGGAAGATAAAACAGGAACAAGGAATAGCAGATAAAGAGAGGCATTTTGCTGTTTATGTTCTGGTGTTTTTTTAGTTTAAAAGGTGATACGGTAATGTTGACCTGGAGACTCTAAGAGCTGCATCAGTTTTCGATTCCTATTTAATCCTCTTCTTTACATCCATCTTTTTAAGTGCAAGCTCTGAATGTGAACTGACTTGAATTTTGCCAAGTCAGGATAGGATTAGGTTAGGATTCCAAGGAGAGATCTAGGATGTTTGAGTCCAATTCACAACTATCTGAAAATAGGGAATAGCTTGAGTAAACCATGTGCTTTGACAGTGCAAAAAGTAAATGTTTTACGAGATAACCAAAGGAATTATTACGTATTTATGGTTCTCTCAATAAAGTGCTGATGTGACCCTGATTGTTTTCCCTGGTAATTAGGTAAAAAATGTTCAATACTAGCTGGGAAATCCCATAGCCTTGTGGCTTTTTTAAAGGAGCATTCATTTCTACTCTCCCATGCTCAGGGTATATGACATTCACAGATCACACTGCAGAGAGATCTATACTCTAAGCCTCCCATGTACAAGAGGCACTTGAGCTCTAGCCTTGTCCCTTTGATTTTTAGGCTAAGACCTTTATATCACAGCCATGACAAACACAGCAGAACTTCTCAGACTGAACAATTATCACTGCATTCAGAAAGTATGAAAAGGGATGAGAGAAAGAATGAGTTGAAAAGCATTACTGTTCCTTCATGAATTCTGATATTGAAATACTCTGACAATGAATGCAATGCATTGAAAAAACAGGTTAGCTAAGGACTTGGTCCAGTGAGCTATACATCTGCCAACACTACTGTTAAAGCTGCTTTTCACAGTAAGCAAGGCTTGCAGATACGAACTCCGTATTTTGGGGTATACTATACCAAAAGTACTTCTTTCTCATTTCTAGAACAAAATCCTTTAGATGGTGAAGTACATCTATTAACTTTTTATTTAGGGCCAGGGGCGCACTGAGGTTAGGATTCCAAGGAGAGATCTAGGATATTTGAGTCCTATTCACAACTCTGCCTCTTATTTTCTGTATCTTGGAGCTCCATCCAACACTATTCACCCTCATCTCAAAACTCTCACTCAGTTACCACCATCCTCCTAAGTGCCTAATTTTCTTGTACTGAGCATAGGCAAAGCAACCCATAGCTCACAGAGATATGTAAGTCAGCCCCTTCAGCACTAACAGAGTTTAAAAATCCCTTTGCCAATAATGCTTGCTCTAATAGGTGTTCTCAGGACATGTTACTGGGAGGGTGCAGTGCATAAAGCATTAATTGGTATTTCCCTGGTAGAACATTTCCCTGTGATATAGCAAACACAGTTTAAAGTCTAGAGTTTTTCTGTGGAAGGCCATCTCATCCACTACTGCTTCTCATCCGAAAGGTGCCAAGAAGAAAAGCGGCACCTGAAATAGGTGTGTGCTCATTGCAATGCCCCCACTCTGGGCAGTGGCAATCCCTACTCCTTGAGCTTTCCCAGCAGCTCAGTGGGAGGCAGGTCATAGTGCCTGGCAGTCTTGCAAGCAGATGCTTCACCCTTCTGTTTTTGGCTCTGTTTTTAAAATGACTTTTGATAAAGGACCCATCTCTGATAAAGAATCAATCTCTGAGGCTTTTCTGGCCAAAGCTCAGACCTTTCTCTTATTAAGACATTAGGCTGTTTGCTTAAGTGAGTCAAGAGACCTTGAGAAAGTATATTTTTAGACAGAGAGCATTAACACAAATCTTTCTAACTGTAACCAGTAAATACATTATGAAAAACCTATTACTGATGTAAAGTTCAGAGTGGTGTTGCCCATACAACAAAATGTGAGGGCTAAAACTAAGAATGTGTAAATGACACTAGAGAAAGTATCTGTGCAAATGTCCAGGACACATGGGCAGTACATGGATAGGTCTCCATTCAACACTATCCAAAACTCCAGCTGCAGCTACTTATATTCAGGATGTTCTGTATAAGCCCATGGTAGTGTAGAAAGGATGACTATGACTTTATTTATGAAAGAGAGTCAGACAATGGGAAGATTTAAGAAGTGACGGGGTTTTTTTCTCCTTTCTTCCTCTTCAGTTAAAAGCTTTGGTAAAAATAAAATTACTTGAAAGGAAAGAAGTCAACGTCATTTGAGACTAAAGTTTCTTGGAAAACCCTCATAACGGAGACTGTATCAAAACAGAAAAGATAAATATATTTACAGACAGAATCTGGTTATCATTTATGCTTCCCTTATACTGCACCGTGGCTCACCACTAAAAAAATGACGTAATGAAGGACTGATTTGTCTTTGAAAATCATTATGTATTTTATTCAAAAGAGCCTTTGAGTTAGAATATTTTCATTGATGTCTAATAGCTATGACCAGCACTAAATTTCTCATATCCCCAGATACTCATATAATATACACAGCTGGGAGATAGGAGTAAGACAAGTAAGTTTGTTTTCTCGAACACCTAAAAATCTAGCCATGTAGTGATTTATTTTCTAAATGATAATGGGGTCAAAATTGACTCTAGTGAATTTGCAGCACATTGGCTGCTATAATCACAGAAGTGAACTTAACAGATTTTTACTAGCCATGATCTCTTTCAAAAGATACTGATTAAAGGTTTGCCTTCTGGTGCCCAGCAGACTGAAAATGCAGGCTTACAGCTTGATGGCTCACTGAACAGCAGACTGCATGCAGGTAGCTCTCACACATGGACAGAAACAGATTGCATGCAGTTAGTGCCAAATGAGCAGGCTGAAGTTATAATTCGCCCTGCTTTCTCCAACAGCCTTCTTGCAGTAATTTACTACATGTACTTTTCATTCAGCTAAAGTAATCAAGCAGGCACCAGTTGAAAAGGCCTCCCTCAAAAAAACCAGCTGCTTCTGAAACCCGAATAATGTGCTTAATGACTATATTTATAGGCAAGGCATGGTAAGTGATGCTGAGCTGAAGTCTTGCTTTGGTAAATATTGACATCACATTAGTCCAGAGATGGGACATAATGGAAATAGGAAAAAAAAACCCTTAAAAATCAAAATTTAGGCTCCCTCAACAAAGTATTAAGGCAGTTAATTACATCTTATTGAACACTGAATTTTCCCTGACCTACACAAATACTTTCATACAGAAATTCACTCTCCCTTATAGGAAGACATCTGGAAGATTTCTGTGATTTAGTTCAGGTCTGGGAGCAAAGAGGAGGCAGATAATGCAGCCAGTGCAGCACAACAAACATAATTGAATCAAAGTGACTCAGGTTGTTTCCACTGAAATGTCAGAAACATGTTAACTACTGTTTTTCTTGTAAGGACAGAGGCTACACTTGGATCTGGGCAATGTTCCCAGACCAGGTGAAACTCACCAAGATTCAGCACTTCAAAGAAATAACTCTCCGTAGAGCTAGGGACTCCTCCACCTTTCGTATGTATTTTGAGTCAGCCTGTGAGGTGTTTAGTATTTAACTTTCCTGTGTCCACTAATAAAATTAATTACTGTAAATTCAGGTTTCTGGACATGTGGAACAGGTTTTTTTTTCAGCAGAGTAGGCATGGATACATTCATATCCTGTAGCAAACCCTCACACATTATGACTCACATTGTTTTTCTGACTGAAAGTATTATTTGATTACAAGCAATGCTCCCTGAAGCAGCTCTAAGATAATGGATTGAATATTATTGTTTCGATATTTTTGCCTTAGATGAACAGTCTAGCTGATGCATGACTCTCAAACTGCCCATACTCTTAGTTTCTAACCATCTATTTTTCATCTTCCTACTCTTCCTCAGTAAGATACTGGCTATCTTAAACAGGAATTTTATGCAGAGTGCCTGCCCAGCAGTAAAAAGGCTCTACAAAAAGCTCTAAAAATCTTGAACCAATCACACAGACCAGATTCTCTCCAGTGCCAGCTCTCTTCCATGTGGCAAAGAGATGCAAGAACTTATTGTGGATATTGAGACCCTGGCCTTGCAGCAGACTAGGCTGTTGCAGGAAACTGAAATATTTCCACTTTGAATCAGACTTAGAGGATTTACTACAGACAAAGGGCTGAGATAATGGAAAGGATCTATTCCAGCAAATATTAGATTACAGTGTATTATGATAAAGCATACATTAGATTCCATTATGTACACTGTAATCTATATTAGATACATGATAGTAATTTAAGAAAAGTTAAATTAAGTATTAGTGCAAGGATGTTGTCATCTTGCTTTTACTTCATTTTAATTCCTTCCTTCCACATCCTTTTCACAGCCTTTTTATCATCTGACAACAGTAGAGATGGTATAAAATTTACCTTCCTTTTTTTATAGGAATACACAGATGTGGAGTAATTTTGCTGTGCTGATCCTCCCCCTAATCTGTTAATAACCCTTTCTCTCATAAAAATGGCAGTTCTGCATGACTGAACAAGAGGAGGATACTTACAGAAAAGTATTCATGTTTGAGAACTTCTTGTCTCTTGCCAATCATTTTTTCATATTACCAACATGAGAAAAACAATAAGAAATCTTGAGGGAAGGTCAGAAAGGGGAAAGGTGAAAGAGAAGGATATGGGCTAAATGAACAGTAAATTGTTTTCTTAGGACACACAGCTGTCTAGATGTGCCATGTTATGGCAATTGAACAGAATTGCTTAAATAATTGTTTGCAATTGCTAAACAATATTTGGAAATAATGCCTCTATTTTGCAATATTAAACCTACCATCCTACAGTGCTGAAAGAATAACATAGGAGGAAACAGATCAAGATTGGCTGTTTGTCTGAAAGGACTACATTACTATTTTCATACTGAAGAGTGAACTTCAAAGAAAACATGTAGTAGATAAAATCTAGCTTACCATTTTGCACTACAAAATGTCCATATAAAGACTGATATTAATAGAACACCACACAGTGATTATGTGACTAAATAAGCTCCTTCTAGGTTGATGAACTTCATCATCTAGCATAGTGGGGAATGGAAAGGTACCCAGGTCCAACAAATGACCTCAATGCAGCTGTGAAATCCCAGACATGCAGAGGCTCCAAATGGCCTTCATATTGTCAAGTTCAATGGCTTAGGGATGATCCCACTTCCTCCTGGTAAAACAGCATAAACCCCTTCACTGTATCAGAAGGCAAAACTGGTTCATATAAATGAAGGTTGGATTTTATGATCTTGGAGATCTTTTCCTACCTTAATGGTTCTATGATTAAATGAGACTTGAATGTGCTGTAAGGCATTTCATGTAAAGCAAAAAAAGCTCTCTCAGTCTATTCTACCTTTCTCACCCTCCAGTAATTGACTGAAGCTGTGAAGTTAGTTCTGAGTTAAAGCCAAACAAAAGCTGTGCTATCATTATTTACGAGTGCTGGTGGTCCACTGGCAGTGTGCTGCTCATAATCAGTTTTTACAAGAAGTTGGATATTTCCCAAGATATTTTTTCCCTGTCTTCTGATTGACCTCAGTGTCAGCTGTTGAGTGCAATTATTTCAAAGGTCCACAAGACTAACGAGTACCTCTCCACAGCAAATACAGCAAGTTACAAAAGTAATTTCTATTGTTTCACTATGCTTCATAGTGAATGTCACAAATGCCAGGAGCTAAAGCAAAGTGTAAGTTCCCCAAATACTCATGTTTGCACCCTACTAGATACAACTCATATATATGGTTTTTTTTCCAACAGAGCTGCTCTTCAGGTCTGCTTGTCCTTCTTTTCTGAAGTACAAGGTCCTTAATCTAAAGCTTTCCTCATACAGATGTAATGGTATGAAAAAAAAATACCATGTCAAATCATGATATACTGTCAGAAAAATGACAAAGTAGAAGCAAGCTGATCATAGCTTTATCGTGATTTTATCTGGAATAATTTGCTGCCTGCAACCCCCACATGTGCAGAGTTTAAGGGGTTGTCTAACCACATATTTTTGCTCCACATCTGTCAACTAAGAGTAGAGATCTGTTTGCACAGTGTAGCAGTTTGGAATACTATGATACTTCCACAAGTATTTCTGGCTTATAAAGCAAGAAGTGGGTTACCTTGAGGCTGTGGTATGTTCATCTGTGTTTTATATCTTACAGTTGTTAACACTCTTCATATTTTATAAATGATATAATATACTTCAAATGTCAAATCATAGAATTTCAAAACGAAAAGGCACTTCTAATCATTAATATAAGCAAACATATATGGCTGTGAATCTTCCACATCATAACAACTTGCCATAGTCAAAGAGCACATTGGATTCGTTTTACACCCCTCAAAAATGTGCTTCTTCCATACAGTTCACAGAATCACGGACTCATTCCACTCATTCATTCCACTTGGAAAGAACCTCAGGAGGTCTCTAATCTAACCTCCTGCTCCATGCAGACTTACCTATTAAATCAGACCAGGTTGTTCAGATTGCTTTGCTATTCTGGTCTTGAAAACCACCAAGAATGGAGCCTGCCCAACCCCCCTGTGCAGCCTGAATCACAAAGAAAGAAATGTTCCCTTACATGCTTGCAGCCAGAAACTACCCTGTTTCAATTCATGACCATCAGCTTTTATTCTGCTGTGAACCTCTTCCATGAAGAGCCTGGCTCCCTCTTGTCAACCTCCTCTTGCACAGAAAAGCTGCAAGGAACTCTCATGGAAACCTTGTGCATTCTGGCTTAAAATAGACCATCTCCCTCAGCCTTCCCTCCTAAGGCAACTGCTGCAGGCCAAAAGTGCCCTGAGGCCTTCCTGTGGTGCAGCTTGTCATGCACACACCCACTGGAGGCCTGATGGTGCTGAGATTCAAGTTAGAAGTACGTGTTCCTCTAATTTTGTCAGGGAAGGCTGATTAGTAAATATTCTGGGAATTGATTTGCCAGACTATGTCCAGTAGAAAACACAACTGTAACACCTCTGTAATCTCTAAGACCCTAATGGAAATGGCCTCAAATTGCACCAGGGGAGGTTTAGATTAGGTATTAGGAAAAATTTCTTCACAGAAAGACTTGTCAAACATTGGAGCAGGATGCCCAGGGAAGTGATGGAGTCACCATCCCTGGAAGTGTTCAAAGTGTGCATATAGCACTGGAGGGCACAGTTCATTGGTGAACACAGTGGGAATGCTAGGTTGGATGGCTGGACTTGACAATCTTAGAAGTCTTTCCAAATTTAATAATCCAATGATTCTATAATTCTCATGAGAAGTGCTGAGATGTGGGAGATGCAAGTTCAAATCCTTTATGTACTGACTGATGTGAGTTAAGTTAGTGGTTTACGTAAAAAAATCTCCGATGGGATAAGAAGTGACTAACTCTAAAGTAGGGGTTCATCTGGCCCGGGAATTCTGCTCCACTTTAGGTTTCATATATTTAAAAAAACCCAAAATAAAACAATAAAAATCTTTTTCTATGAGATGAAAATAGAACTCCTAATTTAATCATCTGCACTATACTTGTTGCAATGAAGTTTTATTTGAATGATTGAAAGATTGTTAAGTCCTCTATTTGTTGTTACTACTATTTTAGATCCTACTTAGATGCAGCTTCAACTGAAAAAAGAGCTGTAACTCAGCACTTGGAGTTCACAATTAACTGGTTATCAGTCACTGGTTATCAGTTCTGGTTCATAAAGACAAGAGATTTTTAGCAATATAAAGCTTATAATATGTATTCATTTATATCAGCTTCTGTTTGCATCATTAGGGGAAAGGACATAGTTTCCCATTCACATTTTCCTGCTTCAGGATCACAAGATTAAGGTTGAGCATTCAGATTAGTACTTTGCTGGGATGAGAACAAAATACTCAGCACTTCATAGGAACAACTGCTACAGTTCCTGGTTACAGGAACTGGTGTTACAGGCACAGAGCCTTCTTTCTGTAGCACCTTCATTGTAAGAGCCCTTTTCACAGATAGTATGCAGGAAACTCACAGGTCTTTTCTGAAGCTGCAAGACAGTTTGCAAAAATGATGGAAAGGCAGAGAACAAGCTCAGTGAATGTCTTTTTTACCACCATCACCTAAACTATAATTCTGCTTTAAAACTTGATCCTTATCTCTGATCTTTGAGAACGAGAATGATAGCGTTGCTACTGACTTAAAGAAGAGCTGTTCTGTGTAATGTTGTGATGGCATCTGTTAGGTTCTTCAACTCACTCCCTGAAGGATTACTTTTCACCATTTGCTTTACTGAGTGGACTGAGAGGACTCTGAAGGACTAATGCTCTAGTTTAGGCATCTGAGAGAGATGCTCAGATTTAAACAGGGATAAACAGCTCCATTTTCCTCAGGGGGTCTTCAAACACGCAAGAGACATAGGGAATTGAAGCAAATCTGGACATATTTAGGATGACTATGAAACCTCAAGCTGTCTTAATTTTTTAACTATAATATTTTATGACAGAGATAAGCTATTGACACAAGAGCATTGTATCATTCATATCTTGGAATGTGAGTTGATTCTTTGATTCTGGCTTAATGATGTTCTGTAAGTTATGACACAAGAGCTGAAGCCATTTTGAGTCAAAGAATGGACAGTAGTAGCTTCAGAAGTTGATCTGGATTGTGCCAAAATTAATAGCCTTCTGGAGGAACGAGGATAGTGCCCATCTGCCATAGAGGGAACTTACTGTAAGTATGCCCCTAACAGAAATGCTCCCATGAAGAGCTGATGCAAAAAGAATGCTCCTATCAAGAGGAATGAACTTTATTACTATAAATTAAGTTTCCAAGTTTCTTGAAGTCCAGCATTTGCTCAGCAAGTGAGAGGGTCAAAACCACATCCAAAACGCAGTATATGATGTGGTCTTTCCATCTTGACAGATATCTACACCAAGACTTAGACACCATACATTTCTTTGTTCCTCCCACAAAAGAGACTTTTCCAGATGGTCCTTACTTCTTTTCTAGGTTGTTATTTAGGATTAAGTGACACTTTTGAAGGAGATTTTTTGGCAGGCTTGAACTTAAAAACTCAAAAGAATAAAAGATGCATTTTTGAACTTCTAAACTGTATGTTAATTTGCTGTGCTGTTCATATTATTCTATTGCAAAATAATAAGAGCAAATAATAATATTTACAGGTCAGATTTCATATTTCAACAGCTTTTGACAACTAATAATGACTTTCACACCTAAAGATAGGGAACAATCACAAAAGTATGTGACTGGAGCAAAGCTTCATAACTTTATAAGGTGAGAAGTGAACACTTGGAATTTTTATTTCCTAGAGACAGAGCCTTCATTCTTATCACTGGTAGGTTTATTTTTCTATCATTTATTTAAATTATACATTAAATTCATAACAGATGATAAAACCCTGGATGAAGGGTAAAACCTCAAGCCATATAAAGAAAAAGTAAAAAAACGTTATGAAATTATACTTTCAAACAAAATGATTACGGGAAAAGTGGTTTCTCTGCTCAATTTCCTTCATCACCGGACTTCTTTCTCACCCCCTGCCCCATTTTCTCCTCTTTCACTTCCTTTTCCAAAACAAACCTTTATGCAAAAATCATGTTACCTCTGTAATGACTTGACCCTGTATTTGTAAGAGTTTTAGGAATTTTCAGTGGGTGAAGAGCCAGATCCAAGATAGGTCCAATCCCTTAGGACCAAATGCTTTCATTCTGCTCAAGTTCATGTACACAGACTATTCAGCACCTATTCAGTCTTTAAGCCCTGAATACCCATCATCAGATATTCAGCAGTCACAAAGTGGTACCAAGAGTTACAACATCAGATTTGAACTACATGAATTTCATGTGCTAGTGAATGCAAACAACATCCTGCTACCTCCTCTGCACATGAGACTCTATGTAACTTTGTTTGCATGACTTGTTTTAGTCAAGCATATTTTATCCAGATCCCTCAGGATGTAAGTTACAGAAGACAGGTTTCATCTGGTCAAATATTAATAGCTGAAACACAGACACTACAACTTTATAGCTAAGCCACTCAGACAACTAAAATAGATATTCAAAACAGGTCAACTGAACTGTGCCTTAAAACTGCTAATTCACCCCAGTATATAGGCATCCAAAGGAACTACGTGGCATTGTTGAAAACAGAAGTCAGGTAAGATGGATCCATGCACAGTACACAGACTGAAAAAATACGTAGGTCACAGAAGACTTTCTCTTCCATCCCACTGTCATATTTTCATTTTTGCGGAGAGCAGGGACCAAGCAAAATATTTGGTACAGAAGGTCAATGTAAGCTGCCAGCTACAAGAGCAGCTGTCAGAAATGCACATGGTAGCTCTTCAGGTACCATGTCAGTTCTCTGGCAACTCATCGTCAAACAAACGTCTTTTAAGGCTACTACAAAGCACAGAGGAAATCCACACATCCGTCTCCATCTTTCCTACTGTAAGAAGAGTAGGCAGCAGAAGATACAGTTAATATTTTTTTCTATAGCAAACCAAATATAAAACTTAACGGTCCACAATAGGCAGAAATTTCTTTCACAATCTGTAGGAGAAGCAGTCAAAGAACACAAGAGCTTCAAATGGGCTTTGGAAACAGCTAATAGTGGGCAATAAGCCACAATAATGAAAACCAGAGCTTTGAAGCTAAGCTATTTTCAATATCTTGCTTTCAGAGGGAACAATAAAATGCATTTTGAGGAGACAATACACTTCCACATTTCTTTTTTGGTGGATTTACACATTTTTCCATGCTTCTGTCTAAAGTTTATGATTATTAGTTTAATTTCTTGTAAAACAGAAAAATTAATTTCCTATAGAGTGTGGTATACCTTTGATCCTTGACTCAGTTTCCCATCTGCTCTTTGCTGAAAACAGCCAGGAAACACAGAATTATTGAAGTAGAACAAAACAACTACAATACTCCATTTTCTTTTTCTGAAACGGTACTTTTTCTATCAGAGGCCTCTGTTTTTATTGATTAACCTTTCAGACTGAGCCTGGTCTACAATGCCTCATCTTAATTTGGCCAGTCAGGCATTCAAACTCTGTCAAATTTAAACAACACAGAATAAAGAGTTTATTCCTAACATAATCCCCGGTGGAAAGAATTAATAAAGAAGGTGTGGATGATGTATTGACTCTGCTTTTCTGGGTTTGTGCCTGGAAGAGATCACTGAAAATGTCCCTTGGCTACGGACATCACAATTTCACCTACCTGGACCAAATACTAAACTTGCACAATAAAGCCTACAGCTATTTTTGCCTTCCATAGCATTATCCAGCAGAATCTTCCAACACAGAGGGACAAAGTTAACATTTTTAGATTTCTATGGCTATTTCTGAAGTCTTATCTAGGCTTAAAATATGGCACATGTTAAATTTTGTAATTAAAATCAGCCTTTTTTCCTGGATAGACTAAGCATAATCTCAATAGTTGGGACTGTTTGTTCTTTTACTAATTGAAAATATGGAAGCCTTGAGCCTTCCTTCACTGGATTAAAGCATCAGTAGAGTGGAGTGTGTTTAGGTAAAATCTGTAACCCAGTGTTATAAGAGAAAAAAAGGCAGCCTAACATACTCCTGCTTAACGATCTGTATGCAATCGCAGTCCAAATTTTATTTTCAGAAACACCCAGATACATCCCGCAGCTAATAAATCATTATACTTTTTGACAAGGTATGTTCAGCTCTTATGGTATCTATGCGTAGCATCATTAAAATTTTTTAAAAAGTCATTATTTCAGTATTTGCATGTGATCACAGGTCTTCTTTTTGCAGCTGTTTTTTTTTTAGTTTCATTTCTGTTCTGCTCTTTCAAAAGAACAGGGTTTTAGATACTCTGGTTTTGTTCAGAACACTAGAACTTAGTACAAGTTTAACAAATGCAACACAGCTGATCCTCACAGACACAAATGTCTCCTAAAGTAGTTTTCCAGATTTATGTTGGAACAGATGTTTTACGTCTTTTTGTGTCCTTGGACGCTGGCCATTCCACAGGACTCTAACAGAAGATACAATAGGAACTGTGTGGCTAAAACATGGTTTGTTTAGCAATTGCGTCTTCCTTTCTTTTGGAATTACCACCAATATCAGGGGAAAAAAACAGGAAAAATATTAATAATTTTTCTTCATTGTGCACAGTTGACCAGAAATGCAGAAAAAAAAGTTAGAAGTTTGCTATGACTATGCTGCAAAAATGATGTTATATTAGAACTTCACCTCTTGTGACCATATATCGCTTCTCGTAATTGTGCAAAGCAGCTTTCTTCAGATAAAAAAAGGCATTTCAAACAAAACAACTTTGTCTACCTTTTCAATTTGGTTTTATGAAGCCAATATCTAGAAAAAGTTTACTGGAAAATTCAATTATTAGTGATTAGGCTGAATTTCTGGAAAAGCATTAGAGCAGCAATATATAGTTGGAGATTGCTAGCAAGTAAAACATGTCTGAAAATGTCTTTGTTTTCTACTACATCACAGTTTATTAATTTAAACTAGATAGACATAATAGCTTGCTTTGAACAATGGATTAAAGCAATTGCTTTGCTTTTATACTTTTATGTAAATCATAACACCACAGCTCTCTTGACCTCCAACAACCTCATAAGTCTTCAGCAATCATAAATGAAGTCTTTATTCTCAATCCCAGCTTCAATTTGAGTTGAAATCTGTATCATGAGTTTGCCTTCAATTCAGAGATTTCCTTTTTCAAATTCTTCTTTCATTTCCCTAATGTCCATATGTACGGTTACATAGCTTCATAACAGAATGTTAACTCGGTCAAAAACAAGAGAAAAATCTCATTGTTCTAATGATGGCATCCATCCCAAACCATATTAGCTACAAATAATTGCTTCCTAAATTGCACTGTTGGCAAGGAACATCCTGGTTTAAAACCCTCTTGACCTTTAATTTACAGAGCAAAGCATTTGTGAGCAAGATTTCTGCCAATAAAAAGTCTCTAAATTATACTTCTCTTTCGTTTCACTTCTTTAAAACTGAATGGAAAGAGAAGTTCTTAAGCTCAGATATGAGAAACAGAAATGGATATAATCATTAGCAGTTCTACTTTATTTCCAGTTTAGACTAACTAAACGTAGCACAGCACAGCTTTTTACAAAAAATTCTGAGTTGTGGGAATACGGGACATAAAACAGGATAGAAACCCATCAGCAAAGAAATCTACAGGGTCATTTAGTTCATCCTCCCATACTGAGGCAGGATCGAGTGTACCAGCAGTTTCAGTAATCTCACTTAAAGTCTTCCAGTAAAGGGCATTCCACAACATAGCTAAAAAGTCTGTGAGAAGCCACATAATCTATCACTCATTAAATGCTAAGAAAAAGCAATTGGCAAAAGGAATAAGCAGTAATGTTCTTTGCCAAATATCTGTTTCACATCTATTATTTCTTCTTTGTAGGACCTTCCCTTGTTTCATAGATGAATCTTTAACTAACCATTAGTAGAAAGGAATTAATTCACGGGACAAAAGCAATTCTCTACAGATTTGCAACTATAAAGTTAATTTGAAACAGTGCAATACAGAAGAGACTCTGGCATGAACGAGTCTTCCTTCAAGCACAAGAAGGATTCAGAAGAAAGTGAATCCAGAGTTCTAAGCCAAAAAGGATATATAACCAAAAGACCTGCTAACAGAAAACTTCAGGTTATTTATGCCCATTTCAGTTAAAACTATTAAAAATATGAATTCATGTTAAGATGCTGATTACTAACCCTAGTTACTTTTATATGAATATGATCAAGAGACAAATTGTTCTGAGTGGAATTTTTGATTAAATGTGACATGAAGGAGTATATTGCATCCTTTGGACCTTAATCAACTCTCTACTTCAAAATGTCAGAGTAATACTAGAGAAACAAGATTAGGGTTTTTTTATTTGAACGTGATGAAAATAAACAGTGGTTTGCGAAACTGTAAATACGACTGTGTAGAAAAACAGTATTAGTGAATGTGTTCTCCTTTCTCAGGTAGACTAACTACTCTCACACTAGCCTAGTATGAGAGTACTAGGACATAACTTGTCTCATACTTAGCTTCAGAGTAAGGCAATTTTGGCACAGCTTCTAACTTGCTGAGTGGGGAGTTGCAGTCTGACTTGGCAGATGATGCTCCTGCCTTACATTGCCAGAGGTCCAGAGGTTGGAATCTAGTTGCAGTTATGTGTGGGATAGGTACACAGCAAGTCCGATCTCCAAATAGAACCAGTCCCCGCTAATGAGTTCTATCACTTGTAGGTCTGATTGCCAGCACACAGTCTTATTTGTGGGATTTAGCAAATTGGAAGGGCTACAGTCAACTCAGACCTTCAAAGATAGGTGAAATTTTGCTAGATGCAGTGGAAGTATTCCCTGTTTTCCTTCATGGGACGTATATACAAAGGAGGTGAGAAAAGCTCACCTGTGATTCCTATGTACAGAAACTACAGAAAAGACATTATTCTATGGGATGGAGTTACTATTACTGTGAAGTAATCCACGGAGCTGAGGCTTTCTCAACACTCTTCACACTCAACTAATTTTCATGGACTCTACACTCTCAGACTCATAGAATAATTTAGGTTGAAACAGACTTTAGGAGCCTCAAAGCAGGCAGAAATGTGATAACTCACTTACTGAGGACTCCAAAGTATTTCAACTTCCACATACTTCAGTCTAGCAAACCTCATTGATTTTATTTTGAAACAGTGTAGGAGAACTTCTACAAGAAGTGACCGCATGTTTGCTGAGGAAGCAGTACCAAACAGCTGACCAGCAGCAATTGAAAGCAATACAGCAGAGACCTGGTGAATCCTACCAGTTGGTTAACAAACCTCTAGCCAAAGATGTCCCAGTCAAAGGTTTTAACCTATTCTGGAACAAACCTTCCCAATCCAGTTTTGTCTGATGTTCCTTCTTGAAGTCTCAATCTGAATTGCCATAGAAGCATAAAAACATAGAATACCAGGTTGGAAGGGTCCTCAAGGATCATCTGGTCCAACCCCTTTGTCAGAAGCACAGTCTAGACAAAATGACCCAGCACCCTGTCCACTGAATCTTAGGTGTCCAACATTGGGTAATCCACCACTTTTATTTGCAGTTTGTTTCAATGGCTGACATCATTGTGAAAAATTTTCCTTCTGTGTCCAACTGGAATCTCCCCCAGAGTAACTTATATCATTACCCCTCATCTTTTCCATGTAAATCCTTGTAAAAAGGGAGTCTCCATTTTCTTTGTAGCCACCCTTTAAATACTGGAACATGGTGCTAAAGTCTCCCCTAAGTCTTCTTTTCTTAAGACTGAACAAAGCCAGCCATCTCAGCCTTTCCTCATTTGGCAGGCTTCCCAGTCCTTTGATCATCTTTGTGCTGGACCCTCTCCAGCCTGTCCATGTCCTTTCTTGTGTAGTGGGGACCAAAATACAACCTTCCAGGTGCAAATATTTTGTCCTGGATAAAATCCCAAATGACTGGATTTTTTTCTTGATTGGAAAATTAGGTTTGCATGGTATTTAAGGTGACAGAGAACCATCTTTTTGTACATCAATCCACCATCAAGCTATATAAGAGATCAAATTGCAGACACAGTTGCCTTAGGACAACTATACTGATTTGAAACTGTGGAGAATTCCATAAACCAGTATCAGAAAGCTTCTCTGACTAGTCAGATATTTTGATCCAGGATGATCATTGGAATATGGTTCAGAAGGAACCATTAAGACCATCAGCAGGACAATTATTTGTGGTGTCACACTTCTTATGAAGGACAAAGCCAGTCAAGAGGAGGACACAGCAGTACTCATCTTGCATCCATCTGAACCTCATCTCAGTAATGACATATCACCAATGAAACTATTGGCCAGGAAAAAAATTATTCTCTACCATCAGACAGAAGAGCTTTCTGAGGAATAATCTACCTATTTTGTTATATAGACAGAAGAACCTGGAGCAGATTGAGAACAGCTGGAGCAGGTCATTAAGAATGAGGAAGACAGGACACAACTGAGTTGGAGGCAGAAGAAAAAGAAACTAGGAGCTACATTCTTTTTTATTTTGGGGTAAGACTGGAGGAAGCAGAAAGATGTTCTGGGTTGAAAGTTCATTTTAGGAAGAACTCACCAAATTGCTTCAATTCCAATATGCTGAACCACCCTTCAAAAGAAGCCTCTTTGGACATCGGATAATCAAAGTCGGGGAAGAAAAACTGAAAGCCTGAACAGACAATGTATCAGTATTTCTGAACCTAATTAACACATGCATCAACTAACTTCCAAAGGAATTATTCACATTTTATTGTAGAACTTGCCAAGATGATAACAAAAATATTTCGTGCCTCCTACTGAACCACTATTATGCTTTAGCCTGTTCTTGAAAACAGAATGTTTAGTTATATGCAATAATTCAGATGTGAAACTCAGGGATTTCTGAAACCCTAAGTACAAAAAACCCACCTGTCAAATGGAAATAAATGATCCTGTCTCAGACCTAGGGTTAGCACTGCAAATATTCAAATCAGCAAATATCTGTTAAGTTTCTTTATACTCCTAAAGACAGCCAGAGGTATAAAAAAAGTAATTCAACTTGTTTTATTCAATTTTTCTGAGTGCTCATTTCAAATGGGAACTCTGATGTTCCAAGGCAAATTATATTATTAAGGGACTGTATCAGTCTTTCAGCTAGTGAATGAATGGTTCGGTCAGTCATGTTATTTTCTGATTTAAGATGAGGTTTGTAACGATGCCCTCAGTCCTGTCTTGGAAGCTGACTCAGATGCCTAACATGTTTATGTAAGGTGCTAAAAGTTTGTCATGTTCAAGCACTAGATTCAAGCAAAGGCTTGTGTTTAGAGTGAAAGTAGCAAAATAAAATTAATACCAGTACAAGGTTATGGTACTTTGTTTCTCCTGTATGAAATTTTATAGGTCTTAAATTTAAATCTTAAATTTAACTCTTAGCCGGTCTCCAATAAAACACCCTTACCCAAGCAAGCAATGAACAAAAGTTAGGGACAGAAATGTATCAGTTCCCAGAGGTTTGCATTTAAAAGAGGGCTGTTAAGAAAATGGAATACTATATGACATAAAATCATCACATAATGAAAGCAGTAACAATGAGTTATGGGTTTGGCTCTGATCCACCAGTTTCCAGATGCTTTGCAAAATGTACAAACCTACAGTCTGTACTCAGTTACAAAGCATCAGTTACTTTGGTGGGGTCACGCCAGGCTGGCACAGCAACAGCTGAATGAAGGCTCAGTCCTCATTTGCAACAAGAAAATACAAAAAATATAAAACAGCTTAAGAAAAAAAATCCAATTTTCATATGGATTACAGTAAACTGCTTTATAATATCAATATAAAATATGCAATATATCTGAAAATAAATGCATGAATGTAAGTGAAATGAAGACAATAATCTTTCCCTTCTTTTACACAAAACAATTTCATGCAGTTAATATTGACTTCTCTGCTGGACTTTTCAAGACCCTGGGTCTCACAGTTTGAATTTGCTTTCAGGTCATTTTGAATATGTGTTAGTCATCGCACACATTTTAAAAGACTTCTGAATATTTATTATTAGTTTTGAAAATGCATCCTAGTCATGTGTCTAAATCTTTAAATGTGTGGCCAAAGCTGTGTGCACAATTGAAATCAGTATGTGCAGAAGTGTGTTTTTCAAAGCACAACTAAAGACGGCTGGGGTTCTGTGAGCCTTCTCATCCCTTGGCAAAAATTCCTTAAAAAAAAAAAAAGGTGCCCATTTTATCCTTACTACTGCAAGTTAAGAACTGCTAATAGTGAGACATAATGCAAGTTTCTTCCACTATGATCTATAATGCTTTTTCTGCTGTTTATACGATGCCTTTAATAGGGATATCTTTTCTTCTTAAAGGTTTTTGCTGGGTAGCATTGCTTATCACACTAGCTGCTCTCTATTTGTATGTAAGTGTTAGCAATACTGGGAATTGCCAGTTCATAAAAGCATACAGTGCACTTCCTCTATCAGGAGATAGTGGGCCTGAGTCTTAGCATCTGCCAAACAAACTGTGGAGAAGCCTCCCCTGGGCTCAGGTAAAAGAAAACAGAGTGGCTCCCTCTGAGTATTTTCTACACCATCCAGAAAACTGGGCAGCTAATGTATCTGCTCAGCCAAGGATTCACAGACCATGTCCTTACGTCCTGGATCTCAAAGTCCTGTTCACCAACAGCCTCTAAATCCAGCTTCGTGATTTGGTGCAATATTTAAGAGGGCTTAACCCTGTTTGCAACAGGGGGAAAAGGTCATCGTTGCACGGGGTCACTGTATTCTGGGTTTCACCACCTGTCCTAGGTGACCTTACAGTCTTTCGTACTCATCTTCCAATTCTTCTTGGACTGCAATCCAATCTGCTTGGATTATTGCAAACAAATATCCAATTTATTTACTAGCTTGAAAATTTTCCTGACCTCTACTTTCCTCTTACAGCTGGGCAACTGGAAGGTTTGTGAGAGTGGAACCTCTGTGTGAACTTTCACAGTGACTGAGCAGACAAATATTGTACTTCATTCCTAAGGGGAGGTATATGACTGGGAGCATCAGCTCATGCAGAGTGAATTTTAACTTCATTCTCCTCAATCTATATATATGCTCAGCAGAATTCCCAAAGGAAATGAGAAAAGTGAGAAAGTTGAAAGGACAAATGGAGGGAGAAAGAAGGAGGAAAATGTAAGACTTATAAAATTTGATACAGGAGAAACGAAGTACCATAACCTTGTACAGGTATTAATTTTATTTTGCTACTTTTGCTCTAAACACAAGCCTTGGTTTCTCCAACCCTCTGTAGCAGTCAAAATATCACAGTGGAAGATTGAATACACAATTGAACGGGGAGTGGCAGTGGCAGAGGTTATCACAGACAAGAAACTTGGAATACCAGAAATGAAATACCAGTGTAAGTGTACATGCCAGGGACTGAGGGCTGCTGCTATAGACGCTGCTCTTACATGTCTATTCTGTTCAGTGGATTTACTGCTTGCAGAGATAACTGCAGTACTTTCCTTTGGTCATTGTAACCCATCTATATTATTTTGATCTCAGGGTTATTAAAACACAAAAAATTCTTTAGTCATGTGCTCCTGCCGTTTGTTTAGCAGTATACAGTACGCTTACTACAGAGCCTTGTCCTGTACAGCCACAGGAAGGGACTCTGCTCATGACTGGCCCTACCTATAACTTTCATTTAGATTTCACGTGTTCAGCCGCAAGATTTGAATTTTAGCTTAACCCCCTTCCCCGCCCTGACAAACCAAAACAACTCCTCTAAATTGTTCCACACTGTTTTAAGAATGGAAAAGTCATATCCTAAGATTTTTATGTGAAGATTAACACAGAGGCCTGCATGATGCATCTACACCTTTTGGATGTTTTCCTAAGATCAAGTACAAATACAGAATTCTTGTTGCATTTTTTTTCCTGATATTCTATTGTGGGATGTCCAGATCTTCATGAAGACCTCAGTTTAGCTTCTGCTCTCTTTGCACAATCATCTAGAGGATTTCAGGTGTTATGTTTACTCCTAGGTTAGACTTGTCAACTCATTCAGTGCAAAGAATATAAAGATTTGGCAAAGGGAAAACTTTAAGTATTTAATTGCAAACATAAAGAAACAGTAAGAGGACTGGTTGATTTTACAGTAAACATTAGTATCTTGCAGATTTCTGACAAATGAAAGCTCTGTGTTTACCAATGAATTTAGGAAAGGAAGAACATAAAATCATAACTGCCAAAACACATAATGTGCACTGTGTAATACTTCAGTGCATTTTACTATTAAAAAGTGTGTCAATTATCACTTGATCAGGTAAAGCGTTCATTGTATATACTTTTTTAGTCTTGAGTAAATCAGCTACAGAATACTTGAAAGCATTTGATTTAATACTGCTGATAAAATGTTTTTATGGAGAAATTTTAAAGGTGCATGCAAGGTACATATAGCCAGTTGTCTTGGGGTGACTTTATGCTGTTGTATCCCCTATCACTGCTCTATGCCCAGACATGATTCCTGAGCCTTTCTATGCCTTTAAAACTGGATGCAAGAGACAGAGAAAAAAACCTGAGCGAACTTTTCAAAACAATTTGTGCTTCAAGGACTCAGCAGCTACTGCTGCTGAGGAGCAGGGGAAGCACTCTTCTTGCTTTTCAGGCAGTTTTTCGGCTCTGTTTCTTCGGAGAGAGACGGAGAGGTTTATTTTCCCCTCTGAGACTTCGGTTTTTCCCTTCTTCTCTTCTGGACTTGTTCAGAACACCAGAACACACTGGGAAAATTTCCACCTTAGGCCCAGAAGGGGCCCACGCTGACCCAGCTCTGAGGAGAAGGAGAGAGACCGCACCCACAGGACTCTAAAATCTTTCAGGTTTTCTCTCCACAGAGTGAGGTTTTGTTATTTAGCATTATTATTATTCTTTTCCTGTGTGTTTGTTAAATAAACAGTTTTTCTTTTCTCCTTCACTTTCCTCCGAGGAAAATATTTTTTTCCCAAACCTGGTGGGGGAGAGGCAGCTTTACCTTGCCTTCCTTTGAGGAGACATTCCTTTTGGACATTTCCCTGAATTTGGCCCAAACCGCCACACCAGTTGAGTACTTTGTTACTCTGTTCATAAATGAGTGGAAAAGATGACAACTTGAGGTCTGAAGAGTTACCCAAGTATGATCCTCAGAAGATAAAAGATCAGTCACTCCAACACAAAACATACAATTAAATTTTCTCCCTTTCCTTTGATTGCTTCTCCTACTTACCAAGGCTCTGGCCCAATGCAAATTGAGACACAAATTCTAAATCCACTTGAGGATTTCCAAAATTGCACGCCTTTGGCCTGTTTTCCCCCGAAAAATTTGATCAAACTCTATTACATTACCAGCCGAGGAAGATGAGCATTTTTCATTTTCATAGTTTTTCATTTTGAAAGGGACACTGATGGTGGACCTAACAAATATTTTTCCGTAAACATGCCCAAATAAAGCAACCAGTGTTACTGATGGACACATAGACAGGAAGAAAGACAGAAAGAAAAAAGAAGACGTAAGAGGCTATATTCTTTCTTTGCTAGTTCTGATTATTCTAGCAGATTATGTTCCACCTATTTGTAAAGACTTCAGGAAATCCCACTCAAAACTAGTTCAGAACACAGTATCCAGGTCCTACATGTATATGAAAATCCTTGATACTTATCAACAACTCTGTGTAATCAATGAATATGCTTCTCTGAATTAATAATGTGGTAATTCACATAAAAATTTAAATAGAGCATTTATTTTTTCATATCTAATGAACAGCGTCATTTTTCAAAAATATCAAAGCATGTCACCATGCAAAAGAGCAAAAAGATTTAGAAGTCAGGAGCACTGATAGACACTACAAATAGGTTTCTGTTTTAGAGTAAATAAATAATGACTGTCCTGGACAAATGTGAACATGGATACAACTATACACATACCAGACCTAATAAATATAGCTTAAGACTTTGTGCCTGAAAAGATGGAGACCTATGGCATTATTCAGAGTAAGTTATCCCACTGACTTCAGTGGCAATGTTCAGTGTGGGAAGTTAAGCATGCATACAACTTTGCAGAAAAATGCACTAGATCTTCATGTTTTCCCCCTGAAACCTCAACAAGCCATGGGGATTAGAGGTCTCTGAAGTATTTTCTGTCTTTTTGCTGTTACCATATTGTTGTTTAGTTCATGCATTCTATATAGTGTTCCCTTTTGTCTAGGGAAAATTTTGTCTAGAATTTGCTTGGCAGGTCTTAGAGATCTTTGTTACTATCATAACCAATTTCCAGCACATCCACACTCTCTCACAATAAAATTCTGAAGTGTTAAACATCTGCCTCAAAAAAGCCCCCCCCAAAAGTACCACTAAATTAAAACTGTGCAACTTTTCTGTCAAACATGTCATCTCTTGAAAAAGATATTATGGCATATTGCACAAGAAGTTTACTTAGGAATGTTTTAATCTTGATTAAAAGAAGTCAACCCCTCAATAAATTTTTTTCCAATATCTTTTTTTTTATTTTTATCTGTAGCTCAATAATATGAAAAAACTAGGCTGTTGGATCAGGAAAGGTATAACACAATGGCGACAGTTATCAGGAGTATCAGTAGGGTTTTTGAGTCGTGACAACATACTTCATAGAAAAAAAAATCATATAGCAACAAGAGGTCATGGTAATTACCTTATCCAATAAGGTGACCAGCCAGCAACATTCAGGGTATTCAGGGTTTGGTACAGGTACCAAAACACAGGTATCTAGGGCTGCTTGGATGCGTTAAGGTGCAGTATGTACAGTCCCAGTCTCTTTGTGATCAGCAGGTTGAAGGAAGATGTGACACTGAGCTTCTGATGTGATTAGAAGTGAATATTGAGGCAATTGATACCTGCTCCCTTTCTCTTTGTATCCGTTTCATGTGGCAGTTCCTAGTAGGTTCCTTGATCCTTTTCTAAAATGATTTCATTGCTAAAGATGCAATAGTTGGGAACTTTCCTGCTGAAGCTTTTCCTTTCCTTGAAGGAACTCAAACTAAGAGATCAGAGTGACTGGAAGCATTCCTCAGCCATTCTCCCAGCAGAGCCTGGTATGGCCAGGAAAAGGCTCGTGCCTTTGTATCCCTGAGGACAATAAGGAGAAAGCTGACTAAGGGGTAGGGACGACTTTGAGATATCAGGATAGCCACTTACTTAAATTTTTAAGCCTTTTCGGGTTCTTCTTAGGTTTTGGTTTTTTGGGGTTTTTTTGCTGTTGTATGTGCCATCCATGAAGAAAACATAGCCACATAGGGAATGTCTGAAGGAAGAAGAAAATAATGGGAAGTCCCTGAAACAATGGAGCAATGATTCCACAGGGAAGCACAGGCACTATTTTTATTACAATCTATTAGTGGTATGAACTGAAGATGTTGCAGCTGTCCCAAGGTATTTTATAAACCAAGGCATCCTACAGGACTGTAGTGGGCTTGCCTGACAAGCTTTTAGCACTGGGGGGAGCTATAGGGGTGGTTTCTGTGAGAAGCTGCCCAAAGGTTCCTCCATGTCCAACAGAGCCAATGCCAGCCAGACGGACCAGCTGCTGGTCAAGACTGAACCAATCAGAGATGGTGGTAGTGCCTCTGGGATAACGGAGTAAAGAAGAATATAAAACATTTATTGTGCAGAAGTAATTGTGACCAGAGAAGAGCAGAGTGAGAATATTTGAGACGAACAACTGTGCAGAGACCAGTATCAGTGGAGAAGGAGGGAGAGGAGGTGCTCCAGGTGCTAGAGCAGAGATTCCCATGCAAACCATGGTGCAGACCATGATGTGACACGCTGTGCCCCTGCAGACTATGGAGGTCCATGGTGGAGCAGATATCTATCCACAGCCCATGGAGGAACTCCATGCTGGGGCAGGTGGATGCCTGAGAGGAGGCTGCAACCCCATGGGAAGCCTGTGCTGGAGCAGGGGCCTGGCAGGGGCCTGAGAACCTGTGGAGAGAGGAGTCCATGCAGGAGTAGATTTGTTGGCAGGATTTGTGATTCCACCGGGGACCCACACTGGAGCAGTCTGTTCTGGAAGGACTGAACCCTGTGGAAAGAGACGCATGCCAGAGCAGTTCATGAAAAACTGCAGTCTGGGGAAGGACTCACACTGGAGAAGTTTGAGGAGGACTGTCTCCTATGGGAGAGATGTCATGCTGGAGCAGCAGTAAGGACTCCTCCCCCTGAAGAGGAAGCAGCAGCAGAAACAACGTATGATGAACTGGCTGTAACCCCCATTTCCCCATCTCCCTGCACCACTGGTGGGGAGGAGGTAGACAATCAAGAACCAAGTTAAGCCCAGGAAAGGAGGGAAGGGCGGGAAGAAATGTGGTTTTAAGGTTTGTTTTACTTATTATCCTACTCTGATTTTGATTGGTAATAATTCAACTAATTTCCTTAAGTCAAGTCTGTTTTGCCAATGACAGTTATCAGCGAGTGACCTCTCCCTGACCTTATCTCAACCCACAAGCTTTTCATTATATTTTTTTCTCCCCTGCCAAATTGAGGAGGGGAGTGATAGAGTGGCTTTGGTGGGCCTGGGTCAAGCTTGGGTCAACCCACCACAAAGACATATGAGGAGCAGTCATAAATAAAATAGACAATTCTAATGGAAAATAAGACAGTTTCTCACACCTGAAACAGAGATACAGGTTTCATTGAGAAACTCTCAAATCATAGATTCATAGAATGTCCAGAGTTAGAAGAGACATGAAAGGGTCATCGAGTTCAGCTACTGGCCCGCACAAGACAGACCCAAGAGTCACACCATGTGTCTGAGAGCATCGTCCAAACACTTCTTGAACTCTGTCAGGCTGTTGCTGTGATCACTTCCCTGGGGAGCCTGTTCCAGTGCCCAAACACCCTCTGGATGAAAAACCTTTTCCTAATATCTAGCCCAAATCTTGTCTGACACAGCTTCATGCCATCAAAGTAAAAATGCTGGCCAGAACACTGGCCACAGATTAAGTGAATTACCCATAATCACAGAACTTTAAACCAAATGCCCTAGAGAAGACAGCATCTCTTTGGCAGGCTCAACATTGTGTAAGTGAGGGTGGCTCTATTCTGCAATGACTTTCAGAAGAAATTTTCCCCTTTTTAATGGGGAAAATGACAGAGGAGGCAATGCCTTCCTTAGAGACAAAGGAATAACAGAATGACAGGCTGAGGCAACAGTCCACCTGTACCACATATTACTCAAATTCTTTACTGAAGTCCAGAGGACTTCTGCATATGGTGGCTCATTGTCATGGCTGTTTCACTTTTCATGCCATGCTCAGACATTAAGCCACTCACAACTGCTCCTTCTTAAATAAACTCCAGAAGCCTTTGATCTGTTTTCTACAAGGCTTCCCAGCAGATATTGGCATCTACTTTATTTTTCAGACAACACCAATGGAATGAGATTTATGAATAACTTCTGTCCTCTGAAGCAGTCTGGTTGCAAACAGCTGAGTACATGCCACTCAATGGAAGACTTACGATCAGCAACAGAAGTTTGTTTCCCTCCTAAAACTTTTCTATTTTTCAAGGTGAGAACCACTGCCAATGTGGCCAACACATAAAGACTGATAGTTTTACACTGAAGATCCAACTGTGGTTGACACTAATTTGGAAAATTTGTGACCAGATTAATGTCCAAGGCATCTTCAGGTGATGCTTAAGGTGGAATGTTAAAATTTATGCATTTTATTACAAAGTACAGGCATTAGCTTGAGAGCATCAGGTATCTGAGTTTGCAGTATCGGTCACAAAAAAAAAATACTAAAAGCACTGGGGGAAAAGTCTCAGGTTCTAAAATGAATTGCTACAGCACTGAATACTGCCAGTAGCATATTGCTGTGTTTCATACAGAGCTGTAAATGTAAATGAACAGTCTGACATAACTGGAAAATATGCTTGATTCAACACAATTAAATGAGAAACAGAACTATGTTTAATCATAACTATATGAACAAAAATCTAAATAAATATACCAAAAGTATTGCAAAATAGACCACAATAATTCTTTATAAAGGGATCTAATATTGCAAAACCTAGGGATCCAGACATAGCATGAGAGGAATGGTCTTGTCTTCTTTGAAATACAGTGAAATATGCTCCCAGCTGATGTTTCTCAGCATTTTGAGAGTGGTAGTGCATGTAAAAGTAGGTAAATGACCTTCAAGACTCCATTTAAAATTCAAGCTCATTTCCTTACAGTAACTAGTCAGACCCCAGGACACCTTTACTGAGGTACTCAACGTACTCCATTCTTTTTTCTGCAATGCATCCCACCTTTTCTCTACAAATTTTGTTTTAACTGGTCACCATTTTCATTGCAACATCCTGCAACCAATTTAGGCAGATTATTATAAATGTTTACATTTATTTCAATTTGACCAGATAAAAATAGATCACTGGGTAAGATTTTAATTCATAATCCTTAAGTTAACAAGCATCTGTAATGGCTGGAGGTTCTTATCCTAAAAGTAACAAGGCTGGGCTTGATGCTGACCTGACTGCAGCTACTCTGATGTGACTGATTTAAATCGTTTCCTTGTTTATATCTGCACACTCTAGCCCTGAACAGAAACACTTACTGTCCATCAGTATTCCACACTCTTTTATGTTGCATTATGTTTAGTAAACACCTAACTTGACAACATTCATCACACAGGTAGCTTGTTTTATTTGTGCAGATAAACAAAATAGGTTGAAAGCACACACACACACGCAAGTATTAAATGGCCTGAATTCCAGATGGCTTGCTTGCTCCATAAAGTAACAGTATCTGCTGAGATGATCATGGTACTGTAGTTCTTTCTCCTTACCAAATACATGCAGTAGGAAGTTTTCCTCTGCTCTTTTGTCATCTTCTTTGCTGCTCTCGTTTCACGACCTCTGAGTTAATCCTTCTATTCTTCCTATTAGCGAGTTTAAGCAGGCAAACTTCAAACAGACTAGTGATGGGTCACAAGGTTTAATGGGCATGTAGATAATCATCTAAATTACATTTCTGCAGCTGATGGGCCAGACAGGCTTAGAGAGTAACTTTACCAGCTTTCACTGTTAATCAGCAAGGATTGTGTGTCTCAGTATGTATCTGCCTTTGCCTGCCTCCCCGAGGGCCTGGGTCATACTGACTGATTAACAAAGGCAGCTGCATTAGCTTTCTTCTCCTGAAAAGTGTGGCATGGAGGCCCAAATGACTTGAAAGGCAAATGTGACCACAGCTTAAACACCAAGCACTCTCTTCTCATCACTGTGGAATTGCTGGCCCTCCTCTTGCAGGTTATGATACTCGGCACAACAGTTGTTGCCAATTTTCATGATCTGTTAACACTTAGGAAGCCTTATGCTGAAGGCTCTTCTTTCACATCTATTGTGGTATCATCAAGGGGAAAATTCAACAGGCTATTTCACATTTTCAGATGAATTTGAGAGCAGTGTATGAGGTGAACCAAAAAGAATACACCAATTGAACTGTCAATAATGAATGCCCTGGATTTCAGCTTTGAAACACAAACTGTAGAGGGCCAGGTAGAGAGAATAACAGTTCTCTGTAGGATACAGACAATTTTACAGCCACAGAAATAGCAATGGATCTATAATGTGAACCTGCTTTTCTCAGCAAAGAAAAGTG
Source organism: Gymnorhina tibicen (assembly GCA_013399875.1). Classification (NCBI taxonomy): domain Eukaryota; kingdom Metazoa; phylum Chordata; class Aves; order Passeriformes; family Artamidae; genus Gymnorhina; species Gymnorhina tibicen. The sequence continues at coordinate 63,401 of VXAZ01010494.1, read as the reverse complement.
TATCAAATCTGAGTCTCTTCTTTGTCATATATTGGTAATTGTGTTTTATATAAGTGATTGTTTTTTATACCTACCCTGATTCCAAAAGGAACAAGAGCAGTGGATTGGCTTCCTGACTTTGGCAGAAGTTTGTCCTTCAGGTGTTGGACTCATCTTGCATAGTAAATACTTTTTAATGATTCATTTTACTGCTCTTTATCAAGTTGTTAAACAAACACAGAATCAGACCAATTAAACTATGATTATCCATGCAAGAAGCTTTTACCATCTCACTCAGGAGGAACATAGGCCAAAACCAGCAGTCTTTAAAACAGTAAAACCTGTTTCATGCATTTACAGGTCTATACAGAAAAGAATTGGACAAGCCAGCTAGGATTTTATTTTGGATCTCAATTAAGAACATTCTACAAGAAGAAACTACTGAGGAACAAAGTAGAATAATCTAGAACACTGACTTATTTGTCTATTGAACTTCAAGAAAAGAAGCTGGATTCTGAGTTTCCTTAAGTTTTTTTAGATGAAACTACAAAACATCTAGGTTTCTATGACCTAGGTACAACTGCTTCTGACTGATGTTAGAGACATACATGAATTAAGATAAATACTTCTGTAATTCTCCAGTCCATGAAGTATGCCATTTCTCAAGCTTCTTAACAAGGGTGACAAAATTTCCCACTTTTATCACGGACAGGCCCAGAACTCAAGCACTGCCCCATATTGTGATAAAATCTTCAGGTCTCAGTTTTGTTTGAGGTTTTCACTGAGATATGGAATTATGCCATTTTCCATCTTTTGTGTGGTAGCCTGAGTAAGTTACTGACTCCTGGAGCTACAGCATCCATAGCTCTTTCAAGGAGAACAAAAATGGTCAAACCTCTATACCAGACCCTGAGACCCATAGCAGGATTTTGGTCATGTCACATCTTCTTTACCAAAATAGTGCACGGGGAAAACAATCTGCATTTCAAATATGCATTGTGACTGTATAGCTGGAAGAGGTGACAGCCTTTATGCAGTGCAGCAATAAATCACTTCACTCTTCATTTTTCTATTGTACTATTTGGCCGAATTGCAGAATTATCCTTTTTGCATTGACTTTACCAAATCAGAATTTTAAGACTGTCATTAAAAGTCCAGAAAAATTGCTATTAAGACTTATGATGTCATTACTATGACTCATTAGACTTCCTTTTACATCTTCATAACAACCTATACCCTCTACTTCACTTTACAGCTTTTCAACGCCAAAATGCCACCAATAATTTCCACTAGCATCAAAAAATGAGATGATCAAAGACCGGCTATTTCTTCTGGAGATGCAATAGGAGGCATACTCTTTTCTGCAGACTCATTTTTTGATCCTACATGTTAAGAAAATTAAGTCTAGTTAGGTTAGATAAAAATTACATGGAAGTCAAAAGGAGACTTTTCCCTGTTCAAAGGGCTTGAATTAAGGATATTTTTCTCTGTTTTTTACTGTTATACACATCACAAAATTGGGCACAGAAACTTTTACGAAATCCAAATGACATTCTACTTGGAGAGTCCCAGAACTGGAAGAGCTGAGGTGTACAATTGTATAACTAAGGAACATGCAACTTCTGTGTGCCCCAAACGTGACTCTAGACAGTTTTACCATACACCCCTCATGATACGTCTATGAGCATGACAGAAAGTCTTGCAGAGTAATAAGCTCATGTACCAGAAACTGGGATATTCCATTAACATGTAGCTGGAATGGCCTGGGTGCCATGGAGCAGAGGCACCTTGTTTGCTCCTGGTACTTAGACCAGCTTGCGCAGTCAGCACAAACAGCCCCCTCACTCTACTGTCACACCAGCCTTGTTAACAAGTGCCACCATTCACCAAAAAATGTTAACAAGGCACCACAGAGCCCTGGTGTATCACACAAACCTATTGAAGTTTAACCTTAACAATAACTTTTGCTTCAGTACAAACTGCAGTGAATACTTATAAAAACCCCACAGATTTATACGCTCAACATATACTTTGCAAATACTTCACCCACATGCCTGTACTGATTTGTCTGTGATTTATAAACTGGCAGTCTGATCATGGTTGTAATACTGTGTGTGCTGTCATACAGTGCAAGTTATTTCTAATTAATGAACTTCCCCTTCATGAATCAGGTACATTGACAGACTGCAAACACTGACATAGCTGTTTACCCAAAACATAAGCTAAATATTTCAGTGAGGCTTCAGAAACTTTGGATGAGCCCTTCTTCTTCCCCACCCCCTTCAATTATTGTACTTTTAAATGTCATTGGATTTTCTGGAACTTGTAAAGGAGAACTGCTTAACTCAAACTTTGAAGTTTTCATACTTATGTGGTTCATTCAAAAACCTGTAAGGCTTTATGCTTTACTGAGGAGTTAATTTTTAAATCCCGACATTGTATAGTTGGAAATGGAAGCATCAAAAAATTAGGGGCTTCACTCTACCTTCCTAATTTAGTCTAGTTAATGTAGGCAATACAAATCCTGACCCAGCATGGTGACTGAGACATTTAAGCTAGGTCGCCTGTGGAATCATGGAAAAACAATAGCTGGTGGAGGGAGACAGAGTCCTCAAGTACATCATCTGTTCCTCTCCAGAGATCTCAGGTGCCTTCACAAGGTAATATCATCAGTACAACAGAGGGCATGACTCAAGAGGACCTGCCTCTGCCTGCCTGGCATCTGGCTCCAGCAGTGCCCTTCTGTAGGTAGGAGCAGCCAGAAGGAAGCAACCCAACTAGTCAGGCTGGGCCAGGAACCCCCAAACACTCTCTCTCTTGGCTGGCTTCAGGTTGAGGTGATTCAAGCGTGTGGCTCCCTCTTTTCCCTAAAGGGCCGTCAGTCTGTCAAGCTATAGCTCTCTTCCTGAACTGCACTGCAATGCAGCAATGCATGGAGGAGTTACTGTGTAGGGCAGAGAGAGGAAGCACGAATAAGCACAAAAAAAGTCTGTGCTATGAGGAATCTTTTGCAAAAGTTACTGCTACCAGTTCTCTAGCAAAATGTAATTGATTCCAGTGGTGTTACTGAACCTGTATTATATTAAAAACATCAAAAATAGAGCAAAGAAGGACCATAACTGAAAATCTAAATATGTGGGATGGTTGCCTGATAACTTAGCACAAACAAAAAACCACATAGCTGACAAAAATTATATAAAAATAGGTTTTCTGATAAACTTTTTCAGAGAACAGTATTCTCCCAGGAGCAGAATTGCCTACCCAGCATTTACTGTCATCTGTCTCCTTTCACAGCCACCCACATTGATTTGCTGCTATTATTTAAAAAGACATTTTAATCCTTTGGTTGAAAGCAAGGAATCAGAAAAACCTGGATCTCTTCCAGTCTGTACTAACAGTCTGTCATGGGCTCAGAGATAGCAGTGTATCTACAGAATCTGCATCCACAGCACGGTATCTGCCTCAGTATCTCCCCGTCCTGCCGCACTGTAGGGAGCAGCTATTGTAAGGCTGAAATGTCCAATCATACACCCCACTAGCACCAGTAGGATTTTGTTCATCAGTTGCAATCATACAGGTCACAATTTAACTCCCTGACATTTTTAGTCATGCAATTATGAGTTTCTCCTTGGCTAGTTTACGGGCAGATCTTCATCTTTTCTATCTTTAGTGTGTCATGCACACTCATGGGATGACATCAGTAGTTGTATGAAGGGGGAGACTGAGCTGAGCACACAAAAGAATGGAATTGCTCTGTCAGGTCATTGAGTTTTGTCTTTTATGGTTTTGTTCATGACATAATTATATACTAATGACATTTTTCTGTGGCAGCATAACAGCAAAATCACCATTCAAGTCAGGAGTCACATAACTGAGTATTTAGGAGGGTGGGATGTTCCTAGTAAGACTGTGCTAAATTGCAAACACATAAAAGAAGAAAAGAATGGCAGGAGGTACTAAATTTTCCACTGCTGAGGTAGGAGGTGCTACAAACTCTAGTTCTGTCAATAAATTCAGTGGTGCTGAAGAGTGATATCACTCCTGACTTAAGAAGTCCTTATCCACAAGACTGCCAACCAAGGAAAGGGAACACTGGAAAAACTAAGGCTGAAAGCTGCCTATGAAATTCTCAATCTTCAAGGGCTAATTATTATAGCAACTTAAAACTTCTTCTGGCTAATGATTATGTGTGGGAGTCCAGAGTGCGGGGAATATTTCTCTGCACTCTGGACTCCCACAATTATGAACGAAATTAGTTTGTTGGTGTCATCTCAGTCACTATAACTGTTGAATCGTTGAATCAGTATTCATATGGATTGTCTCAAAGCACTGGTGGCAATTTATCCGTCAGTGATCTGTGTAACACACCATTTCCTAAGTACAGTGCATCGTAATAATGACAAATGTAGCTGCTGCTACATGGAAACAGCCGCTCTCTTCAGTCTCTGCCTGAAACTTCTGGAAACATTTCCTGGAGGGTATCTGGTATTAATCTTGACAGGAAACTTAGCTTCATAGAGAAGACTAAGCACAACTAATATAAAATCAGGAGCGTAAGCAAAATACTGTAAACTGGAAGACTATAAACTTTTCTCTGTGCAGCTGGAGCCAACATGAACTTGAACCTTAAAGTTTGGGCTCTGTAATGTGGCATCCCCAAAGTACTGGAAAGTAGGATGATGGTCCTAGTCAGGCACAGCCTACTGGAGATACAGAATAAAACTATAAATTTTTATTCCATGCTCAGAGCAAGAGAAGCCTAAATAGAAGCACACATAAACTCATTCTTTTGCTTTTTTTTCCCATTTTATGCCATAGTTGTGCCCATTTGCTCTCTGTGGCCTGTTCAGAGTCCAACAGATAGCTGACAATGAGCACTGATTATGGGAACTTGTGACTACCAGATGATAGTGCAGACTGACTATGAAGATGACTTTGTAGGTGAAAGATGGGCTTGACTTTAGAGAAAACCCAGAGCGTTATATTAATTCCTTCAAATGATGGATCTATGCTCTGCTGCATTTTTGAGAGCTTTCCTTAGAGCAGCAGATACTGGCTGCTGATGAAGATGTCAGCCTAATGGCCACATCCTGATTCTGAGATCCAAAAGGAGTTCAGCACAGAACTGCATAAATACAAAGAATATCCATCACAATGGTTAATTGTTCCTCTGACTCATCTACAGAGCAATGCTTTAAATCATCACAGAAGTCTTTGGTATAATTAAGAAAATGTGGTAAGCTGTCTCTCCCCAGTGGTATAGATGTTGACAAAGACAGAACATGCTGACTCTACAAAGTTTTCTCTGAGATACACACACAAATTAACCCTCTACTTGAAAATTAGCTAAGTGTATTTATTATTTACATCGCTCCCTTCTATATCATCTTAAATATACTTTTTTAGAAGCATCAAGTTGTGTTATTCAATTTAGGTGTTTGTTCAGTTTATACTTACAGTGAATGGTGATTATACATCCCTTGATCTTTAAATACTTTAAAACACCTTCAAGTAGTTTTTAGATTATCCTAAGTTGTTGCTTAACCTACATATTTAGGAAAATTATTAACAAATTCAGCAGTTTTATGCAAGTGAATTTGCTCATAAGCATTGCCTGGCATATATAATGGAAGATAATTCAGCTGTAAGTTTCTGTCAGGACAGATAGTGAATCAGTATAATTTGGAATTGCTCCCCTGAAATTAACTGAACCATGCTGACATACAGCAGTTGAAGATGTAAGACCTCAGCCTTCTTTTTATGGCAGTCTCTCTCTACTAGCTCTCTGTTTTGTGGCTTTCACCTGAACTGCTGACAATGTAACGTGTTCAGTTTGCTATGTATTTGCTCCTCAAGGCTACCTGAGCCTCGCTTTGTTTTTCCTGGGAAGTGGGTTGCAGTCACACAGAACCAAAATAATTTATAGATTAATAGCAGTGAAAAAGTACTTCTAGTGTTTTGTGTGTTTCCACCCATAAATCACTTCAACAATTTTTGAACGTGAAGCTCCTGCTCATGAACATGAAGCTCCTCCTCAAAACCAGCAAGAGCTTTAAACCCAACCTCAATGTGAATCTCTTCCATGAAGAAAGAAAAAGCTGCCTTAAAAAGGACCCACTAACCCTCCTTTTGTGCTCAGCTGCTCATTTCTGCCCCTGCACTTACCCCCTCCCTTGTGTTCACATAGAGAGAATGAGAACCTTATCCTAGAAACTAGTTCATTTTAAAAAAAAGTTTTCTCATCTGGTGCATGAGTAGCTTCAGGCCGGGAACGGGATGCTTAAGTTGGCATTGCTCCTGGAAAACATGACTGTCATACTGTGCTCTCACCAGTGTTTCTGAGGAAAATTTAGACTTGGCTATTTCAGACCTAATGAGTGAGCTTTTTGATTGTCCCAGCCACTCCCTCCTTGAAACGAGAGTTAGCATTCTGGACTGCACAATAGCTAAAATATCTAACAGTTATACCAATACAAATTTCAAACGCTAAAATCTTTAAATCAAATAGTCCTCCCTGAATCAAAACATCCTCTTTTTCTCAACAACAACAACAAAAAAAAAAAACTCAAACTATTTTTATGTTGTTTTCTGAAAAATTCATAACTGAAAACCACTGAAAAAAATTCTCACCAGCTCCATATCAGAGAAGGTGGAAGAATGCAATGCATGATTACTCCTATTATGGATATTCTTTTTTTTCTCTGAAAGGAAAGTAAGCTAACTTTGCAAATAAGATACAGTCTGGTTGATATAATTAGACTTTATATTCAGTTCCAGAGATGCACTTTCCATGCCTTTTCAAGGAAGACACTCAAACTCAGAACTGCCAAGAGGGTCAGTTGCTGCTAAAATAACCACTGCAAAACCTAAGAGTCTGTTCACAGCACCCACAATGTCCTTAGGACAGAAGAGATGGGTGGTTTGTAATAGGGTCACACTGAATCTAATTAAGCTAATGGGAAATCCAGAAGAGACTATTGTGCTTCCAACCTGCCCTACTACAGGACAAGTTCTTTGTTTCTCTCCTAAGCTGCTGGTTTTTTGTTTTTTTTTTTTGACATTATATAATATTTGTAAGGTTCTTTTAAATCTTTGCATGAGAGTACTAGGCAAAGACTTAATACCTGTTTCTATAATTGACAGTTTTTACTTCTACTGTCTGGTATGAAAAGCTTTGCAATGGCAACAGCACACAGTTTAAAATGAAGTAAAACCATTTTATTTTCCTTTGGAAATGTATAACTTGAGCTGAAAAAATTTAAGTATTCTCATATCTTCCTGAGCATAAAAATGCAATTACTTCCTTTTTTTTTTTTAAAGGCTTCTTCCTTTCTAAAGAGTTTTTTCATCTCTACCCCAAAAAGTCTAAAGTAAAGTTAAATATAGTTAATATGCTAGGCCTAGGTCTTAATTGTTCTTTGATCAATGGAAGTTGAGTAGACAGACAGAGAAATCAACATGTTGTTGCCAGCATCTTCTTTCTAGCTGCATTGCAGCCATTTAGTGTTATACAGTCAGCAATGCTATATCAGTATCTCATCATAAGCTCTCTTGGGCTTCTTAAGCTATCTGGGCTCTAGGAAAAGAATATGATAAAAGGATTTACAAAAATGCAAGAGATAATAATACGTAAGAATAAGATGTTCTATAAAAATCAGGAAAGTTTTTGAAGCTGTTCTGTAAGTTCATTCTCTCAGACCTGAGAAAGGTATAGGACAGCCAGAACATCAGCCCACTGCACTGCACTGATTTTGGAATCAAATGTAAAAATGCACAAAAGAAAATGACAGAGAATGAAACACACTGCGCTATAAAAATAGCATTAGCTATCCACTGCTCACAATATAAATGCAAACCCAAATAACTAACTGTATTATTAAAATACAACATCAATAACAAATCAAACCCAACTCACTCATAACCAACTGACCAACCAACCAAACAAAACAAGCCATGTGGCAACAGGATACTGTAGGTACAAACAGGTACAGAAGTTCACAGGGTCAGAAGGCTCCCTAAAGCACATCAGCAGTTACTCTCCATGATTGCAACTAGGCAAATATTAACAAAGAGGTAGCATCCACATATTTCAAGTGAGGCATAGATAAATCTGTTTGCATTTTGAAGATAAATGGGCAGTGCAAGAAGGAATAAAGTATTTTGTCCTTTACGACAGTATGTACATAGTCTGGGATCTTTCAGTTGAGAGTGATGCTGATAACTCTGTTTTAAGAGCTCACTGGTTTTTCTGCTGACTGCCTTGGATTCTGACTATCTTCATATCACAGCTTCAGAGGTGATAATGAAATGGCACCACTTCTTTCAAGGATACTTAATTTGAATACTGTCAGCAATTGCACAGAATTAAGTTCAAGCACAAATCAATAACCTCTCCATTTGCAGTCCAAACAATACTGCAAAATGCAGAACACAGAATGGAAGGCAACGAAATCTGATGAAGGTGCTATTGTGAGACGACAGTTTATCCTCTACTAATTTGGTTTTAATGGGGATATTATAGCTGCTATCAAAAAGTACAGGAGACAATATTTTTTCCCTTTTTAGGGCTTGCAAGCCTTGGAACCACACACTTCTCCACTCAATACCTTGAAATTAATCCAGGATTATTCAATTGCATGAGAACTGTTAGACTGTTGGAAACCACATCCCACACTCTGCCTTTTTATTGTAAGCTTCCTTATAGTATCATCTTGCAGTGAAACCTGAATATCCTAATGGGATTAAACATAAAAGAAAGTCAGGAAAAAAAGTTGCTGGATTAGAATTTTAACTGAAGCCTTCTATGAGAAAGACCACACCACTGTCAGTGGCCTTTCTCTCCTCATGTGTGAGCCCACTTGTGCCTAGTCAAGTGTCCAAAGGAGACTCCATCAGTTCACGCTGTATTTATCCTTTTGCTCCTAAAACAGGTGTCTCATTACCAAGAGAACAAGTATTCATGCCACTGATGGGGGTGTATCAACCCGCTCTGCAAGAGTGCATAATCTTCTCTGGTACGAAGAGCAAAATGTAATGATGTTGTTTAAGACCTGAGTTTTGTATTGATAAAAAACTATTATTCCGAGCAAAAGACAATACATTCTGTTTTAGAAAATAGGAAAAAATGCAGGCTTTTAAATATTGTAGAATGCCATTTCTATCTCCAGCTCCAGCCTTTGTTTGTTTTTTAAAGGCACTCTCTGATAAGTTTGCCTCTAACATATCTAAAAGTTGTTTTAGAGTCTCATACTGTATCTTCACTGTGCTTATTAGATACCACAAGAATGCTTTTCATCTCATTTTTACTCTAAACTCCTGAAGTCATCCCTAGCTCTGAACAACTGTATTAATTAGAGAGTAGTTATTCACAGAGGAGCAGAAAACCAAGCTCAAGCAAAAGAAATTTCTGAAACACTTTTCATTTTTATCAGTCTAGATCTCTTTGCCTTCACAGTGCTTCAAAGATTCATGCTCAGTCTCATAAATGCTATCATAAAACAATAACAACAGTGTGAACTCTAGTGTGGGAAGATATTTTTGAGGTTGAATTCCTGTTCCTACACTCAGATACATGCCCCAAATAAGGAAACAAAAAGAGCTTTCCTCACATCATTCCAGCCAGTGTGCTCTCCTAGTAATATAACTCCAGTTCAACTTACTGCTGTTCTCCCTTTCATATTAAGTCATACGTAAGATGTCAAGCAGGTTGCTGGACACTTGAACTGAAATCTCAGGTATTATATGTGTTTATTCTTATTTTACTGTAGCAACTACTAGATGTAGTGTTGAGTCAGTACAAATAGTAAGAAGATGGTCCTTGACCTTTTGAGCTTGTAAGAGAAGTCTAAGAGAAGAGAAGGTGAATAGGTGGAGGGCCAGACAACACCATAATCAGGTATTCAGGTCAGCAGTCAGTACACTATGACTACTATATACATTTTCTCTGGCAGTCCTGATTTTCAGATTGAGATAATTATTGTCAACGCAGAATTTGCTATGAACATTTATAATCTATTTGGCTCCTGTTTTAAGCCCTAGTGCTTATTTCTCCACAAAAAAAACAAAATCCCTCTTATCTGTCCCATTATATAAAATGCTCTGCCTTCTACCACCCTCGTCTCCCAACCTCTTCTGCAGTATATAGAAAGAAACCAGGGAAGGGAAGCAAGTTTTGCTAAAGGATATATTAAGATCTTCATAAAGAAGATAAATAAAGATAGGATTAGATATTTGACATGAACATGGATGACAGTTTCAACACAATAGTTTTGAAAATTCTGCTTCCTGGTTGTAGAATTAATTGTGACAAAATATATTACTCCTGGATGCTCTGGAATGAACCCACCAATCCTTTTAATCTGCCTAAAATTCCACAGACAAAAGCCCTGCCCGTGATTACCATTTACAATGTCACTTCCTTCTTTGAACTGGCTGGCTTATCTTTACCCACCATATCAAGTAGCAACCAACATTTAGTCCCTAAACTTTTGAATACAAACAGTTCTGATCCAGCATGTGTCCCAGGTTTTCTCTCTTATGCATAATATTTTTATCACTATAGTTTCACTAAGTGAAATCTTCACTATTACTTTCATTACCTTTCTTCCATTTTTGTGTCTAATTTAGCCTGAGCTCCCCTTTCTCAGCCCTTATTAAGCCCTATTGGATAGACTCTGGTCCTTTTTTCGTTCAACAGCCCCACTCCTTCCTACGGATTGCTATTTGTTGGGAGTAAATTATGTGCATTCTCAAGTTTGTATTTGGGTAACTGTGATGTAAGCGACAATCATCCCTTCCTTTGGAATTATGAGTGAGTCTTTTTATTGTGTTTATTGATCTAGAATAAGCAGTTTTAATTCATAAATTATGTAGCAGCATTTGTATTGAACACTGATAAACAGACTGTCATCATAAATATCTTTGGTAAAAGATAAATATGGTAAAAGGATTTACATGGCTCCAGTGTCAGAGAAGGACAATTTTGAAAAGTTATGAGAAGGTTTTGGCTGACCAAGGTAAGGATTAATTAACCCGGAGCTCTGAAATACATGGTAACAGGTACTTATGATGGACTTACCTTTTATATCCAAATGTCACGTAAATGCTGAATTTCATACAATTATACTGCTTAGAACTCAGATTCTAATCTCAACAAAAACTGGCTCTACATGAGCTTTGGCTCATGTACCCTAATTTATACCACTGAATGAACAGAAACCAGCTATTCCTATTAATGTGTATAGCAAAAGAATGCAGAGACAATACCTGCACAAACCCACATATCATGTAGTCATCAAACAAAGGGAGACTGGGGCGGTCCTCTCGATAAATTGTGATTTTGTAGCTGCTCACAACCTCAGGGCTGGGCTGCGAATCATCCGTTAAGAGAATGATGACTTTGTTCAGTCCAAGGCCAAGGGGGTAGTTAGCGATGCTGCATGACAAAATAGGAAAGAAGTGGAAAAAACACTAAAGAAACAAAGATTTACACTCCTTTATCTATGGCTGCTGAATTTCACTTGCTCCTAGAGGCTATGTCTAACATTTTCTTTGTCTTACAAAATACGTGAGATTTTAAATAAAAACAGTGTAAAATAAGATTTGTAAGTATTTGTAGTTCTTTCAAGAAGACAAAATACTGAGAGTAAACCTTAGTGAAAACGGTGGCAGTGGCAAATATTCTGACATGAAATCTGTGAATGAAATCATTAGGGACAATAATTCCTGGCAGGCCCAAATTTGTGATGAAGTCATCAGGGAGACAAATACAATCAGAAGTGTAGCTAGCTGCTGAAATTGTCCACTAGCCAAATCTGATGGATTCCCAGACAAACTGCTCAGAGTGACACACCAGAGCAAAGCTGAGCTGTGCTCTTCTTCCTTTAGCAGGGAAATAAATGCTGAAAGGCACAGAACTTGCACATACAGGGCTTTTACTTTTTCAGTGCAAAGATCATCTTGCTATTCTTTTTCATTCTACAAGGAAGAAATCTTTGAGGTTTTTACATATATCCATGCTGACTGCCAAGGCAGTTAACATTAAAATACCAAAATGTTGGGTGGAAGAATTTAATGACAGTTTATTTTGAAATGATAAATCAAGACTGATTTCTTATTGAAACATATTGTGCATTAAATCAGTAACAACTGCACAGTTATTTCTGCTTAGTAACAGACATTCTAGGTCAAAGCATCTGCTTCACAGTCAGTAGAAGATGCTGTGTTGTCTAAGCACTTCATGTCATGAAGCAAAGCTAGCTCTGAAATAGTTAAGAATTTTTCTTCCCAAGTAAATCACTGTTCCTGTTCTCCCTTTTATCCACTCACTAATGCCTAGTATGTAAGGAGGCCAGTTCTCTGGTTCTGAGGTACCTGACCCAGATAAATAAACAATTTTTGTCCCTCCCAATGTTAAAAACCAGGCCATACCCAAAATACCTATTGGTATTGTTCCTTGTACATGCTGTTTTCTCTGACAGAGCTGGTTGGGAAAGACAAAACTGTGCCAGGGATCATAGTAGCAATTAAACATCATGGTTTATTGTGGGTCAGTGCTCAAACATGATGTTTAGTGGTGACTCTGCTCTCTCCTCTATCATCCAGCTTTATAGTTCTCTAAAAGATCAGATAAGCTGAGACTCTTGTGGATGACAAGATGACCCACTTAGTGAATGAGAGAAAGGCTGTGATTGTTGCCTACCCAGACTTTAGTGAAGCCTTTGGCACTGTTTCCCACAGCATTCTTCTGGAGAAACTGGCTGCTCACACCTTACATTCACATACATTTTGCTGGGTAAAAAACTGGCTGGATGGCCAGGACGATGATCTGGACATGGAGATTGAAGGCACCCTCCGTCAGTTTGCAGATAACACTAAGCTGGGAGTGTTGATCTGCTGGAGGGCAGGACGGCTGTGCAGAGATCTGGACAGGCTGGATCCATGGGCCGAGGCCAAGTGTATAGGTTCAACAAGGCCAAGTGCCAGGTCCCGCACTTGGGTCACAACAACCCCACGGAGAGCTACAGGCTGCGGGCACAGTGGCTGCAAAGATACCTGGTGGAAAAGAACCTGAGGGTGCTGGTCAAGAGCTGCTGAACATGACCCAGCATGTGCCCAGCTGGCCAAGAAGGCCAGTGGCATCCGGGCCTGTATTAGGAATAATGTGGCCAGCAGGACCAGGGCAAAGATTGCGCCCATGTACTCAGCACCGGTGAGGCTGCACCTCAAATCCTGTGTTCAGTTTTGGGCCCCTCACTACAAGAAAGACATTGAGGGGCTGGAATATGTCCAGAGAAGGAAGGAAGCCAGGTGAAGGGGCTGGAGCACAAGCCGGATGAGGAGTGGCTGAGGGAGCCAGGGGTATTTTTTCTGGAGAAAAGGAGGCTGAGGGGAGACCATGTCACTCTCGACAGCTGCTGGACAGGAGGTTGTAGCAAGGTAGGGGTCAGTCCCAAGTGATAGGACAAAAGGAAATGGCTTTAAGTTTCAGCAGGGGAGGTTTAGGTTGGATATTCAGAAGAATTTCTTCACTGAAAGGGTTGTCAGGTATTGGAACAGGCTGCTGAGGGAAGTGGTGAGTCATCATGCCTGGAGGTATTTAAAAGCTGTGTAGATGTGGCACTTAGGGATGTGGTTTAGTGGTGGGCTTGGCAATGCTGGGTTAACAGTTGGACTTGATGACCTTAAGGGTTTTTTCAATATGACTTATTCTATGATTCTATGACAATTCCTTATAATACAACTATGACAAAAATGGATCATTCTGAGTCAGTAAACTTGAGCTTATTTCTTCTTTTGAAGCCAGCTGCCCTACTCTGACCCATGTAAGCAGACCAAGCCCAGCAGAGCAGCAGATTAGGGCACGGTGCAAAATTAACACCTGGATACAAAAGCTCAAATTCTCTGTCATCTACTGTGTGCAGTGTAGTGATGGTTTTTTACCACCCAGCTTTGATGTTGTCAGTAACTGCAGAAGCTGGGTGAGATACTGCAGTTGTACACCCCATAAAGCTAGGGTTAATTATGGCTTGAGAACAACATACAACCATTGCCTTCAAGACATTGAAAATAAATACAAGTTTCTTAGTGTTGAACTCCCACTGACGTTCCTGTGACTAATCTATTTGTGTTCTGGGTTTCTAGAAATAAAAAAAAAAATCTGGAACATTATGACATATTTCCAAAATTAAGTTTTTACACTGATACTTTGTTTCTCGTACCTTGGCCCTTTCTTGTCGTCGAGGTGTACGTGGCATTGGCAGTTAGAGGGTTCTGCTCCTATCTTCACTGTCACCATGTCGAATGGCACTTCTGCATAGTATTCTCTGATCTTTGGGTTAAACTGAGGAGTCAGGTCCAGCTGTGGACTGGTCAAGATCTGTCTGATATGAGATAGGGTATCTTTATCTGTTCCAAGAAGGCATCAAAGAAAAAAACTGTGAAATGTATGAACATTTTGAAACTACATGCAACTTCTAGCAGATTGATAACATGTACAGTGGCAAGGTATTTAATGCCTAGTGACTTTGAGACTCATAATCCTGCTGCAAAGTTTTAACGGAGTTTGTAATGGCATTTGAAAGAAATTTGTAGGCCTTGGAGGGATTTTAAATATTCAGTGTCCAATCACTTTAGTCCTAGTCACAAAACTCAAAGCCTGTGTAAGCCTTTGAAAATGGAAGGATTAAGTCTGGGAGAGCTGTCTCTAGCTGGTTAACTGAAACTTAAAGAAGAGGTAGGCCAAAATTCATAACCTACTTACGTACCAGGCTGTGTACAGGGTTTATGTACAAGAGTAATTTCCAGTAAAAATCAAAATAAGTTAGACATACTCTTACTGTTCATAAGAACAAGTCACATGGAGATATCAAGACCCATGGGGTCATTTGCAGTACAGCTGGAAGAATGTTTTATTAAAATTCCTATATCAACAAATTCCAGCTTCTTTTCTGTGTATGAAATCTCCACAATCAAATCCTATTTGCACAAATGTGTCCTTTATTTCATAATGTTTGCCAAATTACTCATGAGAATAATTATTTGTTGGCAACCTACTTATGACAAATATTTTAATCCAGCCTACTGGATTCAGATTTACAGTATAATTACACATTCAAAACTGCTTTACACATATATCCACTAGTACATGTTTTAAACTGGGTACTTCAGAAAATATTCCAGATAAGAAACTCTTTTACTATAATATCTGAAAAATCTTGTGGCTTAAAAGGGTCAAAAATTATGCAAATAATTCTACGTGAACCTTTTCTACCTTGAAATACCTGCCCTGAGAAACAAAACAGGGCAATTTCAGAACTCTATTGCATGGATTAAAATTTAAGGGAAGATATTCCAGTGGAAGAGCAGAATTTGGGCTAGATTTGTAGGGGAATAGAGTCTTATACATTGACACACAGAAGGTATTAAAAAAAATCCCTACAGATGAGCATAAACATTTCTCCACATCCTGTATGTCTAACTTAGAATTTGTTAGAAATGTTAGAAATGTTGTCTCACTATTAGCTTAAAAATGAGGAGGAATTTCAAAATAACACTAATTGAGGTATTTTAAAAATAAAATATCATGCAATTAGAATGGTGATGCCAGTCAGCCAGCCCAGGAGTATTTCTGGCCTCTCTCTGACACAAGAATAGTTCCTGGAGGCAGTATGAGATCAGCAGCAGGGGGAACATGAGGCTCAAGGTGTAGCAAAACCTTTCCACCACAGAGCAATGGCTTCATGTTTACAAATCGGCCCATCAGATAATTTGGGAATGAGGAAGGCAGCAGAAAGCATTGTTACCACCAAAGAAAAATGTGTTTTATGTCTTTACAGATCTTTAAAAATACTTTAAATATTCCTACAAGCAGATATTTTAGAAAAACTCCTCATCTCTTAAGCAGCTCCTTAATACTACATTATCAAGCTGAAGACAAAGTTTTAAACAAAGCTGATTAAACTCCAGACAAGTTTAAAGGTTTTTCCACAAGAACAAATGTATCCTGAGGTTATTGGAAAGAGGGGGGCAAAAGTCTATTGAAGTGAGACAAGGTATCAATGAGTGCTGGAATACTCACATTAATATGCACATACAGGAATATTTAATTTTGGTTTTGAGGCTTATTTAACTTAATAGCTCATTTATTGAGTGTTTTATAAACATTCTTGCTACTTAAAAATCCTTTTTTTTTTTTAGTAAAAGCCTGCAGATACTCTATTTGCTTAGAGATTATGTACAGAAAGCCAAGGAATTTTGTCAAGAAATCTCTCTTCATTCCCCTCCGTGGTCTAGAAAGACCTTGACTTACCATAACTGCATTGTCTTTCTTCAGTCTTACTGGAATAATGCAATGCTGAAAGATAAACAGAAACAGCTAATAATTTTCTGCTCTCAGCCTGATTACAGTCCTACTGGAGAAGGAACCATCTTTTACTTTTGTAAGAGATACATTGTACTTTTATTCTTTACAGTGTGAGATCTTTATTTGAGGCTTGCAAATGCTGCTCATGGGCTCAGTGTAGCAACCTACATAAGATAAGGAAGAAATTGATCTTTTATATGTAGTAATCTAAGACTTTCCATCTGGAATGCAAGACAATGTAATCTAAATCCACATGTTATCAGAAATAATACAAATAGGAAAAACATACTGTATATAAAAGATCTTACTCTGAACCCTTACCTTCATGATTCTTCCTGAAGTCAGAAGGAACATTCTGCTTAGGACTCATATTTTCTTGAGAAGGTTGCCTGTCAATTCAATAGCAGACATATTTCTACATGAATGGAAGGAACAGAAAAAATGAAGTATTTTGCAAAAATTTCTATATGGTATCTCAGGGCATATGGTATTTTAGTATTCTCCATGGAAAGATGAACTTTCTGGATTCATATTCCCAGCATTAGAGATATTACCTGAGTGAACGTAACAGAAAACACACATTCCATAATACATGCCAGCACATCTCATCAATAGAAAAAAAAGAAATAAATTCCAAAACATAGTTGCATTGTTGGGAAAAGGAAGAGTGGATATAGCCAAGAACAAAGTAACCCAAACCATATCTCTTAACTGCTTCTATGATGGGTTTTTTGCATATACTTGAGATTAAAGTTAGACTTCATTCAAAAAGAATTAAATAAAAATGAAGGCATGTCTCCAGGGGGTTATCTGTACTGACATTAGCATGAATTCCTAAAATGGAACTTCTATGTGTTTTGCTTTGTTTGCAAATTCAAAACAAATCCAGAGAGTGTGTAAATATATACATACATACATACATACATACATACATACATACATACATACATACATATATATATATATGTAAAATCTCTGTGAAAAAAAGACAAGTCAATTGCAACAATTAATCAACATGTCAGTGGTGTCCATATTGTGAACTCTGCAGATTTTTTCTTTCAAGTAGAATTTTGGTAGCATGTTAGAAAAAAGGGAGTAGGCTTCTCTTCAATCCAGTCCTCTGGCTGATAAGACCTTTTTGGAGGTCCATTAGCATTTCTTGAAGCTTTCACTGGTTTTCCTCCTAGTGTTTCCTTTAGAAGTTCTCTTAACACAGCTTCTCCCTGGATACTGCAGTTTGGATTTTGAATGACACAAAGTCACTCTCTGTGCCAAGTAAGGGAGGTGGTAATATTGTTCTGTGCAATCATCCATCACTGATGTTTCAAGAGGAGCTTCTGAAAGCAGTATTGAGGTCAATCACGGAAAAAGGTAAATTGTCCAGTGATAAAAAACTGTCCAGTGATAAAACAGATTTCTGTATTAACTCAATGAGATAAGGAAAGAAGCAGCTGGCAGACCTGTGTGTCTTTCTGTGTGCAGGAAAATGTAGTTCTGAGCTTGCAGTGTCTAGACACCACTCTAATTTTATTCACATTGATGACCTACTTCAAAGGAGGCACTTAACAAACTATTGGAGTTTGCTTTCCAAGTTGTAAGTCATTTTGCACCCCTCTTTCTGCTTGTCAAGGAAGTAACAGCTAACATCTGTCAAATACATTTTCTCTCTCTGCTGTTCCTGTTTGCCTACCTGGTCCCAAACACTGTTTTAAGGTGAAAGCAACATGTCTTAACTCTATAAAATGACAGACTTCGGTTTCGTCAGAGAACACTGACTAGTGAGGAGTGCGGCAGCCACCACAACTGCAAGGTCCCTGCTCAGAAAGGAACAGCATGACCTGTATGAATCTCAAATCTGTAGAGACTGCAATTAACATCAGACCACATTAAGAAACATATAATAACAATATCTGATTATTTAGAAAACATATTAGAGAAAAATACTCAGATTACAACATGGCCAGCAGGACTGGGGCAGTGACTGTCCCCCTGCACACAGCACTGGTGAGGCCACACCCTGAATCTTGTGTTTCGTTTTGGCTTCTCACTACATGAAAGACATTGAGGTGCTGTAGCATGTCCAGAGAAGGGTAATGAAGCTGGGGAAGGGGCTGGAGCACAAGCCTTATGAGAAGTGGCTCAGAGAGCTGGGGGTATTTAGTCTGGAGAATAGGAGGGTCAGGGGAGACCTTATCACTCTCTACAACTCCCTGAAACGTGGTTGTAGCCAGGTGGAGTCATTCTCCCATGTCATAGGTGATAGGATGAATCTTTCCAACATAAGTAACTCTACGGTCCAATGATTTATCTCTGCTGCAGCCTGAGCTTTTTAATCATCAGCACCATGAAGCTTTCCTTTGTCCAAGCTCCTTGCAATAAGCAGACTGAGGTAAGACGCAGTTATGAAGCTCTTCCTAGTACAGAGGACTCTGCAGAGTCCTTTCCTTCACATGCTGTTACTCAAGAAAGGACCTTCATCTGTTTCAGTGGCCCCCTACTTACTTAAGTATCTTGGAGGAGTCGAGTACAGATGTGCGTTTTGCCTACACACTTGGCAGTTAGCTCTAATGAAACTAATGACTGTATGTCAGTACCCTTGGTGAGTGCATGCTTGTGAATGAACCTTTCAAAAGATTCCCAATGTGTACATCATAAACTATTGCTGTGAACCTGTCTTTTAGGAATCTCTCTGATTCAGCAAACGAGAAAGGCAAAGGATTGACAGCAGCAATAGTGATATATCTCTGATGGTCTATGCAATCAGACATAAGCAATGAAGGACATGTAGAAAGAGAATATTTCATAAGACTAAAATATAAAAAGGAAAAAGCTAGTTACTTTTGGTGTCTCTGATGGATATGTTAGTTGTGAATGGTGCAACTTTTAATGGGTCATAAACTCAACACTGAGACCATATTTCAATATTCAGTAAAGTTATTAATTTTCTTTCTTTAGATGATGTTATGTAGGTCTCTCTTCAAAATAAGCTCTCTGTTTTGTAGAGTGTTTGTTTGGCTTCAGTCACAGAGTTTCCATGAGGGCATTTGGCTCTTTAAATGAAATACCTTGTGCTGATCTTCAGAAGTGAAATAAAAAAATTCAGACTCAAGAGTGGGATTAATTTCCTGGCACTTAATCCCAACTGTCTCTCTCCTTTCCTCCTTCCTTCTGTCTCTCACTCCTCCCATTCCAGGTCAGTGATCTTATCCTTGTCTTCCTTGTCATTGCCTTTCTCTGTCCCGTAGTTCAAACATGTTAATTTCTCAGACTTTCCAGGTAATTGACATGACCAAATTAAATTCCAAAGAAGTATTTTCAGCCCAAATTCAGTCTGAGGGCTGACGCTTCTAGTTTGAACTAAAAAAGGGCTTGCATATGAGAAGCTGATATATTTTCCAAATATATCAGTTGATTTCAAAAAACATTTGCAGCTCTTTGACCTGCTTAGGCTTTTGTCTTTTGCAGATACAGAAACATTAGCTTTACTTACCAATCTGATTCTTCCATGCTGTCTGCCATAGCCAAATATACTTTCCATGACACCTTATAGCCCCTATTCTAAAAGACAGCAGTTATGTATGTCCTAGTCATATCATGAGTATAAACTACATAGAGTTGAAAAAAGTCCATAAAAAATGCCAAAAATCTTTTTCAGAGTATGTTAGGTGTAATATCTTATACCAATACATCTGAGGTGGTCATTTTCACTTAGGCTGTAATTATTTCATTATAGTTTGAGATGAGTTTCTTGAGTTCTTCTCATTTCTCATGTGGAAGGAATTCAGGGAGTTCACTAATACCATTTAAGGTTTCAACACTAGTCATCCAGATGAAATTAGTTAAAATACATAGACTAAGAAACATCTTTATATCCTGTCTTCATCCTATGGAGTCATGATCAGTGAAAAAAGTAACTACACAAGACCTCAGTCAGAAGTCACTATTTTTCCCATGAATGTCTTGTCTGCTTGGACAGTCAGTTATGAAATCACTAGATTTGATAAACAGAAATACCAGTTTTCCACAGTCAGAGAAATAAGAACTGTTAAATAAATCAACTAAACAACCTGGCCTTAACTGAAGAAATTCAGGAAAAGTGTTCTGATATACAAACTCATCAAAGCTGGGGAAAAAAAAGATTAATCAAAGCTCAAAGAGAATGCATACCTGAGTTATTTGGGGAGTAAATACAACTAAGCTCTTTCTTCTCTGCAATTAAGTATAATTACATGCATATCTGACACATGCATCACCATCACATGCATGTAGCTAAAGGAGTGGAAGATTCTGATTTAGCAATGTCAAAGGACATGGTTTTTTATACAGTGAATGAAGAGAATGGTGTTATTAGCTTAGCCACTGCAGAAAAATACAGTGCAAAGAAGCAGATTGGCCTATGCCCTGGAGAAAGGTCATGGTACTTGTACATATTTATACACATACAATAATGTTGAGCTTGAAGGAAAAAAAGAGGCCAAGGGGCTTGCTCAAAGTGAGTGAGTGGCACAGCTTAGATTAGAACAGAAAGCTGCTAAAGGCTGGTATGCTTTGATATGCAAACCTAAATATTTCTGCAAAAGGCCAAGGGCTTACAAATGAATGCAAGCAGCTGCATCTTTGAGTTACTTCTCACGGAGGGATCAGAGTGGTCGGCAGTAACAACAGTAACTTAGCACTTTCATGGAACTGTGTATTTTCAAAACACTAATAAACAGTTACCTAGTACAGTGATAAAGTATAAGCTCCCCTTTACAGTAAAGCAAACAAAAATACAGATAATTATTGATTTGCTGAAAGCCATGCCCAATTCAATGAGGAACAAAATTAAAACTTAAGAAATCTTACAGATGCCTTATATACTCACTACAGCATTCTCCCAGCAAAATGTACAAAATAATATCATTCACACATTCATCTTGAGACTCAGTGCAATGGGGCATACACATTGTCTAATATGCCTGTTCCCAAGTCCTTGTTTGTAAAATCACAAATGTCAGTAGTCAGTATGGCATACATGTATATGAAACATCATTAGCTAAGAGATAATGAAAACAGAAACCACATTTTAACATACAGTATACTACAAGTTTACTCCTTCCTTTCCTTCCTTCCTTCCTTTCTTTCCTTCCTTCCTTCCTTCCTTTCCTTCCTTCTTTCCTTCCTTCCTTCCTTCCTTCTCTCCTTCCCTCCCTCTCTCCCTCGTTCTGTCCTTCCTTTCCTCTTTCTCTACTTATGAAAGTTAAAACTTCTTGCAAAAAGTTCAATGCATCTACCTTTGTCATTATGGCATTTTTTCCATCTTTTCACAAACAGTTAAAATGAGGTTCTCAGAGTATTATGCTCTCTGACCTGTCTTTTGTTGGACAGAAAATTTGGAGCCACTCAAAATTATTAATTCTTCTGGAAAAATTTTCACCTGAAATTTTATATTTTCTTCACAGTTTTGCTTTTAATTGGTACATAAATTAAGACAGTCTTAACCCTGGGAAACGCTCCTAATTCAGAGTTTACAGTTGTTTAGGAAAAAACCTACCTAATTAATCTTTCTTAAAATATATCCTTTCTTAAAATATGTTCTTCATATTAGACAGAGAAGCAAAACCTGTTCTGTTTAGAAACCCAGCTACAGTTCCAATGGGAGAATGGCTGACAGGGCTCCATATAGGATGACAGACCTTCACCTCAAGGATTGCAAGTCCACCTACATCTACTGAAGGATTAAGTTTATGATGCTCACTGGAGATATTGCAATTACGTAATTTGAGAAACTACCCTCAACATATATAATAGTTATCTTACCACTCCAAAAGATTTGTATGTGCCTCTTTATTCATGAACTGGAATTGCTGAAGTAAACTGGAAAGCAACCAATGCACAGTCAGGACTGAACTAAGACGCCTCACTGGGTCTACCATTCGATAAAGGTCACGCAGCAACATTTGGATCTTGGGTGCAGAGGAAGGGAAAAGCTGAGAAGAGAGACACTGATTAGAGACAACACAGAATGATATTTGTAGAGTGCAAAGACAAGAGAAATGATCAGCAGACGGTATATACAGCATAGGGCTGGTTAAATATTAATCCTCTTTCCCACACACTTACAAAATTACTGTCATGCCCAGCCTCGCAAATCAGGATTACCAGTATTGACGTGGAAGTTGATCTCTTTTGCCTCTGAACTGATGCTGAGGCTAGCTCAGTTGGTCAGAGCATGGAGCTAATAATGCCAAGGTCACAGGTTCAAACCCTGTATTGGCCATTCATTTAGGATTTGATGATGATCCTTCTGGGCCCCTTCCAACTCAGATGATTCTGTGAATTCCAGATCTATTAGACTCAGTGCTTCTTCAGACAGTGTCATCAGTCTCCATCCCTAATACTCATCCAGGAAGTCTCATAGAAATCCTGATATCATGCATATTTTCTGAACAACAGATTCAGTTGCAGGTCCTTTATTTTCCCAGTACTCACCATTTCCCTCATTAACTATGCCTCTTCACAGACACTGATTGTTATTCCTTCATCTGTGTTCTTCTCCAAAAATGAACTCAAAGTGTGAAGAAGGAAACATAACATATTTCACCTGTTTTGGTTTTTTTCCCACTTTTTCATCTATATCTACTCTCTGGTCGTGATCTCAGTGTTGTACTTTCTCTAGTCCTTCCACTCACTCCTGCTTTGCTTTGTTACCATTCTATTTTCTTACCACCTCATTAGTCATTTACATTGCTTTCCTTCTTTTCCTTTCCTTCTATTTTCTGCTCTCTGTTTCTGCTTTAGCTGTTTTTTCCAGTGGAACCTCAACTCAAATTCTCTGTTGTATTTCTTTATCTCTTTTAAATTCAATTCAAATGATCCACCAAAATAAAATCAGTGTTACCTCTATCTACTTGCTCTCCTGCCCATCCAGCCTAATTACATATGCCAGAGATAGCAGAGAATGGTAATGAAGGAGAAATGTTAAGAGATTTACATAAAACATATATCCAATAAAACAAAACCCTATTTATTTTACCAGCTCAAATTGTCCAAGACTCTTCAGCTCCTTTATGAAAGTAATCATTGAATTTATCTCTTCTAAAGAGAAACATTGCTCATCTTCTCTGTTGGATGTTCCATCCTGTGAAGGAAAGGACAGCAAGTTCTGGTGAAATCACGTGGAAAGCAGTGTGCTTTCATTAGACCCCAATCCCTTCACTGATCACAGGAACAAGTTACAGCAGCTCTCAACTAGCCCTAGCCTCAGCCAGCCACCTCCCTGATAGCTCATCCTTTCAGGCTAGAATAAAGCAGACTGTGCATTAGCTTTGTCTAGAAACAAACCCATAGAAACTACCGGTCTCTGGAACACGGGCTGGGTAATCACATCACTACATGTCTGTGTATCTGCAGCTTTCTGCTTTATCCTGTCATAAATTTAGAACCCATGACCCTGTTTTAGCCACATCTGTCTGAGAGGCAGAAGTCGCCTGGATAACTTAGTCCCTGTAAGTCTTTCAAGAAGGGGACTCCTCAGAAATGCATCCTTAAAAGTGCCCAGACTGAGAGAAATACTGCTAAACATGATCTCAGCTTGTCAGAAATGGTTTTCACTAGTGACGCAAAATTTATACAGATTCTATAAATGCAAAAAAAATACTGGAACTGGTTCTTGCATTGAGAATAAGACACGAAGTTGAAAGAAACAAAATTTAATTCTGATGCTCATGGATCTCCATGCACGAGTTAGTTAATTCTGGATGAAATTCTGAAAACGCACAGATCTTTATATTAAAGAAAGACCATTTAAAAAAATTGTGGGAAAATTACTTTGTTAAAGCTTTAAATTGATCTTTCAAGCACAGTATTTTGGAAAATGACATAATTCAAGAGTAGAACTTTTAAAAGAAAATTCAGTTGTTCAATATAATTACAGTTTTATTCCCAGAATACAATAAAATAAAGTTTAGATTAAATAAATCCTCTATTCTGTAAGTTGGCACCAACAATTTTGGAAGCATACAATTTAAAATTAAATATTTTCAAATAGCTAATAATAAGAAAAAGTAGGAATTAACTACCTGGCTCACAGATGATCCATATATTTTTTGCAAAGCTTCAATGAAACTGGATGTTGAGGATTCATTAGATAAGAGAAATTTAAACGTATCTTCAAAGAGAAGTTCTTTGGAAATTTGGTCCTGAATAGTCAATTCATTCTCATTTTGAAAGTCAAAGTTTTCATGCACCTGTTGGAAAATAATATAAGAATTTACAGTTTGAATAACAAGTCCAGTCTTCTCATAGCAATAAATACTAAACTAGAACTTTAAAAAAAAGGTAATAATAACACAAACTGACAGGATTATAAAACGAATGCTGTGCCACATTTTCACACAACTGCATACCACAATGTTTGCTGCCCTCCAGTGGACAGAGTTTAGTATTGCAGTCACATGTGAATGCTTTTTTTCATGTTTGATTTGAAATTTGATTTAAAAAATAAAATGTCAGATTATATGTTAACATATCTCTTGAAAAAATCATGTTTTTAGGGTTAATACACGGTTAATCTGTTACTATGGATGAAAGTATAAGTTTTACAATATATAAACACAATAAACAAATTCATAGTTATAAAATATGACTAAATCATTATTTTAGCATAAACACAAATATAGCATCAGTATGAATAGGTTGTGTGCATAATACAGTTTTCAAGTGATAATACGCAAATTCAATGTTGCATTAATTATCAACATCTATTTATTAGAGCAATTTGGTTTTTCATAAGAAACTACTAAATCCTACTGATTTACTGTAAATTTATGGATAATGGCTAATGATTGAAACTTCTATACAGACAGGTAAACATTATGTTTTATGTTTCATTTTTTAAGCACTTCTGGGATAACTTTTTTACAGCCTGGTATACAATCATTGGACCCCTATGACATACCACACTTACACTTACTAAGTCCTCTCAGACTAATTAAGGCTATTTTCTTCCTGGACTTTTTAAATGGTGCAAACTTCCTTTCATGTGTGCATTTTTCCTATGTGTTTAAAGGATTTTTTTCCTGAAGTATGGAGAGATTGACTGCACCGTTGTTACTAGACACTGGAACAGATTTTAAGTGGGGCTATATTAACAAACTTTGGTTAATATTTGTATATCATAAATATGAAGAAACATTTTATATACCTAGGTATAAACATATTCATGTGTATACGTGAGGTAATGAGAACAGCTGGAAAGCAGCACAATATTTGTTTCAGGACAGGCTGTTCTGAGGCAGGAGTGGTACAAAAACTGGCACAGCTCTCATTTCCCTGGTTTTAAGGGCCTTGTGGATCATCCAGGAAGAAGGCAGCACAGTGGAGGTCAAAGCAGGTAATGAAATGAAGAAGTACAATTCAACTTATGGGGAACTTTAATTTTTATTAAAAGCCAATTACGGTTTTTTAATTTCCTCCCTTCATCTTTGTTCTGTCACATTTAAAACCTAACTCCACTTTCATGCAATGCTTCCTATGGATTTTGTTTCACTGATACTCATTTGGGCTAATAGCTAGTCTTTTAATGTAAACTGAAGAGTTTGCACATTTTGATGGTGTGGTGAACTTCATAGGAACTCTGACTCTTAAAAAAAAGGTTTCTTCTACAGCAACTCTCCACAAACAGCCAAAGTTAATATTAAAGTATTGGTACATTTCTTAGAGATTTGAGGGTACCTATCAAAGAGAGTTTCCTGCTGTGTTCTTCTTGGTGTAATTTTTTTGAGTCAAGCAATAATTTGTGCAATTTTCTCACCTTAAGAACTACTGGGTGTATGGACATGCCAAATCCAATGTCAAAGGTTAGCATTTGAAAACATTGGCTGCATCTGAAATACAATATAAAAGAAATCTATTTCAGTGAGGTAAGGTACTGCTGTGAAATATAGAATCATAGAATAATTAAGGTTGGAAAAAACCTTTAAGATCATTGTGTCCAATCATAAACGTAGCACTGCCAAGTCCACCACTGAACCATGTCCCTATACACAGTAAAATTCCATACACGCACAGGTCCAGGGAACACATGTAAGAAAGCGTGCACACACAGGTCAAGAGACAGCATGTGATACAGACTAAAAAAATTTCTAAGAAGAGCCAGCAGCATTAAACATGGGAGGAGTCAGATTGTGAGGTGATGAAAATAGTGCTCTATAAAAGTGTTTTTAATGCTTGACAGAGAGGGAGGTGAATTACACTGAAGGAAGAAATGCCTTTTGAAGAGAATGAACGAGGCCCAGCAAAAGCTTTGAAGACATTTGGAGGGCAAGAGACGGTGAAAGGCTCCAGGCTCACTGAAGCTGAAGAGCTCTGCTGCAGCTATGGGGATGTTTGGAGGCATGAGCCAGGAGTTACAAGCAAGTCTTGTGTTATGCAAACAAGAGAGTCTATTTTATTGGTAAAAAAGAGAGTTTGGACCACTGTCAAAATGGCTTCATCCACATTACACTCCTCCCCTCCTTGCTACCCTCTCCACTCACAATATAAGCTTTATTCCCAACTTGTGTAAGTCAAATAATGAGCTTTACATTACTGCTACTAAAACACCTGGTTCTCAAAATAGCTTTATAAAACACATAAATGTAATAAACAGTAACTTATTTAGTACTTATCATAAAAATGTCAGGGATGGGACATAACATGTATAGAACAAATATTAATTTTATTTAGTAAAAATATTACATAATAAATGTTGATTTATGTGTAAGACTTATAACACTAAGAGAAGTGATTACACACAGAAATATGACTGTTGGAGCCTAAGTATATTTCATAATGTAAATTTCATACAGTGTTTTACAGTGTCTCTTGTTCAGACTGCCTGCCAGAGCCAGCTCTGAACAATATGGGCTACTCTAGCATTATATATTTGACATATGACAGAATGCTCACTGAAAGGAAATACAGCCTTATATATGTTAGGACTAGCCCAATTGTGAGTGATTTCTGTTAATTTGTGCTGCCTGAAACACTTCATTAGGACAGCATCTAGTCCTAAGTATTCATCAAAACCTTTTCACAAACTAGAAACACTGTGGATATTGCAGAGTTGTACTCCTTAAATGCAGCATGTCCTTACTTTATAAAGAAGTATGAAATAGATGGGAATTTTTTATTTTAAGAATCTTGTATCCTCTGCAATTTTTATTCTGCTCTAAGGAGCTATCTTGACACTAGCATTACAATGACTACTGCAAGTCACTTACTGATTGAAAGAATTTGGTCCTGAGGTGGATGACTTGCTGAAGACCTCAGTTACAAGTAGAAGTTTGTTTATAGCCTCCTTCATGTTGTTGAAGGCTTGTTGGGGAGAACTGTTTCTGAAGAATATCTCAAAAAATCTTTGCAGCTGTGAAAGTAAGAATACATATATTTTTGAGCATTTACAGTAAATAAGTAAGCTTAAAATCATAAATTAAAAGGCTGAAAGAAATAAAAATTGCCTCGGAATATCAACTTCAGTTCTTATTGATTTGTACAATAAAGTGGAATGAAAAGCTCCACACAGCACACTAATAGAGAACGAGTTTTTATTTACAAATAAGTATATCAGATACAAAATCTGTATTAATGGTTTTAAAAAATGTTGCTCAGAATCTAAGCTTACTTTGATAAAACATTTTGCTGTCACTGGTTCTAGGCAAACAAACTCACAAACACTTGTATCTTCATCAGTGGGTAATAGCACACTCAAAGTAAAAGCCTTCTCTTTTCTTAACATACTGTGCCAAGGGCTATCCCACTTGACCTTGACTACAAATCCTTACCCCTGGTCAAAAAGCTTTAAATAGAATATAGAAGAAAGATGTTGGAAAAATGATCAGCCACTGCAGGCTGTGTTTTGACAGAACGCTGCATATTCTGTGGTTTTCAGACTCATGAATCCTCCCAATGGCATATTTACTGGCCTGCACAGCGCTGTCCTCAGGTGCTTTCATCTCTCATGCAAATTCACCTCATCATCACTTCAGACAGAGATTCAGTGAAACAACCAGAGCAATCCAGAGACCCAGTGAAGAATGGAACATAGGCAGGTTTTGTAATATCAGAGTCCCCTGTACTAAGAAAGGGGCTGCCTTTGAACCATATTTCCATTAGAGTCATCATACAGCACAGAACCCAGTTAATGTCTAAACTTTATAAGACTGTTAGATCATTTAGTAGTACTGTATTAACAAAGAGACACTTATATATAGCAAAAAAAATACTATCTTCAGAAATAAAGCATGTAAAGTACATGTAGAACACATTTTGTATTAACATTAAGAAGGAAAAATTTTCTGATTATTTCTGGGAATTTCTCTACTGCACTTATTTCCAGCACCTCTGCCAAATTCTGCATACAACTTACATTTCTGCTACTCTGGCTTGTACCTTTTCTCTAACTTCCTAAATCTCCAGTGGGTATTGAAGGACTAAGTGAGAAGATGTGCTGTTTTGCCGCACAGGGAACATAAGGAGTTGAAGAGTTTTATAAGGGGAGATGGGGATTACTGGAAGGAAAGGCAAGAGCACCATTAGCTCATTTCCTCCCTCACCATCAATCAATTCCCAAGCACTTTAACACAAAGGATACATAATGCATACATTTCTAGTAACAATTGATGAAAGACAGGCTGGTTTGCCCTACTGGTACTCAGAGCATGCTGTTGGCTATAATAGTCAACTGTTGCCATCAGAACAGGCATTAAAATAAAACTGGCATCTCCAAGAAACTGCTGGCTCTCCTTAGCCAGCCTAGAAAAGAAATATTGCTCAACAAGTTCTCATTGGAGGATATCAGGTTTTACACCTATGTTTATTCTAAGACAGTGGCTGAAAATAAATATTTAGTCAGGCTGGTTCAGGACCAATGGAGATGAGATGAATACTTCAGGTTAAATTCCAATTCATAAAAAAATCCTATTTAAAGAAGTTTGACTCCAAGAGATTCCACAGGATTTACAGCAACAGATAGGAAAAATCTAAAGTGCATGGACTAAGGGTGATAAAGTGTGAAAATCTGCAGCAACCTCAGGTTCTTCTGAGTGAATAAAAGTATAGAAATATCTGTGTTCAACTGCAAAATACCAAAGAGCTGAAGGTTTCTTCAAGTGACCACCACTGATGCTGATCCTCTAACTTCAGAGGAAACAGACTGCCTGTCCAGCAAAATGCAACCTCACCATTGATAGAGCATGATTAACAGAAGCATTGAACAATTTAAAGAGGACAGAGTAGGAAATACTGCTGGCAGTTACAGGAATCTATTCTGGGAGAAAGCTGACCTCTGGCTGGCAAATTTTTAAGCAGAGGAATAGGGATTAAATTTTAGTAGGCTGTAAGATTTTATGCAGACATGGACATATATTTTATACAATGACACCATTATATACAGAAGTGCAAGACTTCTCAGAAGCCTGAAGGTGTTCATCCAAATGCTGGACTCATACAGTTGGAGGTATGTTCCAAATATTTATGTAATGCCTTATGTAAGAAGTGTGCAAATGCAGTCAAATTACATGGATCAGGCACACATTTTCTGTAAAGGCAGAATGAACTAGAAATACTCTTTAGATTAATTTAAACTCATTGACCTTTCACTCTCCAATAACTTCTTTTTGCTTTAGGAAAAGCCACTGGGAAAAAAAAGGCCAACTCAGTACTACTTTTACGACGCTTTTTCTTTACCCATTTTGACATCCAGTTTTTAAAATCTGCAGTCACTAAAATTAGACTCATAATCTCAATGACATGGATCCCTCTGGCTCCTCAAAAATACACTGAATCATCAGGTAAAGGTCTGACACATTGAAAAAGTGCAATTTAATTGACAAAGGGATTCTGATTTGCAGACTTCATGCACAGAGTCTTGGAGCCTGAGGAAGAGCAGAAGAGTGTGGCGCTCACAGAGCAGGATGCTATGACGACTGTAGTAATTCCCTCAAGATTTTCCTCGGGCAATTTTTCTGCAAATTAATTTCTCAGGAGATGCTGGGGCAGCCTGGGGGAGCTGGCTGAATGGTCAGCTGAGGATTGCCCTGGGAAAGATTATAAAACCAAACTGTAGTGGTCTTTCTGAGATTGCCTTCTAGCTCAATCCTAGACAATCTTGCCTCTTGATGAAACAAAGAAGAAAGATTTTCCTTAACTAACGTTGGGAATGGCAATAAATGCTAACTTAGAACACCTTCCTTCACTGACTGCTCTGATTGGAACAGGTCTCTGTTGATTGTAACAGGTGTTCAGAGACACGGCTCACATGAAGACTTTTCACTCAGGTGCCAATATTGTAGAGGAATCCCACACTACAAGACTACATGGCTTATGTCTATGTACAAGCTAAACATCTAGGCTCCCTTTACACCTCACTGCAGAACACAGGTGCTTGAAGAGCATAATTTATGCCATCCTAAAGCAGATGTTTCAGAACAGTGACATTAACTGCAATCTAAAATTGCTTGGTTCTCCTGGAGAATCCAAGTGAGACGCTGAAGACAGGTAGATCTACCACTGGGGTGCTCATACAGCCCACCCACAGACAACACCACCTGTGTGCCCGGAATATGCAGAACTGTCTGGGATGATGTTTGACCAAACTTACTATGATAAAGAGGAATGCAACCATCAGCAAGGTTAAACAGTAACCAGGAAATCACAGAATTACTTTTGAAACAAAGAAGTAGTCAGCTTGGGAAATAATAGAAAAGCAGCATGAAAATTTGCAGCAGGGGAGAGATTTTGGGTAGAGTAAGCAGCAGCCAAAACCTGGTCAGGCACTGCCACAAGTCAGCCTGCTGGCACCACAGCTTCTGCCTAGACTTCAGGGAATACTGGGATGTAAGGATGGGCACAGGTCCTGTGTGGGTACATGTGAAGTGGGCACACACAGAGCAGGGGCCCGCACTTCTCCAAGTAGAGGTGCACGAAAGAAGGGAAGCTGCATCCCAGGGCATCAGGACTGTGTTTGTAACCTGTGTTGCCTGTGAGATAGAGGCTGGATAAACATGGGTGAACGAGCAGATGTCACTAGAGTTTCAGAGGGTATTTACAGAAGGATGCTTAGAAATGTGCAGTGTTCATTGAAGTGTTTCAAGTGTCTGGTATCATGATTTCTCTCTTCTGTTACTGAAATTCATAGAAGGTATATTATAATTACCGGTTGCCAGTTGATTGTATATCATCAGTTAGACACTTCTGGGTTTGGTTAAACAATTTGAACTCCTACATTTTTTCCTGTAACAGTAGCTCCCCTTCGGAGGCATAGATGAGCTCTGAACCTACCTCAGAGGCAAGGAGGTAGAAGAAAAGAGACCACTGTGGCTACTGAGTAATTCGATGCACTTTTGAGGTTTACATTTCGGGATTTAGAGCATCCTACTTCACAGTATTTGTATTAATCGATTTTGAAAGACCTTACTGGTTCCTAGTAGTAGCTTTCAAAATGACATGGCAGACAAAGTTATCAGGATAAGAGTTGAAAGTAAGGTTTATGTCTGAGGAATGAAAGCATGACCTTTGGTTTCAAGAAATTACCCTTTTTGAAGCAGCAAAGGGCATCCTCTCCAGATTGTTCTGCTACGCACTGGAGCTTTTGCACTCTTTCTGATCATCTGGATCTGCAGAGTCTCAAAGACTAACAGTAATTGCCTCTTCTTGAAAATAGCTCGAATAAATTCTATAAATCTCTAAAAACTTTCAACATAGGCTCTATTCTCTCAGTTGACTTGTACATTTATTCTTCTTACTGGATGTATCTTTGGTGAAATTTCTCCACCAGGTCCAAGTACATTTGGGCATAAGTAGTTGTTCATAGGTACAAAAATATGTTTTACACACAAACAAGAAATTGATTATATGCATGGAAGTATCTACACATCTAACATGTCTGCAAGAATAAAAACTAACTCCACACAGAAGGCCAGGAGGAAACATACTTAGCAATGAAGCTATTTTCTATAATTTCTGCTAGCACAGGTGGACCTTTCCACTGACTGGAGTATATAGAAATAGTCAAAGGCCAAGAAATGGGCCCATGAACCAATGGTTCCAGGATAAAACATAGAGAAAACAGTTCAGTAATTTATTGTAAGTTTATAGAATTAGCTTCAGGTAGATCTGTTAATTCCACTCCTGACTTATTGTTATGATGTGCCCTTTCTCTGCAGCTCTAACATGGCACTTGATGAAAGGGGAAATCACATCAGTATTCAACTATTTTTTACAGTAAATTTCCCACTTCTATATATATTTTTTTTATTAAGTAAGATTTTTAAAAAGATGAAATTCAATTGTTCAGAAAAAAAAAATTGTTCACAAGAAACCCCAATATCTTGCCCCTTAACACTTTCATAACTTAATTCCATGGTGAAGAAAAGGCCATCTGAGTAAGGTTTCTTTCCTCTAAAGCTCCTTGCTCTTAAGACTATGTCCAAAAGCAGAAAGCCACTCACCAGCTTCAGCAACCATGAAATTAGGCCTTTTGACTGAGATTGAACTAAGAATGGTTTCCCAACTCAGCATTGACTTCTTATTGGGGAATTAAAGGTGATTTACTAATGGCATTTCCCAGGTTGCTGTGAGAACCAGAAGTGTATCAGCTTGACTAAGGGAAGCTGGAAATCAAAAAAAGGAAAGATAAGAAGAATCAGGATAATGGGAGGCAGGTCTAGGAAAGCTGGAAGCCACAGAAGGGCATGCTTACAGAGCTGACTGGATTAAACAGCCAAAGCAAGAGGATCTGTGAACTAGAAAAAACACAGAGAGCTAAGGGCCAGGATAATAGTGTAAAAACTTATGACATATCCACATGTTGTAGAGAACAATCAGTCTGGGCTCTTACTTAGCTAAATAGGGATGTTCAGAATGAGAAAAGCAGAAAAGAACTCCAGAAAGAATTTTATTTGTGCACTGCATGACAGGCTGACACAGATGAAGAAGACAAGGAAGAATTTTTTATTCTTGCTTTTAAGACAAGAATTAAGGATATGAAATCAAGTCCTATTTGACTTTGCTGAAGTTTTAAAGAAAACAAATACTCTTTCTCAAGCAACATGTAAATAATCTGTACAGTATCATTGCTTGAAGACTTTGGTAAGACTGAAAGCACTCATGAATTTAAAAATATAGTAGAGAATTGCATGCATAAAAGCCCACTGGAGCTTATTAAACATCAAGACATATATTCCACTTCCAGTTTTGTGTTTCTAACCCTGCAGGTTACCAGAAATAGTCTGCCTAGGGACCACTACCACTTTATGATTGTCCTGTTGCACAGTTTCATGATGGTCTCTTGCCTGGTTGCTGCCACAAATGAGTGTCAGACTAAGCATGTCTTTGATCTCCCCCAGTCCAGATAGACTTCTGTTCTTGTATCAGTGAAAAGAGAAATTATAGGGCTCTAGATACCATGAGGGAAGAAAACAGAGATGGCATTTATATTATGCTCAGTCTCTCACAAAAAGAGCATTACATCATTCTATCTGAACCTGATGAACAAATCTAATTTTAGTCCCAAATAACCCTGCAATCTAATTGATTAAGAATTGATGGTAATTTTTCTTTTGTGTTTGCTCCTTTAAGTGACAAGGAAACAATATTAAATTAAAACAAACAAACAAACACTCAAACAAACGTAAAACAAAGGAAAAAAATCCCAAGCCTTTCTGCTGTTTGCAAGCATTTTGCTCTTTATCTGTATGTATGTTTGCATTCTATCTCACTTTAAATACGTGGCTAATACTTCAAGTAGTATCAGAACTGGCCACTTGAGGGCAATACTGCAACCTAATTTCCACCATGCTCGTCTCTGAGCCAGACCGCCACGTCATATTAAAAGATGGATTTCCTGTATAGGTAAGAGTCCACTTTTATTCGCATGTATGTTAAGTAGAAAAAACCTAAAAATTTCTTTACTCAAGTTTGCTTATGCTTAATACACAGGGAGAGTTTCAGCGACAGTTATAGTGACTCACACCACAGCACGCTTAACAGCAAACTGCTTTAATAAATTATACTTACTTCATTTCACAACTGGAAAATTACTTAAGAACAGAGTTTCATCTGAGAGCATCAAGGATTATGCAAGAACACCAGTCAAGGAGCTCAAGTCCAGGAAGCACCTGTCTATTTTGGATGTGGAAAAGGATGATGAGCCTTAGCAGGGGCCATGGGAAGTTGCTGACAGCACAGAAGAGCCTTTCCTGATGATGCAGGATGTGGTACTTCTGTCTACAAAAGTGCATCCCTTCATAAAGAACTGGGATCAGGTCGGAAAAGGTTAATGGCAGGGCAAAGTAAGCAGTTCTCAGTGTGTTAAGACTTGAAATAATTAATCATAAACTACTGGTTTGCACACTGGCTTCTATAGAACAGAAAATTATTCAGGGGTCAGCATTCTTCTCAATACACACGCATAATGTCAATTAACACAAAAGGAATTATTGCATACATTGGCAGAGACCCTTCCCTTAATTGGTACAATATGCAAAATAGAAAGCTTCTATTTTATTAATAATTTTTCAACACACGGTCTAAATAAGCACTTTCCAACGCTCCTCAAAGAAATAGGGCTATTACACAAGCCTCATATCTAAACATCTGTGTGGCAGAAAGCCATTCTCTCCCCTGCATCTCTTGCATCTTCCCATGCTGGGCCCAAATCTAGAGTCACACTTTTTGTTACCCCTTGACTGCACATAAAATCCTCATGCCAGCTCAGGATTTACCTTCTTTTGCTTTCTGAAATGAAATACTAAAATATGTATAATCCAGAAAAAACCTGGCAGCTGGTGAGCAAAACACACTTGAACTCTTCCTGAACTGCCATTTAAGCAATGCTTATTCAAGGAATCATTCTGAAGCCATGCCATTATGACGATAAAAAGCAAATATGCATTGCAGAAATCATTTACAATAGTTTACTAACAAAAAGGCAGTGGGGAATGCAGTATTATTTAGTTAATGAAACTCCTGTTTTTTCTTTGCACAGTTTCTCTTAATCATTGGTATCATACAGCTACCCCATCTCCAGTTTTTTAAAAAAAAGCTCTCCTTCATATATCCCACATTCTAGTAACTCCTAGCAACCATAAGGCATTGCTGTACATGGGAAATCAAATTTTAAACATACTTAACATACTGAGTTTGTGACAGCAAAACTAAGTTGACCACAAATATGGATGAATTTCTAATTAAAAATGTTGTAATTATACTAGTTAATTATACTGAGAAAAAAATGTCTTGACCAGAGGTCTATACACACTGAGGAGGTCTCTAAATTATGGTCTAACATTACTGAAAGCAGATAATCAAAATTATTCTCATTTCTTCATTAAAAAAATAAAACCCAAAACTCAGTCAGCTGCTCTTGGGGAAAAACACTGGCGAATTTTTCCAAACCAAAGTCTCCCCTCTAGGCATGTTGAGTCCCCAGTGGGTATTCTCTCCATCAGTGGAAAAACAGGTCTTGGAGATTCTGTCTGTACAGACTATTGACAGGTTGAAGCTTTAAAACGTGACAATTTCCATCTTACATAATAGAGCGGGCAGAAACTTAAAGCTTAGGAGCTTTCTGGACCAGGCTCCTTGGCTGGTACAAGCACGCAGTGCTCCACTGGCTACTTTGGGAGAGATGACTCTGCTGGCATTGTATGTCTCACTGGGAAGTGATGGAGGGCTCCATGAAGTTTTTGAGAAACTCGACAAAATCTCTTAACAAAGGATATCAGTGGTTGAATTCACACCTTCTCCCAAGTATTTTCTCATGGGTGACCTGCCTGTTGCCTCTGCATCAAGCACAGACCCTCTATATGATTTTCCCAGTAGTGCTTTCTGGCCACTCTATGAATTCCCACTGTCTCACTTCTCCTGGAAGCTCCCTGCCCCCTTCTATATTCTTTACAGGACACACTGTGCTGAGAGGCAGCCTTACACACCCCATTTTCCATCATTTTGTTAATTTGCATTTCAAACTCTACGTCTCTACAGATGTGCTTTCTTTCACAAATGGTGCCTATCTTTTGTGTCTTTTTCACAATTTTGACGAGTTTGTCTAAAGCTATAGAAGGCGTAACACCACAACAGTAAACAGATTGGAACCACTGTAGATGCATTGCTGCTTCCATCTATCATTTTTATTGCTTCTTCAGCTGCCAAAGTGCTCTGTAAATGGTGGCTGGCACCCTGTTCAGCAGACTTCCCTCAGTGGGAATTGTTTTACAGACCCATATTACAATTACTAATGACTACTAGCCTTTAAAGTAGTCCCTACTTCAGCTGCAACAGTGATGCTGCTGGATATTGTGCTATTTTAATAAACATAAACCAAAACTGAATCCTAGGGTTTGAAAGTGAGTGACCATTACTCTTCATAAATGTAAATGGAAGAAAATACATGGCCAAGTAATATATCTTCATGGGCTTCCATAGCTTCCATAGTGGGGGGGGAAGAGAGAAGTAGATTCAGCTCACTTAATTTTGGCAATCCAGAATTTGGCATGTTCTCTAAGAATGTCACAGCCCATAGAAGGAAGCAAACACTTTCACCAGGAAACTCATTCCAAAACTGGTGTCTAAATTAAGTGGGATGATTTGTTCTCTAGAGGTGTCTGTTTCTCCAGTGACTAGAATTAGATAATGAGCTTAAACTAGGCACTCCACTGGATGAGGGCTAAAATTGTAGAACGTACCAAATGGCTGACATCATCAACAGTCCTGACAGTGACACCACAACACTCAGACTGATTCAAAGCCGAGACCTGCTCCTACCCCAAGAAGGCTACATAGGCAAAGTGCACCCATCCTCTAACAGCTGCTGCAGGAGCTGATCTGTGACCTCAAGAAACCACTGTCACATTGTGACCTTAATTCTTCAAAAGAGAAGAAGCAGCGGCACAACGGTAGCTTCTTCACAAAGAGCTGATGTGTTGCAAGCACAGTCCCTTGCTAGAAGAAGAAAGGAATGGCAAGGCATATTTGCAAATCTATGGGACTGAGCAAGCGAGATGTGGAGAGAGAGGGGTATTACCAGGCACTTGGAGATGTCCAGAATTAATCTAAGGCATGAAACATCCTTTTTCATAAAACTGAGACCATGGGGGGCCCACTCTATCCATGGTATACTTCCTTCCCCTTATTTAGAAGTGCCCTGACCCTCCTCTAGTCTGTTTTACTGCACCTAAAGAAGAAATCTAAATAAGCTGTTTTAAATATTTACTTTCCTTTTTCACAACACTGTCAATATCCCAGCAAAAGTTGCTACTGCATGGCAGCACCCACACTGCTGTGCTTTAGAGAAAACTCTGACCTTGCAACTGCTGTCAAATGTCACCAATAAAAATGGGCTTGGGGACATGCAAATCCCAGGCTCCCAGTGCACAGGGCAAGGTTTTCCTACTTCATGAAGCAAACCCCACTTGTTCTGAGAAATGAAAACTGTACATTAGGAGAATATTCACTGTAGGCTGTGGACTGCTAATAAAGAAGGGGTAAAAAAGAAGAAAGATATTCTCTAGTTTTCTGTCTATGTACTTTGCCTGAAAGATGGAAGACTGTGGAAATGAAATGTTTCACCTTTATGGTAAAATGCTTCTTCTTGGGTGGATGCCAGACAGTGGTGGTTGAATGAATGAATGCCCGTAGGGGTGTTAAGGATGTCACAAGCACATATGCTTTGATGATGACAGAAAGGTCTTGAGCTTTAAGGATGTCCTTGTGGTCTGATGAAGTTGATACTTGATTCCTGGAAGGTAATAAAAATATGTAGCATTAATGCAGTTCTTTTGCAAATGAGCTGTAAGAAAATAGTGAAATAGTGAAATTAGTGGAAATAGGAAATCAGCCTTTTTTCTCCCAAGTTAGGCAATGCAATAGATTAAATCAAGTAGGCCGGAACAAAGATTTACATCAAGTTATTTTACTGCTTTCAGCATTTTTAACTCTTAGTTTTCAAACACAGGAAGTAACTGTATTCGGAGGGAGTGATGTTTGAGAGTACATATGGGTAAATGCATTGTGGGAGTAATGTACGTGTTACAAATTCAGGACATTCAGAGTGAAAGATTAAGTCAAGATTAAGTTAAACATTAAAGAAATCCAAGCATCTTAAATAACAGAAATGCATAGTCAAGGTACCCTATTTAACACTGAT
This sequence comes from Gymnorhina tibicen, assembly GCA_013399875.1. Classification (NCBI taxonomy): domain Eukaryota; kingdom Metazoa; phylum Chordata; class Aves; order Passeriformes; family Artamidae; genus Gymnorhina; species Gymnorhina tibicen. Next base: position 24,894 of record VXAZ01010494.1, on the reverse strand, counting down.
TCGTAGTGAATTCAGAAAAACACCCCCACCCAACCCTACAGAAAGACTGCACTACTGTTAGCACTTTCGTCTGTAATAAAGGGACAGAAACATGTGGTGCTGCATACTTCCCCTAATGAAAGCCATATACAATCATTCCAAATATTATGGAAGACTAGGATACCTAGAAATAACCCATAGTAAATCAGTTAAACCTAAGAATTCCGCAAGCTAACTTTAAGTGACACAGCTCTCTAAAAACTGGCCTACAGCTCCCATAGTACACACAAAAGGAGTCAGCCACAGAAGCAGAGCAGAAAAAAAGCAAACCCAAGAAAAAAACATGTTATTTAAAAGCTCATTACTTGGAGAAATCTGAGCTATACTTGTGCATATTCACAATAGTGTTATTAATCTGTCTGTTAAAATCTCTGAGTATCAATTTACCTTGTAGAAAATTCAGTGGGAAGATGACTGTAGAAGTTATGGGTCTCTAAGACTGATTACTGGTAAAAGACAAGGGGCTCTCCTACCATTGCTGTGTAATTTTTGGCAATATGTGGCCTTTCCAGACCTCACTTTTGCTATCTGTTAAGTAAGTCTCATAACGTCTATCTTAAAGAGAACTTTTTCTCCACCCTGCAGAATAGCAGGTCCTTAGAACACAAAATTTGTGAAATACTGTGATGTAGGAAACAGCACTTGGTAACAGACAAATTATCAAGTACTTCTTGGTTCTTCACTTAAGGGAGGATCTCTGTGCAAAGGACTACATATGTGTGTCTGTGATAGGGGCAAAGCAGGGATAGGAGCAGGAAACAACTCAGCCACCGTGAGACCTAAAGGTTCAGGGGTGTCTCTGGGTCTGTATTTATCTGTCTAGGTGCTTCACTGCCTCAACATAATGACTTAGATGTTTATACTCAAAACGTGCAAACTTGGCTAATACAGAAACAAACATTATGCAAGTATGAGATGCAATACTTCCAAGTGCTCCATCTGCTGTGGTCTTCCCTTTTGCTGCATTCTGCATCCTTGACTCCCAAATAACTGCATGCTGAAGCACTGGCAGTTTCTGAGGGTGGGTTATCATTAACTTACAGCTTTGTGCTCGTGCTCTGCTTCCACGAGTGCTGCAGATGGGAGGCACGTGCCTGCTCAGTGGTTGGGCTGCCCTGGGACACATTTCTTGCGGCGCTGGCACTTGACAGTCCAGGCTGGCCAGAACAGTCTGGGGTGACAAGTGGGAGCTGCAGGTCTGAAAAAGTACCAAGGGGATGAGAAAGGAAGTCAGCAGAGCATTGAAAGTGGGCGTGGACTCCTGCTGCTACGGATAAAATGTATAAAACACAACAGACAGAGAGCAGCTACCAACATCAGATGAAAATGTAAAATAAAAAATGCTTAGACAAGAAACATTTTTGGATCTGCTAACAGAGTTTCACCCTGACCAAGCACCCCCTTCCAGCTGCAAGCTGCAGGCTGAAAGGCTTAGCTGCAACTCCCGCATTAGAGGTGAATGCAAGAATATTGCATACAAAAAGCACCCCCTTCTTCCTTCTTAAAGCATCCCCTTCTTCCTTGATTTCTAAATATAGAATACCAAAACTTAATTTCTCATGGAGCACTAATTACAATTAATGGGGATAAGAAATTTATTTGACTAAGGACCAAGGGACTTTGCCACTGTAGTAACATAGACAGCTCAATAAATAAGCACATATCCTTGTTTCTGTGTTCAGCATTTAGGACTACAATTTGCAGGTACTGAAACCTATGGGAGGCTTAGTTCTGCCACCAAACACAGTGGGAGCAGGACTAATGTACCACAGTTCTCAAGATTATTGAGGCATGTGACTATTAAAAGTAATCAAAATATTGTGATGTGAGATCAGTCACAGGGTGGCATGTATTTTCTGCTTTTACTGTGCTTGGTAAAAAAGGCACAAAGCCCTCATGTTGTGTCATTATTTCATGCAGGGTGGTTTTCATTAACTCTAATACACCTCACATTTCGAGTTCTTAAGTAATGGTCAGGAAAAATCAAGCTGTTTGCATTATTCCCAAATCTTATTTTCTTTTTAATGACATACTGCATTGTGCTATGTTATGAATTTATTTGTAGAGCTTCTTTTTTAAAGCATGCACTCTCAACTTTGGTACATGAAATGAAAAACAAAACTCAAGTTGTGTTCCTGTTGATGAGCTGTAAATAGATATTTAAGGAAAAAACTATTCATTTTCCCAGAGATCCTATTAAAATGACATTGTGATTGTTTGTATTTATTGGCTGTTCATTAGATCAGCTCGATTCAGCCTTCCAGTCTCAACTGGGATCTAGAATTAATCTGGTCCTCTGCCTTACATGCACCACTTAGCAGGATTAAAGGCTCTAATAACCAAAACCAGGCAGTTATTTAATAGAGCACATCACACTCAAGTTATATTCACACTGACATCTTTCTGTTGTGTTATGCATTACAACTGATTTGAACTTTGTAAGTGACTACCTGGTTTTTGATAATACAGCAATAGTACAGGCAAGCTGCTCTGCCTGCCTGTGTAGTGACAACAGGAGTAAGCCAGTAAACTCCCACTGAGTCATTTATTTAGCAGACTTGATTCTGAATATGCACAGGAACCAGATCTGCAAAATCAAGTTGTATTTTTTCCGTATCTGACTTGACGTAAAGACACAAGGGCATTTTACTATGGCAATTTCTACCCTGTAGATAGACAGTGGCATTTCACCATGGCAATTATCAACGGTCCCATGTAACTACTCCCATGCATCACTTTAGCTATTTAATAGAAAGTAAACATGTTACTGAAAATAAGAACATGGCAGAGAAGGGCTGTACAGATCATTACTTAAGAGAAAGCAATGTGTCTTTTCCTTTTAGAAACATGTTGGCTAAAGCAACAAGTAACCAGTATCATATTAACTCACAAGACAGAGTTTGAAAATAATGAGGTGAGGTTTGTGTACCTGTATTTATCCCTCTTAAATGAGAGTTTTAGCTGTTTCAGGGAAAGGAAAAAGATTACTTTGACATTAATTCGTTTATTACTACCCAGTGGACCATTTATTGGAGCTGGATATAACAAAGTAAAGCAAATGGGTAGGGACAGATGAAAAACAGAAATGTCCTGGAATTCTCAAACTACTGGCTAGACGATCCTTAATATTGCCCTAAGTCATTGCAAAATGCTTCAACTTAAAACAAAACAAAACAAATCAAAACAAGAAAAAAAAAACCCTAACCTCCCACAAAATAAACAAAACAAAAATCAATCAAACAAAAATACCCCCCTTCCCCCAAAAAACCAACTGCGAAGTGTTAAGGAAGAGAAGGTTAAACAAATTTCAGGGTGCTGATGAGTAGCACTGAAAACTAAAAAAGGGAAATTCTCATAAATTATGCCTCATTCTATAGAGCATCCTGTTTTTATGGTGCCTTACACGCCTTTCTTGGATTTGTGTTGACGTGCCCCAGAGAGAGCCCATCACAAGGGGGCTGTAAGAAGTGAGACTGTCACTAGGTGCTTACTCCTTTGAGATGACACAGACCATGTACATCATCAGGCAGAGTTAAGAGGCAGTGAAAGTCCCTCCCTTTGGTAAATCTACTCCTAGTAATCAATGAACACAATTATCATAATAATAAAGAGACATCAGTAGTGCTGAACTGAGCACACTCAGCTGCTTCAGTTCTCATGGCAACTCTTCACCTGCTCCTGCACTCAAAAGCAGTAACAGTGTTTATTAGAGCTGTGTATTTGTTAATCAACTTTATCATCAATGAAAATTAGCCTGCAGTGCCTTTACTGTTTGCAGTAATTGCCATGTTTTTCCATCTTGAAATCACTCTACAAGCTGTTGTTAATTAAGCAGTCCTCTTGAAGTACGTAAACAACATCAACATTTTATAGTGGAAGAGGTGAAGCAGGCTCAGTGGTTGATGTGTCAGGCAGCTTGGGAAACCAAATTAGAAAGAGTCCCAGCATCCTAATAGCATGTCCAGACTACATCCCCTCTTTCAAAAATCCAAATTTTAATATTTGTAATTTGTAAATCGTAATTTTTGTAGCAGACTCTAAAGATCAAAGGAAAAAAAATTTTAAAAATCATTTCTCTTTTTATAGTGACTATGCAGTAATGGAAATGTTACACAAAGTGCTGTTTTTCCTGAGGAGCAGCTGCAGGCTTTACCACAAGTACTTTTTGCTGCTGCCATTTTTGATGCTCCAGTGTAAAGCAAAAGACCTATGGCTGGATACCTGCTTTCACTTTGAAAAAACCTCAAAGCTTCATTTCTTTGAAATTCTAGCTTGAAGAAGGTTTCTGATGCTGACATCTCTGGAATAGTACCATTGAAAACACTGACAAACAACACACTTTCCCTCTGCCTAGGGTGTTCACTGTGAGGCCATGCTGATGAGTAAGGAGGCTGCTACATGTTCTCACCTGAATTCACACATTAACCACAGCAACAGGTAGAACACAGACCTGAGACATAAGAACAGCTTTGTGGCACATGCAAAGAGGAGGTATAAAATCCACCAAAGCAAGCCAACACCTCTAGATCAAAAAAATTAAGCACCTCTTTGTCACACGAACTGGTGGCAGATACTGTTCTGTCAACTGCAGTCTCTCAAAGTACAACAGTCAAACAGATCAGTTGACAGTGACAACTGATACCTAATGCAGTAGCCTCACTGACATCTAATGAGGCCTTTCAAGTGTTTTACACAGCTATGACTTCTTGCTCCCTCTCCCCCATCTCCAGCTCACAAGTTATTTACTTGTCTTTGGCTCAGAGTTCTTAAGTGTAACATGAGATTTAACACATACACAATAAAGATTAGCTGATTTAAGAGTTACAACGTGTGGCTGAGCAAAAAGGTTTACTAACAGCTAGAAATACATTTGGACAAATTAAGAATTCCTGGAGCAAAGCCAGGCTGTGGCCACCTGGACTGGTGGTAAATGGAACGCTTAGGTTAACGTGAACATCTGGTGATCTGCAAAGGCACGGAATTCAGGAGGAGAATACCCTACTGGTTGAACTAAGTAACATTTGGTTGAAAGAAAAGGAAACAGAAGATGAATAAGAATGTGTCCTCTTCTTTATCTTTCCTTCTATAGCATCCTTTGATGTTACAAGGAAGGTTATGATATGGGTTTGTTAGTTAATTTTTTACTTTGTACAAGATCAAATAAGACTATATTTTACACACTTCAAACATGGAGCAAGGAACAATTAAGACTATTGTCTGTGAGAAAAAGGCCATTTTGTTTCTAAAGTGCCCATCAACTGTCAGATCTATTACAAACATTTCAAGAGCGATTGAGTCACCTTGGGAGCTCCTGGTTGTTTAAAAGAAGCACAAATCTAGAGATGGAATAAAATGTTACTGAAGTGCTGTGCTTTGTTCTAAGCCCAGTGCATTGTTAATTTCTTTCATAAAATGAAATTGTAAGCTCAGCACAATTGTACTTGCAAGGTCTTCATCCAATTGCTTTTCTTTTTAGCAGGAAAAACATTACTTTAGAACATTAAAGTACATTGATGCTGAAACTCTACAGCAGCCTTTCCATCTGCATTGAAGCCTTATGAACATCCTCCTAGATTTTCATAGTGTTAGTCTGTTTCTAGCAGGAGCCTGAATTATCTCAAATGAAAAAAAAAGAGAATGATAGGCACCTCATGTCATTTATCAGCATTTTCAACAGTCCCTTATTCAGGAACTACTGATACTGATAACAGGTCCTCTCTGTCAGCCTTGCAGGTTTGTGTTCTGACAGGGCACCTAAGTGAGTAAGAAGAACTCCATATTGCATCCTGTTCTGGGATCATCCATTTTCCTTACTGGTGTGGGCTGCTGGAGCACAAAGAGCTTGTTTGTGATACAGATCAGGCAAGCTGTATTGCTACAAGCTGGTCCTCTTCTAGAATTTACAGCTGGGCAGTTTTCCAGCCTCTGTAGGTTGAAAAGGTGTGTTTAACAGCTGCAAAGATTGCTTCACATCAGGAGATGCCTACAAAGCTTTCATAGATTCTTAGGCAGACTTCTGAGTCCTACGGGACAAGGAATTTTGATCAAAATAAAGCCTAGTAACCTTTGGCTCAGTCAGGTATAGCAACCTGCTCTAACCTGCGTAACTGTGAAAGCAGTGAGCATTGAAAGTGCAATTTTTTTCCATTTTTCAGTGTTGATTTTGGAGGATGGATGATTTCACTTGAACTACTGCCACTACATGCCTTGAGACTTGTCACAGAAAGCAGATCTATCCCATTTAATCCTGTTACCCATTTGACTTTTGGATGAAAAGACCCTGAAACAAAGATTAGTAATGTCCTATGGCTTACACATTATGCCCTGAGCTTGCTAAAGAAAAAGAGAGAACCTTTAGCACTCAGTTTTATAACCTATGCATTTAGAAAAGTGTGGCTGTGAAACTCAAAGTAGATGATGAATATTTGAAGGAAACTAGAAAAACTAGGGGCAATCCTGGCCTCCAGTGAAGTCCTGGAAAAATTTCCATTGATTTCACTGGAATATGGTTTCTTGCTTGAGACTTAATATGTGGTGGTCTTGTGATATGTGTTACAAGCTTTATTTGTGATGTCAACATTGCTGCAAGTCCAATATCCCACCCACTGCTGACTACTGATTCAGCTGTCCTTAAAAGGTTTTCACATTTAAAAAAATGCAGTGATCCCACCCTCTGTAACACACTTAATCTCAAAGCAACACACGCTGGATATTTAGAATGGAGAAATGTCAAACTACTTGTCCTTTTTGGAAGTTTAAACTATCCTAAATAGGTTTAGTATTAAAAACCAAACAATTTTATAGCAAAACAGATCTAGAGGTAAATTAATTTATACTGTGGGTTGAAATGCACTGAAATTCATTGTGAAGTTTCAGAGTTAAAAGGAAAAAATGGTAACAGTGCATCATTTGTATGATGTTGTTTATTTTTCCCTTTAGAAATACCCAGCAAATACAGCTTCAGTTTAGATTAATCACTTACCGTGTTTTTTGACTCTGTTTTGGCATGAAAAACAGTATTTACAGTATTAAGTACAGTGTTTGTGTCTTCATTCCTAAAGCATCCTAAGAGTTAAAAGTTAGAGGTGTGGGGTTTTTTCCAATATTTTTCAGAAGGACTGCTTCTTTTGTGTGCACCCTTCATACTAGAACTTAATTACACAGATAAGCTATAAGAATTTGGAAAAAGCAACTAAATGAAAATTCTGGCTGACTGTTGCATGATTAGAGCCACAATTCTGTACTAGTGACAGGGTAGAATATAGAAGAGTATAGGCCAAGTAATTAAATTAATTTAGCTGCTTTACTTCTTTTCAAAATACGAATATTTGCTGTTATGTTGCAAACATTATTTGCTGTTATGTTGCTGTTCTTATCCCAGCTGAGATTTGACACTGCTGTAAAACCAATTAAATTCCTGCCCCACAATTAAATTCCTGCCCCAGTTTCAAATTAACTGGAAAAAAATAAGATGCTGGTTTTATTGGCCGCTCCTGAGGCTCTTAGTATCTTCAGCAGCAGAAAGGCAATAGGCACAAACCTGATCAAAACTGGTGTGCAAATATTTATAAGGGCCAGCTGGCAAAAGAAATGCATCCCCCTATAAAAAATCAAGTCCCTGTCTCAGAGATATTGAATTGTTACAACAGAATAAATTTGATCTGTAATTTCTGTCTTCCACAGGTGGCTCCACTGAGTCTTGCTTCCTACCCTCAGGTCATAACATAACCTTTCATGTTGACTGCAGAGTAACCCAAGGACACTGGGGATAGGCAGCAGGAGAAGAAATCTAGCACGGGGTTAGCACCAGACAATAAACATATCAGAGAGTGAAAGCACAGTCACACAGTTGGACTATCCCTCTGGAACAGCTGGCTCTCCCTCCGAACAATTTCATCAGGCTCATGCCTATCCCAAGACCTATGTGATTAATGCTGCTGGCCAGCCCAGCAGGAGATCACGGGAGCACACAAGGCTGGCAGACACTCAAGTCTCTGCACTAGTGGCACTGATAAACAGAAACATAGAAGGAAGGCATACAGAAAAAGTATGTAAAAAAAAACAGTAAAAGAAGATCAGTGATCTGCATGGGTACAGAAAACAGCTATGCATAGCACAGGCTGGGCTCTCGAAGTGATAAAGTGAGACAAATGCTTACATGGAAAGGCAGACTAGTTTGGATTCCTTAGGGAACAGGAAAATTAGGGAGGCAATGCTATAAGCAGTTCCACTGCTTTCCCAGGCAAAACCTGACAAATATAGTATTTGTTGTGCATGCATCAGGATGCCTTTCCTGTGCCCTATACAGAAGCTGGGCAACTCTGCTCACATTGTGGACCTTAGTCCTCTCCATCTCTTGGCTGGGAGTAGTTCCAGGAGGAATTGGCCGGATGTTTTGTATAAATCATTTTCTTTCCTATACAAGAGGCATATGAGAATGGGAATGCTGTCTTAAATACAAAGCCTAGCAGTTTAAGAGTTGCACAACAACAAACAAAATAACATTTAAAAAAAACCTAAACCCCTTTACCACTGCTTATCAACATGAACACTGTCATAGCACAGTAAAACCAGTAATCCCATTTTCTCAGCCTTGCTGCCTGGCGTTTCTTTCTACAATTTACTATGTCTTTAATTAGAAAACATAATTCTTTGTGTTTTCACTTTTACAGGAAATTGCTTGGCTCCTTGGAGGCTGACTAAATGACAGTAATAACAAACCAACCTATCCTCTTTAACAGGAATTACAGAGAAACCCTGTTGACTCAAACACACAAGAGTGAAAGTACATAGCCTGATTTGAAAGGAAACAAACTGTTCTGTGGAGGAAACACTGAGAACTGTTCTTTCTGTGAATAATTTTAAAATTAAGGATTGAACAAATCCTGCTAATTGGAAACTCTGCTATTGTTAGAAAGAGAGAGCTATTGGAGAATGCAATCAAAAGAAAGTGGAAAGAGCTGGCTTTATCAGATTAATGGAAGGAGGAACATCTGAAGTCTCATCTCTATACTAGTTTGCTCTAAGTTAAGCCTTTTTGTCCACTGAACCTGAAATCAAATTATTTACCCTTTTGATTCTAATTTCACCTTTTATGGATGAGTTCCACTTATTCTAAATTACATGTCACATACCCAGTGATACTGAATGGGATTAATTCATGGGTTGAAACACTTCGAGGTCTGGTCTATATAGAGATGACCCCACTGTGTACCACAGTCTAGGTTCCCATTCCTGTCAGTGTACATCAGTGTAGTCTATACAGTCAGTGTGGAGCAATTCAGCTAACCCTGAATTATGCTGAAAATAAATGCTCTTTTGGGCTTGCTCACTCTAAATACCAAGTGTTAAATTCAGTATCCACAAGCAGACATCTATTGTCATCTAGGATACCACAGGATATCCCTGTGAACCTCTAGCTGCTGGACCAAAAGGACATGGGTCCTATGCCAAATCTGCCCATTCTACTGGGCATGCTGGACTCTCCATGGAATCTTAAGTGTCATGAGAACCTTGTGTTGAAATAGCTATCACAGCCCTAGGCCACATGGTGATGTGGAGATACCTAGATTTAAGAGACGGAATTTTTTTATTTTTACTTTAAAATACTTCAGCTAATTTAGGTTCAAAACCTTTCTTACTGGTAATGGAAAAGTGAGGGGTGGGCCTTCTTCTGTATGACAGTTCTTCAGCGGAGTGCCAGAATAATCCTCCTTTGCTGTGTGGGTAAGATTCAGAGCCCTGCTGCAAAGTGTGGGTAAGATTCAGAGCCCTGCTGCAAAGCACATGTATTAGCTCGATTTCAATGGGATTTCAACATCAGTCACAAGGTCTTTTCTCTTTGCCAGGAAAGCACTAAAAATATAAGTAAGGAATAAGATGCTTACGAATGGCCCTTCCCTGAAGACAAGATGTGGTGGGTTGAGCCCAGTTATATGCCAGGTGCCCACCAAAGCCTCTCTATCACTCAGCTGGACAGGTAAGAGAAACTGTTATGAAATGCTTGTGAGTCACGATAAAGACAGGGAGAGATCACTCATTACTTACCATCATGGGCAAAAATTGTGTAGATATTAATTGAATTTATTACCAATCAAATCAGAGCAGGATTATAAGAAATAAAACCAAATCTTAAACACTTTCCCTCCATCTCTCCCTTCTTCCCAGGCTCAATTTGACTCCTGATTCACTGCTTCCTCCCTGCAGTGATGCAGGGAGAGGGGAATGGAAGCTGCAGTCAGTTCATCACACATTGCCTCTGCAGCTCCTTTCTCCTCAGGGGGAGGACTCCTCACACTCCAGCATGGGGTCTCTTCCCCCAGGAGACAGCCCTCTGTGAATTTCTCCAAAGATAGTCCTTCCCACAGGCTGCAGTTCTTCATGAACTGCTCCAGCATGAGTCCCTCCCATGGGGTGCAGTTCTTCAGGAACAAACTGCTCCAGCATGGGCTCCTCTCTCCACAGGTCGTGTCAGGAGCCTTGCCACAGGGTCACAGCTTGCTTCAGGGATCCACCTCTCCTGGCACTGGGTGCTCCATGGGTTGCAGGTGGATCTCTGCTCCACCATGTACTTCCACGGGCCGCAGGGGCACAGCTGTCACACCATGGGCTGCACCACAGGCTGCAGGGGAATCTCTGCTCTGGTGCCTGGAGCACCTCCTCCCCCTCCTTCTTCACTAATCTCTCCAGCTGCTGTTGTGCAATTGTTTTATTTCCCTTCTTAAATATGTTATCCCAGAGGTGCTACCACCACTGGTGATGGGCTCAGTTTTGGCCAGCAGCAAATCCATCTTGGAGCTGGCTGGCATTGGCTCTGCTGGACTTATGGGGAGCTTCTGGCAGCTTCTCACAAAAGCCACTCCTGTGGCCTCCCCACTACCAAAAGCTTGCCATGCAAATCCAGTATAGGAGAAAACACTGAGCAGCTTAATAGAAGTGTCGTATACAAAGTGGCATGTGCCATGTTTATGGACAGCAGTGAAAACGCGCATGTTTTAAAGAGAAAGTTCTGTGTGTAGTAAGTGCCTCTTGTGTTTTGTCGTAGTAAAATAATAAAACCACTGCAACTGGCCTTTCTTCAAGTAGCAGGGCAAACCAATGTGTTTTAAAGGCAATCTGTTACAACATGAGTAGGACCTACCAATTTCTCTAGGCAGTGGTGAGACGTAACTGGGTAGCAAGCACCTGCAGAGACTAGTTCAACACACCTGTTTTAAATACATATTTTAGGATAAAAAGAAATAGCATTTGTAGGTATGTCTTTCTCTCCGCTGACTTAAATGGAAGATTAGAATACTGCTTTCAGAAGATACCTAGCTCCTAAATGGTTAAATGAGATGTAATGAATCCTTTCCTTTTGTGTTAGATTTAGCATATATATTAAAAAGGTGAAAAGAGAGGGAAGTTTAAATAGACCTAATACAGTGCACAACAGGTTTTTTTCCAGTTTCTATTCAAAGCTGAATTTTACCCATGGTAAATTAGAATTCTTTGGAAACTCGCCCATAACCTTTAAACTTCTCTGGTTGATGATCTTAATACACAAAGGCTTTTTATCAGTAAATTATGTCTGGATGGAAACCAAACTCTGACTCCTACTCCTTCTCCATGCCACAACATTTTTGTAAAGCTGAACAAACATACACCAAACCAAACCCAGGGCACAGAAGTGTAAACACCAATACACTATATTAACACAAAACAGTCCAAAAATAAGGCACTTATAGCCAAATTATTTCTGCAATATGCAACAGCTAAACAATGCAATATCTTTACCTGGAAAGATATTGTATAATTGTAATCTATATTTAAGTGTGTCTAAAATGGATTATCAATCTTTCATTTTTCCCCTCTATGCATTCATTACTAAAAATAAAATGGAATTGTAAGCTTGACAGTCTCATCTCAGAAAACTTCCTGTGATAACTATTAAAAGAACATCATCACATATGCAGATTTGAAGAGATCAGATTACCTGAAAAGGCTTTTGTTATCTGGCATAATCCCTCTTTTCTGCAAAGAAAATGCTGGATTTCTGGAAGTAGGTTTACCTGTACGTAAAAAGAGAAGCTTTAATGATTTTATTCAAAAAAATGTTCTTTTTTCTTCAAAGGAAAATGCCTTCAATGAGTTTGTGTTTAATTTATCAGAGACACCTCCTGTGCAAAACTCCCATCAGCGTTGAGAGGAAATGACAACTTCACCCTCCCTGCAATGTGGGGATAATGAAGTTAAGGTGTGGTCTCTTCCTCCACATCCATAACAAACCAAAATTTTAGGCCTATATCTCCCTTCTTGCTACTGAGTATTGACCCATTCTCTGTCTCCTTTTCAGTCTCTGCAGCTCCTCTGTCTGTCCAGTTACCAACCACTGTCTCTCCCTGCATGGAAATACCCTATGCTTCTTGAATTGCTGTGCTTGGGATCAGTAGTAAGCTAATTTAGCTAAATCACAGGCAGGCTCTGCAGGAAAATGCTGTGTTGCACTGTGGTATGGACATGCCAGCAGCAAGTAATATTAGTTCAATATTGAAAGTTCTCCGGAGGAATGGGCCATCTGGTTTAAGCCCCTGCTCTGCTGCAGACTTCCTGAGAGAATTTGGACAATTCCTTTGATCACCTTGTGTCTCAGTTATTGATGTGTGACACATCTGGACATTGCAGCATGCTGTAGGGATTCTTATATTGCACAGCATTAGAGGCTCAGATATGGTAATATAGGCAGAATGAGCAAAAGCAGCTTGCAGAAGCCTGGGATGTTTTATCATCTGAGCATATTCAAAGCATGTATATTTCTAGCAAACTGTAACTGCCATAAAAATTTCACTTTGAATACACTTAGATATGGCATCCTGTCCCAGGGAACCCCAGTGTAGATGCTCCTAGTGCTGACTTCTGGGGACACCGGTGGTTTTTTGTATCAGCAGAGGCACCTTTCAAAAACAGCTCCATTCCTCTCAGACCTTAAAGCTGGAGTCTTTTTTAGAGTCTTGCCATTATTATCTGTGCTATTTCACTTGAAATACAAGTCAAACTGTACCTGTAGCTTGGTCAAACTTTATCAAAGACTTTAGTTTATATCGCTTACATATTTTTATCAACAGGTCAGGTGTCTACATAGACATTACATATCTAAGTAACCTAAACTGTGCCCATAACATGCTCAAGTGGAAAAAAAACAAAAACCAATCCTGAAAATACCAAGATAATTGGCATTACTGATGCTTTGGATCATGAGTAAGCAGGTTGCAGTGCCAGAGCAAGGAATTTTCTTGAAGGCCCTGGTCCAGATTACACATTATCGATTGTAGAAGCACTGTCACTGTTTGGAGAAGTGCCTAAATTATGTTTACAAAGGAGGAATTACATTAGCTGAAGCTTAGTAGCAATATAAGATGTGAAGCCTAAATTCATCTATCTCTATCTTCTTCCTATACTATTATTTTGAAATACTGCATGCATTTTCTAATTGTTTCTCATCATTTCTAAATTCTCTTTTCCAATGGGGTACACTGCTTAAATTTCCCTTGTAGACACTTTTTCAGCCAGACATGCTGGTTGAGGGTGGCCAAGAATGCAAAAAGATCAAGCTAAAGAAGAGAAAATTGTTACTGATTTGTAACAATTTTCAGTATTTATGCTGAAATACTTACATCCAAACTAACATACTATGTTCAAATGAGAAATTGCTTTTGATAACTGGGTGTGATATAGAGAAGAATGAAATGTTGGTACCTAACAAGTATTTCTCAGTAAATAGAAAACATGAAAACACTTCATTGCTGCTAAACCATGCTGCTGCAGTATAGAATAAACCTTAGATACTTTTCTTTTTATGACTGAGGCCTGAAAATCTGGGCTAGCTTGTCCTTCCATTCCCACAAAGGATAACACAATAATCTCATACCTTCTGGAAAAGCTCTAGATTACGCAAATCTTCTGTTTGAAAGCAGCCAGTACCACCATTTTTTCTGGAAGACAAGCAGATCAAAAGATCCCAAGGGTTCATACCACCTATCCAGAAAGAAGAGAAGCACTTTGAGAAAGAATATATCATGCAATTCTTATTTGCGTAAAACGTACTTAGAGCAAAATCCTGAAGATCAGAAAACTGTTGGAGAGCTAATTACATGAGCAGCTACAGGTAGCAGAAGGATAAAAGACATATTTGCTATCACAGTTCAAGCTTTGGAACTATATTTAGGTGTTTCACAGTTGGCATTTCCTGTTATGCCTGCCTAATGATGTCCAAACCCTGCTGTTTGACCTGTTTAACATTCAGAAACGAAAACGTTCACTAACATGATGCTGCCTTAAGTTGTTCTTTTCTTTCTGAACTCCTCAACATGCACGCTTGTAACACATATCCAGTACATGCAGTGTCATCTTCTGAGGTGTTTCTTTAATAAAAAGCAAATTTTACAGGAAGTATTACTGGTCATGCTGTTGCAAACAGCAGGAATTTTGGTGTAGTGGATTCCTAAATATTAGACACCAGACTTCCAGATCTAGAACTGGTGTACAAGTGGGAATTAGATTGCTAGCTTCCAAGCTAATGTGATGCTTCCTTCCTGGGGCAAAGCTGACCTGAAGATACAAGTAGGTCTTGAAGTTGCCCATATCTCAGCATGTGATGTGGTGTAGAAATGCCAGTGTTCCTTCAAATAACTTGGTCAGCTTCCTCACACGGTCATCTGTTTTCTTCTGTATACAGCCTTTGTTATCTGGACCAGTTGGAGATAGTGGCAGGTCACAACAGAATTATTACATCTGTTGAGAACACCATGAATGTATTCAATAAAGGGTAAATTATCTCATTGACAGGAAGACAATCAGTAATAATGAACTTCCAAACAGAAGAGGAAGCCAGAGAAGCTGTACAGCATCCAAGGCAGGGTATAGAATCAGGTCTCAAAGCTCCCTGCAGAATAGCTGTTTCACAGACTGGTTGGTTCTTTTTCCCAAGGTTGGGAAGATTACATGTATTTTATTCCATTCTGTGCTATCCATCTGTGATACCTTCTTAATTTTATTAGATTACCCCCTTAATTTGGTCCCACCAATGGCCCACAGAGGTATTTATTTTATTTATTTCCTTTCTTTCTCCAGAATGTATTTTTTTCCTATCCCAATCATGATTACAAATGTCAAGCAGGGTAAAGATTCCACTTAAGGAGATTTAACACTCAATTTAAGTTAAGTACAGTAATGAACTGATTGTTTAGAATGGATCCAGGACTATGAAAGTAACTCACTTTTTTATGTTTATAAGCAGTGTGACAAAGCTGAAGAGATCGATTTTCAGTTATACTGCATTTATTACTGTAGCAAGTTCTTCAATTTCACATTATGAGAACCAGTATTATGATATAAAAGTAATTAGAGTATATGAAATTTAGCCAAGACAGATTCACTACATGCTTCTTTGTGAAAGAAACAACAAAAAAAACCCTGCAGGTAGATAAAAATGTCACAGATAGCAAACAAACGAAGCATTAAAGAAATGTACAAGCAAATACCTCATTTTAGTGCAGAAGTTTGGCAGCGCTAACAACCTACTCAATGACCTCACCAGCTATGTAATTATCAGATAAGCAAGATGTTATGCCCCTGACTAGTAAACACCTTTGAATAAATCATTATAATTACATATAAATCACAATGCCTAGTTGTGTGCAAATTGAAAGGGAGCTGGAGGGAACTCCGTTTCTCAGAAGCAGTTCATTTCCTTCCCTTGTTTATTGTGACACATCCTGCCCTGGGAAGAATTTGATCCCTGACTCCAGGAGATATGCTGCACTGCGTATTTGCGTTTAGGATACATCAGAGTGATCAATATGAATGTACCTAAGAGAAGAAAAGGAAAATGTACCCTCAGATCTGGTGTGCTTCTGAGCCAGTGCCCAGGAAGTAGAACAGTTCAGGAGAGCTTGAATGCCTGCCATTACTTGTGTTTTATATTCAGAGTAATTAAACTTCTAGCCAGTTATTTCAGTACAGAACAATCAGAACTGAAACATGTCTATTTATAGAAGTCGGGAGATTTCCTATTAGAAAAACAGCGTACACCTAGTGCTGTCTCTCAGATTCAGGCTGACAGAGCAGTGTGACTTCTATTTAAGTGTGTCAATATATTCCTCATAAACAATACCTGTAAAAACATTCTTGGAAAACAAAGAGGCATGTGTTACTAGAGCTATTTAATTTTAAAACAGGCTCCTCTAGGAATAGATATTGCCTCAAATTTGCCCATGTCACTCCTTTCACAGCTTAACTTTTCGTGGAAAATTAACATCTATGATCATGAAACCAGCAGTCTGTCTTCCTTCTGCACATTCAATAATTACAGAACTAGATCTCAGGAAAAAAAAGTGCTTCTGTTACTAGTATTCCAACAATATCACATGAGCCACACAAAGGACCCCAGGTTCTGTGTTTTAACACTGAAGATCCCTTTCACAGAACTTATTTTTAAAGTAAAGCAAGATACTTGTGAGGTAAAACATTCTGCAATAAAAGAGAAAGAACAAAAGTGACAGTAATAATAAAAGCCATCTGCATGGAAGGACTCATGTTTCAAACTGTTTGTAGAGAGTTTAATGAAGAAGCATTAATAATGTCCATTTTTCAATGTACACACTGTTTTGCTGGTTTCCTGCAGACTTCAAACCAAAAGCAGGCTTTTACAGGACACTTCAGGGGGAAGGTTAAAAAGAATGCTTCATATCTGAACAATTTAATTACTAGAAATTTGCATGAAGCTTTTCCCACAGAATGAACTTTGTCTCTAGTTATGGAAATCCTATTTGCTTTATTCAGCAAACCAGTGGAGCTCAGCACACAGGAGCCACAGATGAGTTAGACAGTATGAAATCACACCTCATGGAGATATGCTCTGTTTGTATTATTTTGCACTTGGACAAGTAGAAGAGTGGTAACAAGATGAGAATATGCAATTGCGTGTTCATCTGCTCTCTGAATATCTTTTCAAATCAAGATTGTTTAGTTCAGCCTGTTAATTCCCACCTTTCATACACAAGGAATTCTGCTGCTCATCTGCAGAATTACATCTAATTATGCTGGCAAAGTGAGTTTTATGTGGATACATGCTGGCAGCATGATGCTTTTATTCACCTGTCTTTTGCCAGCTCTTAGCCTCTCCTCTCCTGCAGTCTTTGTAGCAGTCATCCAGTCCCATCTCAAAAAGTATTTGTACCTGCAATGTGTATCTGAGGTTTACCTATCAACCCAAGTTGATACATATCAACCCAAGTTTCTACTTCAACTAGTAGTAGTGCAGCATAATTTGATTGAAATCTGATGTGATCACCTTTATTTACTTTTATTCTGAATGAGTCAAAGTACATACTATTCAATTTAGAGAGCAATAACTTACAACTGAAAATTGATATAATGTACAAATTATCATTTTCAATGAGATAGCACTGTTTTCATTGGCTTTGACACTGATTTGTCATTTGAAATAATTTAAATGGCTAATGCGGAAAAAATAACTTAGAAGCTAATAGTCTAGGGAGAGAAACAAACGTTTTTTAGCAGCAGAGGAAATAGCAATGCAGACACCAATAAAAACATATAACTTTTTTTATAATAATGGTCTGCAGAGAGTTTTTGTATTCTGGTATCACAGACCAAAGTTAACAGAAATCAAATGAGAACTGTAGGATTTAGTGGGGTTTCAAGTTCATAGATAAACTTCAAGAATTTCAGAAGGTGATTTCTAAAGTAAAGTGATTTTATTCCAGTCTTTGAAATGACCACATTCTTCCCATGAGCTACGGCATTGGAGGCTAAATTTGGCAGGAAAACTGTTAGATGTATGCACCTCTGGAATTTTTAATCTCTTAAGTGTATATTATTTAATTTAATCAAATGACTAAGTTTCATTTCATTACTATAGACTGAAATTTCATTTTGCAGTGTTAAGGCTTCCATACTGAATCTTGAAATGAAAGAACTTTGAAAATCAAATAAAATTTTCATCTTTCATGCTTATCTTCCTGTATTTCATTCATTCTGGGAAATTAAAAAAAAAAGCCACTTGGATTTATTTTTATTTTAATCTCAAGTCAATTTGCAATTTTGCATTTACTCACACCACTACCTTGAAATTAATCAGTTTATGAGCACTAGAGGAAAAGACAACAAGAAACAGCTGGAATTTGTTTGTCAAGAACATATTACTTAAAAGTAGTCTCCTTTATTCTGACGGAGTAACTGATCTAGTAAACAGAAATCAGAGTAACTGATTTAGTGGACAAAGAAAATATCAGCAATGAAATAATTTGACTTTAGTAAGTCTTTAGACATTGTTTCCACATAACACACTATGAGGTGATCACACAGCTATTTGAAAAAATGAAGTCTAGTCCACTATCAAAGTGGATTTTTTTTGGAGCAGAACCTCAAAAGACACCCAACTGTACATTCAGTTCTGATCAAATTTTTCAGTAACAAATTGAATGATGGAATAATACGTGCATTTATAAATAGCAAGTGACACCGATGCCACGATGATTTTTTGCCTTTTCTTTTATATAGCTTTTATGTATCCTCAGTGCTTTTAGTATGCATACTTGTAATTCCTTAAACCCGGTAACTTAGCATAGTCCTAATAGTCTGTTAAGCCAGGAGACCAAACATCCTAGAGACCTCGCAGCTGGAGGCCAGAAAGCCCTACACTATCCTAAGAAACCAAGGTCCTCTCTAGAACGCATCCTGTAAACTAAGATTAGGCCCATTCAGGAGGGAATTCCTTGGGATGGGGCAATATCACTGTAATCATTCAAGCCTCTCATTGGGGAATCTTTGATAGATAAGCTAATTTGCAAGGTCTATAAATTGTAGATGCGAGTTATCGTGTGTGTGCATTTTGGCACATTCCACCTTGGTGAAGTGGTGCACCTTAAGGATCCTTAATTAAATACCGAGGTAAAAACCCCTTTTTTCCTTAACCATGTCTGGGTGTTAATTTTAAGACCGAGGAAAGGCATCAGTTGCTTGGCGACTCTGCTGGGACCCCAAAGACCTTGAAACTTGCAGTTTCGGACTGAGGAACATCTTCGATTCGCCCCTTTGCCAGCATATTACGAGGGCTGAGGCGGCAGTTCAAAACTGTGATTGGGCTCTAGGACCCAGCATGGAAGCACGGAAGGGAGGTGAGTTAAAAAGGGAACAGTACTGTGCTAGCATCAGGTAGGGGAGATCTCTAGGGAAGGTAAGGTGGGAGCATGGCCAGGGAGGCCATAAAAGGGGGGGAAATTTAAACACACACCACTGCCCCTGTAGAATTGTGGAGAGGAGGACGATGCCCTCTGTTGACTCCACAGAGCCTGGAGGCCACAAGAGCACAGCTGCAGAGTGGCTCAGAGCCTGAAAGGGTTGGTTGGGAAGTTGGGAGGCCAGGGGTTTGGATCCCAGTGAGGGAAGGTTTTTTGCATGCGTGCACTTCTGCTCTCTATAGTTAGTTGCTTGCAAGTGTTGTGGCTTGTAAACTAGATAAATTGCCTGGGGAGTAGGAATTCCGGTGTGGGATTGCAGGCTGAATTCCAGGGCTAACAGCTCTTCTCCGATGGGTTTTCCTGTTCATGAATAATCATGGATTGCGTCTCCTCTGATGAGAATGTACAGATACCCCATGATTCCCCATTAGATTTGATATTAAAACATTGGCGGTATCTAACGGGAAGGAGAAGCCCGCCTTGACACACGAGAGCTGATCAGACTTTCGATGCGGGTCAGGCTGACTTTAAAACTGGGAGAACAGGGAAGGTGGCCTTGCTTTGGTAGTTTAGAGAGTGAGTTGGTCACAGAGCTATTAGTGGAACTCCAGTCCCTGCGCGGATTTGATAAGTTGAAATACGCCGAACTTTACTATATTTCTAAAAAGGGAAGAGGCATATGAAGTAGAGAAAAGCTGTTTGGAGATGGGTTTGCAAGGGAGGAAAAAGGAGAGAGATAAGGCGAAACAGCCACAGGCTGATCCCATTGGGACTGAGTAAACAGACATGACGGACGTGGAAATGGTGGCGCCCGCTCTTCACAGGCGGGGATCTCCCCCTGTGCTCCCGCCAGTGCCGCCTGCGTGGCTGGGGGTGGGGGACAGCGGTGTGCGGCTGCCGCGGCTGCCACAGCCGCCACCACCCTCGCCACCACGGTACACAGCGGCTGCTGGCCACAGTCCACTGCCGCTGCTGCTGCCCCCTCCTCCTCACCCTCCCCCGACCGCCCCAAGCATGGAAGCAGGGGTGGGGTTGCCTCCGTCCCAACCACCCTGGAGGCGGAGACAGGCATGGAGCGGGGGTGGGCTTGCCACCACCCCCTGACCACCCCAGAGGCAGAGACAGGGGTGGAGCAGGGGCGGGCTTGCCACTGCCCCCTGACTGCCCTGCAGGCAAAAACAGGGGCGGAAATGGAGACAGGATCACCACTGGCCCCAGTTCCTCTGAAGCTGGGGACAGGGGGTGCCAACCGCGGCCCCCGCTCTGCCGTGCTGCGAGTGTCAGAGTTAGGGGTGAGGCCACCCCGACTCAAGGTGGGCGGGACAACTCCAACCCAGATGGCTCTTCCAGAGCTGGGGACAGAGGGAGCCAACCGCAATTCCCACTCTGCCGTGCCGCTAGCACCGTGATCAAGAGCGAAGCAGTCTCTGACCGGCCTTCAGCTGAGACAACCTCTAATACCAATGGAGCAGCCTTGATTAAAAGCAAATGGGATGATTCCAATAGAGATGGTTCCCACGAGGAGGGTGGTAGGAGAAGGGAAAGGTAGCCCAAGAGGCCATAGGAGTGGCCAGTCCAATCGCCAAATGCACGAGACCAAAGGCAGATGAAGGGGGAAGGGAAGGGCCTGTATTGGAGGTACCTCTGAGACAGGCTGGGGGAAATCAGGGAGTAATTTATATAAAGACACCGTTCTTCCTTGGAGAACTACAGCTGTGGAAAAACTCGATTGGGAGGTACGTAGACAACCCAGAAAAGGTAGCTATGCGTGTAGAAATGGCCATAAAAGCCCAAAACCCAGATTGGGGTGACCTGAATGTTATGCTAGATGAATTATTAGATAGCACAGAAAAGGAGATGGTCAACAAGGCTGCTATGTCTGCTATAGAGGCTCAAATTGCAGCTGGGAATCTCCAAGGGTCAGTTAATGATACCTACCCCCTAGGAAACCCTGGCTGGGATCCCAGTGTCCCAGAACAGATGGAAAAGTTGAAGCGGTACCAGAAATGGGTGGTCATTGGGTTGAAATGTGCCATTCCTAAAGCAGTGAATTGGTATAAATTATATGAGGTCAGACAAAATGCAGATGAGACTCCTACAGAGTTCCTGAATAGGCTCAAGGAGGCTACACGAAAATACACTAATCTGGACCTTGACTCACCTGAGCAGCAATCCCACATGGCCTTCCTGTTTATAGGCCAATCTGCAAATGATGTAAGGAAAAAGCTGCAAAAGATGGATGGGACGTATGACATAAGTAAATTGTTGAATGTAGCCTGGAAGGTATACCAGAATAGAGATTCAGCGGATAAGGACAAACATGATAAACCCCACCACAAGAAAAATCATGGTAAGGGCAAGTCATCTAACATACCAAAAAAGGGTCCCCCTTTTCCTCTAGCGGACAACCAGTGTGCAATCTGCAAAAAAAAGGGGACACTGGAAGAATGAGTGTCCAACACAGGTGAAAAAGACGCCCCCAGTTATGGAACTAACTGTGAATACAGACTGACAGGGACCAAAGACATCTCCCCCAGCAGAGCCTTCAGTTGTAATTAAGCTGGGGAACGATGATGTTGAACTTCTGGTTGATATGAGGGCAACATATGCTGTGTTAAATACTTTAAAAGGTAAATTGAGCCAGGACACTGTGGATGTGGTCGGGGCCACTGGGGTAAGTGAAACAAGGCCTTTCTTCCAACCTTTAAAATTTAAACTGGGAAAACACTGGGTGACTTACCAGTTCCTGTATATGCCAAATTCCCCAATGCCATTATTGGGCAGAGATTTATTGGAGAAATTAGAAGCGGAAATAAAGTTTTCCAAAGAGGGGGGAGTAAAAGTTATAATTCCTGAATCTAAATTTATCAAAGCCGCTATTCTTGAACAGGAATGCTATGGGAAAATTCCCAAAGAAGTTGAAGATGCTGTCCTTCAAATAGTCTGGGCCAATGATTCTCCTGGGAGATCCAAAAGAGCTGAACCTTTGAGTATTACACTCAAAGTAGGGGCTACACCAGTAAGGCAGAAACAATACTCTCTGAAATTAGAGGGCCGTAAGGGATTAGCATCTGTGATTGAAAATGTTCTCAAATTTGGGTTGTTAGTAGAATGTGAATCCAGGTACAACACACCAATCTTGCCAGTAAAGAAAGCTGATGGTAAAAGTTATCGATTAGTGCAAGATTTAAGGGAAATTAACAAAATAACAGAGGACATACACCCAGTCGTAGCAAATCCCTACACACTTTTGACCACACTGACAAATGAATTAGTGTGGTTCACTGTTTAGATCTCAAGGATGCCTTTTTCTGCATTCTTGTGCACAAGAATAGCCTTTTGAGTGGGAGAATCCTGAAACAGGGATAAAGACCCAGCTCACCTGGACAGCTTTATCACAAGGATTCAAGAACAGCCCAACAATATTCTGAAATCAGCTGGCAAAGGAGCTGGAGGATTGGAGGAGACAGGAACCAGGAGGAGTTGTTCTTCAATATGTTGATGACATCTTAATAGCAGCCAGGACACGAGATTACTGCGTCCAGTTCACTGTAAGTCTGTTGAACTTCTTGGGTCGAAGTGGGTATCAAGTCTCGAAAGGGAAGGCACAGGTTGCCAGGGAAACAGTAGTTTACCTGGGGCTGGAAATCTTCCGTGGACATCGACAACTCAGCAGAGAATGGAAAGAAGCCATCTGCCAACTTCCAGAGCCCCACAGTGTGAGAGAGATGCAAGCCTTCCTGGGAATGGTAGGTTGGTGTCGCCTATGGATGTCAAACTACGGACTACTGGTAAAACCTCTGTATGAGCTCCTTAAAGCAGCCGAAAAGAGGACAGTCGTGTGGACAGAGAATGCAAGGGCTGCATTTAAACAGCTGGAACATTCCTTGATGTCAGCTCTAGCTCTGGGGCTGCCGGACTTGACTAAGCCTTTTGAACTCTTTACACACGAGCAACTGTATGTTGCTCTGGGGGTACTGGCACAGCACCTTGGAGATCAGCAAAGAGCTGTGGCCTACTTTTCAAAACAGCTAGACAGTGTAGCCCAGGATTGGCCAGGATGCTTGAAAGCTGGGTCATCAACTGTCCTCCTAACACAGGAGGCCCGTAAATTCACCCTTGGGCAGCACATTGTCATGTATGCACCCCATGCCGTAATAACTGTGCTGGAACAAAAGGGGGGACGCTGGCTATCCTCTAGCAGAATGCTGAAATATCAATCTGTGTTGTTGGAACAGGATGATGTTACTCTAAAAACAACTTCTATGGTAAACCCTGCGATGTTTCTATCATCCACATTACTTGACAGTGTGCCTGAACATGATTGTTTACAGAAAGTAGAGCAAACTTATTCCAGCAGGTCAGACCTGAAAGACATTCCTTTGGACAGCCCAGACTGGGAATTGTATACCAATAGCAGCAGCTTCATAAGAAATGGTAAGAGAATCACAGGTTACACTGTAACCACCGCAGATAAAGTCACTGAGGCAAAAGCCTTGCTTTCAGATGTATCATCACAGAAAGCTGAACTCATTGCACTAATGAGAGTTCTAGAACTAAGCGAGGGGAAGAAGGTGAACGTATGGACTGATTCCAAATATGCTTTCAGTGTTGTACATGCCCACGGAGCTATTTGGAAGGAACGTGCCCTGCTAACTGCTCAAGGTAATGAGGTTAAGCATGCTGAACAGATCACTGCATGCCTGCAGAGTATTTGGAAGCCTACAGAAGTAGCTATCATGCATTGCAAGGGTCATCAAAAAGGGAAAACAGCCTTTTTTCTGTTTGTTCATCAAAATCATTGTTTTCTGGTCATCAAAAAGGGAAAACTGGGAAATCGCTTTGCTGACTAAACAGCAAGAGGGGTTGCAGAAAAGGGCATTCTTGCAGTGGTACCACAGAAAGAAATAGATTTGTCAGAATTTACCCCAAAATATGATCATAGGGATCACAAATTAATTAAGTTTCTTAAGGCTGAGATCAAAGAAGGTGGGTGGGCTGTTACCCTGGTAGGACAGGTTGTAGTTCCACCCCTGCTCCTCTGAGAAACAGCCCAATAGGACCATGAGAATACCTACTGGGGAACAGAAAATCTTTTAGAACATCTGAGGAAGGTAGTAATAGGGAGAGGGATGACTGATATTGTACCATCTATAACAAGCAAGTGTGAGACTTGCTGTAAAAACAACCCCGACATGAGCAAGAGAGTTGTGTTAGGGGTGACAAAAACAGGAGATCTCCCGGGAGATTACTGGCAAATAGATTTTGCTGAGATGCCACGCAAAGAGAGATGCAAGTATAAACTGGTATTGGTTGATACCTTCAGTGAGTGGGTGGCCTGAAGCTTACCCCTGTCACACCAACACAGCAAAAGAAGTAGTGAAAGCTTTGCTCAATCATATAATTCCAAAGCTTGGGGTTCCTTTGGGAATGTCATCAGATAGGGGACCACATTTTGTAGCGACGGTGGTTGGGGAAGTTAGCAGGATTCTGGGACTTACCTGGGACCTGCACACACTGTACAGGCCCCAGGCAAGCGGCAAAGTTGAACGTATGAATGGAACCCTCAAAACCCAGATTTGCAAGATCTATCAAGAGACATCCATGATATGGG